>OU538848.1:9000000-9578944 GCA_912999785.1 Hydriomena furcata
TATAACAACAAATTTTTTAAACAGAATCAAATACATATCAAATCCCATACAACAATCGTAAATTATTTGGAGTTTTGTATAGATAATGGTACGGAACCCTTCGTGCGCGAGTCCGACTCGCACTTGGCCGGTTTTTTATTTGTTGTGTCGAGTAACACCATCTTTCTTGGTTATCGCGAAATTACCAAGCTTTTACATCTTTAACCTATATTTGTAAATTTGAGTAAATATTAAACTCAAATCACGTCTAGACGGTATCGGGGTGTTTGCGGTATGAATAAATTACTAAAATGCTATCTTCTAATATGGCTGCACGCCACCATCAACCTTTATGACACTTGTGACATTTAGGGGTCATACTACATTATTATGAATGCTTATACCCATATTCTTAGTTGTAACCGCGAACCTTGCCTCTTTCGAGGCGCCTAGAACTTTCCCTCGAAAAGTACTTCATATTTTGTATCTTAAATCGATATTTTGGAGGTTCCTCAATTACGTCATCAGTCCGAGAAGATTTTCATCAAACAAACTGTCACACGCGTGGATGTGAAGCTGTCGAGAAATGTCAAGCAAGGTATTATATATATCTCGAGGTACTTTAAGTTGACAGTTCTGTGGACAGAGGATTCTTTGACTAAAGGCAAACTCAAGGTAATTTTTTTGAACTAAAGCTACCAAAACACGGTTTCGAGGTCGAGTCGAGGTGGAGATATTTCGAAGTGACAACTAAGAATATGGGGATCAGGGCTTGAATAAGACGCCGAAGGTGCGGATCTATCAAATCTATACTAATATCAAAAAAACCGGCTAAGTGCGAGTCGCGCATGAAGGGTTCCGTACAAAGAAACGGCAAAAAAAATCAAAAAAAAAACACGTTTGTTGTATGGGAGCCCCCCTTAAATATCTACTTTATTCTGTTTTAAGTATTTGTTGTTATAGCAACAGCAGAAATACATAATCTGTGAAAATTTCAACTGTCTTGCTATCACGGTTCATGAGATACAGCCCTGTGACAGACAGACGGACAGACAGACAGACAGACGGACAGCGACGTCTTAGTAATAGGGTTCCGTTTTTACCCTTTGGGTACGGAACCCTAAAAAGGATAGATTTGTATTTTAGTATGTTTGTGACGAATAAACTCAAAACTCATTGTCACTAAAGTTACATAAGTATGCAAAATTTCAGCTCAATCGGTTGTGGATAGCTGCTTCAAAATTTAGTTGCAAGATTCCACCTTAACAAACATAGTTACATAAATACATTGCAAATTAAATAAAAGCTTGTAAAAAAGGATCTTTCATCTTCTTGAAGACTGAAGAAGTCTTCAACAAGATGGAATGCAAATCCGAAAAATAAATCACCGCTATAAAACGATCGTTATAATAACTGTAACTGTATTTGTAAGAACAAAAAGCCCTCAACAAACACAGGGTACTTTTTATACAAAAAATACATTTTTCTTCTGAAATTAATGTTTTAATAATGCCTTCTTGCGGTCGCTGCGAAAATATTATGCTAAGTTGTATGGAGTCGGATTCGACGACATCAATTATTTTGTTGCATTATACTAAACTTACTTAAATAGACTACTCTAAAATGTAGAAGAAAACGGTGAGGAAACCAGTTAGCATTCTTATAAGCGGCGATGGGCTTGCAACCTGTCACGTATGGAATGCTAACTACTGCAAAATGTGGGCATGTGCAAAATATAATGTTTGTTTGTGCCTTTGACTACCACCACTAGACATATTCAAAGGATTTAAGCGCCTGAAGATCTGAGAGGATGTCTACCGTACTTGGGGATTGCAGGAGTATATTATTTTTTTCATAGAGATTAAAAAAAACAAGGAATAAATTGCATCAGTCGTCATAGCAACGTGCGTTACTCTATGCGAGTATTGAAATTTTATATGCGGTATTAATGGGTTTAAACTCGTAGTAAATATAGTATATATTTTAACCGCAGTATTCGCCGATCTGCCGTTGATCGCGGTCACGGGCGATGCTCATGATGAAGAGCATCTGAATTGTCTCGAAACGTCAGCAATACAAGAAAAAACGTGGTAATTAGCCGTATTTCTATTTAAAATTATTAACAACCACGATAGTTTTAATTCTATAACATAGTATCTGTGTAGTTTTACAATTATTTTCACAGCATGCAACAGGACAACGTCTGAGGTCTGCTAGTGATACTTAATATTAAAACGAAGCCACCTCCACTCTAACCTAGCACACCACCTCATCCGGACATGTCATGAAACTCTCATTTGCCAGTTGCGGCGACCGATATTATCCGCTGTTTTACCGACGTCCCCTTAAAATTAGGGTCCAGTGGGATAGGGTGAAAACGAATGCGTTTAGAATTAATGCGGTCAGTTAAGCCAGAGGTCTCGTTTATGTGTCTCATTGGTCAAACTAATACTTCTTTGGATTTAATTTGCAAACATACTGTAGACGATAGAAAGACGTCAAAACTTTTTAGACAAAGATAAAAGATTGTGCATTGATAAAAGATCGTTAGAAGATAAAAGATTGATAAAAAATCTGCAAAATGTGGGCATGAGCCAAATGTAATGTTAAACGTGCCTCTGACTAACCCCTTTAGACATATATCGCCTGGACATCTGAGGGAATGTCTGCCTTACTTGGGGATTATAGTCGTGATTCTATTTTTTATAAATAGATATTTTCGTGAAAACTAAGTGTTCTGTCTCTAACATTTTACAAATATTTTTCCACATACTCTATGTATCTAACACTTATTGACATGAGTATGTTTGAAAATAACTTCACGTTAGTTATAAAAAAACCTACTGTTTTCCATTAATATAATATAATATTTACAAATACAATTGAATCTAACTTTAAGGAACTCTCAAGCTGGATCAACGAACACGCTTGACCGATTTCAATCTGGGGCGCCATTATGAAAATGACATTCTTATTTTGAAACGTGACACTTGGTGTTAATCTGTGCCAAGAATTATGTTCGCGAATAATTTTGGCTAAGAATCAAATAATCGAGCTTAGACATTACAAGTTAATTTTATGGAGTAATTTATTTTTAGGAATCAAATAATTACATATAAAAAACTAAAAATAACACGGATGAAAATGTTTCGACCAATCGAAAAGTTTCTGGACAATATTAGTTTTTAGGGTTCCGGTCCCAAAGGGTAAAAACGGGACCCTATTACTAAGACTGCTGTCCGTATGTCTGTCCGTCTCTCTGTTCGTATCGACAAAAAATAGTATGTAATATTCTATCAGTTATCTGGTTCCCATAGTACAAGCTTTGCTTAGTTTGGGGCTAGATGGCGTTGTGTGTAAAGTCAGCCAATATTTATTTATCTAATCTACACCTTCAGCTTAACCCGTAGCGTGCAATCAACACCTTGCATTAAAAATCCACATTCGCCTCGCGTTCGGAAACCAAAGGTCCCCTGCGACCAATTAAAAATAAATTACGCTCTCTGAGGCTTTTCAGCGGAAATCCGGTGCGCGGCCACAGAATAATAATAACTTACTGCCTTTAGAATTATATCTCTCCAAAAATACAGAGGCTTTTTTCAACCGACGAGACGAGGAGGTTCTCAATTCGACGCGCAAGATTTTAGGGTTGCGTACCCAAAGGGTTAAAAACGGGACCCTATTACTAATACTTCGCTGTCCGTCTGTCTGTCACAAGGCTGTATCTCATGAACCGTGATAGCTACACAGTTGAAATTTTCACAAATGATGTATTTTGTTGCTGGAAATACTAAAAACAGAATAAAATAAATATATAAGTGAGACTCCCATACAACAAACGTGTTTTTTTTGCCGTTTTTTATACATAAAGCTACGGAACCCTACGTGCGCGGACGTTGCTCGGGATTTCGTGGTAACTAGATTAAAAAAATGTAAGACGTCGCGGGACGCCTGGCAGATGTGAAACATAGAAATTATTTTATTACAAAAGACGTGACAGCACATCGCGAACCTGATCAGACGCGGTTGGCACTTCTTCGGCAGCAACTTATCTAGTTCGCGTAGCCGCATGCAATTTGCGGCAGGCATGCCGTGGCGACGCATCGACCGAGCCAACAGCCGGTCTGACCCGCCACTATAGATGTTTAACATCAAAAGTATCCTATAAGCTATTAAGTTTCAACCTAATGCGTTTGGTAGTGTAGGCTGTCCCGATATATTGTCGATCGTTTTTAAGAGTAGACCCCCTGGCCACTAGCCTCAAGATTAGTAAAAAGTTATTGATCTACCCTCGTCGCCTATATTTTGTGACTTTTTTTTCCCCTGGTAATATTTGAGTACCGAATATCTATGTACATCAAGCTTCAAGTAATAAACAACTTTAAATAGTTGAAATAGAGCTCAATTTTGATTGAAAACCAGCGTACATTGTCCATAGAATTAGAATCCACTGATAATGTTAGAGTACCAAGGTTCGATTAATAAACAACTTTAACCAGACGAAATAAAGCTCATTTTCCATTGAAAACTGAAATGAAGAGATGGAGTCTAGGTGTGGAATTTCAGCATTTATCAAAAGATTTCTACGTTCATGAAATTTAAATTTCGTGTGTTCACTTTTGTCGGCAAGATGTTAAAAGAAGCGATTTCTAAGCTGTGCTTTATTTATTGCTCTTGTAAGCGTAAAAGAGCTTGCAACCTGTCACGTGCGAATTGCTAGTGCAAAACGTGGACATTTTCTAAAATTTTGATGTGCCTCTGACTAACCTTAAGGCATTTTCAAGTATCTGAGCGCCTGGAGATTTGAGAGGATGATAGACATTATCTCAGATCTCAGATCACGATGTCTAACAGGGGTAGTCAGAGACACGTTCAAACATTACATTTGGCACATGTCTATATTTTGCAGTAGTTAGTTATATTTATTTATGTTCATGCATTATGACATGTATGTGAAAAATATTTTTTCAAGACCAGCTTTTGTAAAATCCTCTTTCGAGCTAGTAACCATAGCAGTGCGCTGTCACCTGTCACATAATATTACATTGTCATTGGAACTTGACAGGTATGAAAAGTTTTTTCTCATCGAACTATTTACTAAGGAGTTCCGTTGTGTTTGTTGAATAGCTCTTGACTTCATCATCAGATCAGCTCGCTGTCATTATATTGTATTGCTCTGTTTTCTTGCTTGAAGAAGGATTTTAAAAAGCTTGTTTAAAAAACAGGTTTATAAGGCGAGTGTGTAAAGGAACGTTGGAGGAGGATCTCGGCGTATTTTCCTGGACCAAATCGGTGACGTTTTGAAAAAAGGCCAAGTCAAGAGTACTCTAAACCGACGAGCATGCATGAGGAATGTGATGAGAGTGAATGAAGGAAAATAAGGTGCCTCCTGCTAAGATCGGCGAAGGTGTTAGTTCGGACAAATCATCTAACTACTCAATTCAGTTTCAAAACTTTCGTGAGTTGTACTACACATTATTACAACAACGGGAAATTACTCACGTAAATGATAAATTGTCAATGAGGACACCGACAATGTTTCGATTCATCTAGAGAATCTTCTTCAGGGTGAGTGGACCATAACGCGCGCGCTACCCTGCTCGCATTGAAGAAGATTCTCTAGATGAATCGAAACATTGTCGGTGTCCTCATTGACAATTTATCATTTACGTGAGTAATTTCCCGTTGTTGTAATAATGTGTACTCAATTCAACTTTAAATTATGGCAACATCACCTTACGCGCCATCTTGTTATAACTTCACCTCTTCTAAAATCTTAGCTAAAACTTAATTTCACAGCTCAGTTGGTAGTAACTCTGCCTTCTGCACTGTAGGTTGTGGGATCGATCCCCACCCAGGGCAAATATTTATGTGATAAACATACATGTTTGTTGTGTGTCTGGGTGTTAATATGTATAATAAGTATGTATTTACAAAAAAAAAAAAAAAAAAAGCATATAAGTATCCTATCAGTTATCTGGTTCCCATAGTACAAGCTTTGCTTAGTTTGGGGCTAGCTGGCGCTGTGTGAAATGTCCACCAATATTATTATTATTATTATTAATAATTGTTTTTAATTAATTACGAGTAGTTTTGTACTTTGGTAAGACCGAATATTTTCTTGTGATGGAGATTATTCTAGCTGTTACAGGGACGATTTCATAAGGTAGTCCGATCTTACACTAACACGGTGCGATCTTTACTTGTCATTCTGAATATTATGCTCTGTTTGATCATTCATAAATCATCAACCATTGTGTTCATCAAATCATTACAAATAAGAAAATAAACATCTGAATTTTTGCATCAGTGCAGATGACATCGCGTTCTAAATGAGTAACCAGAGGCAATTCAAATACATATTTTCCTTTAGTCTTTAGGTTTTTTGAAAAATAGTCCTATCTTACCAGAAAGCACCATAATGTCAGGATCCGTGGAAGCTGTGGTCTCTGCCTACCTCCCTGGAAACAGGTGTGACTTTATATATGTATGTTTTGAACAGAGATTATGTTATTTATTAACTTTATTATTAATTTATTATAACTAATGCTTGAACAACAAAGCATGTTGTGTTTAGTCTATAAACCTCGTCATCAATTACACCTTGAACCGGATATGGTTGTCAGGCCAAACAGCTGGCATCCGGTGGCGAGCAGATATTACCGGAACTGGTACGTACCTGCTCAAACTTTGCTTTTAGAACGCATTTGTACAGAAACCTGGCTTTTAACCGACGAAAAAAGAGGAGGTCCTCAACTCGACGTGTATATTTATTTACCTTTTTAGGGTTCCTTACCCAAAGGGTAAAAACGGGACCCTATTACTAAGACTTCGCAGTCCGTCTGTCCGTCTGTCGATCACAAGGCTGTATCTCAGGAACCGTGATAGCTTTACAGTTGAATTTTTCACAGATTATGTATTTCTGTTGCCGCAATAACAACAAATACTAAAAACAAAATAAAATAAATATTTAAGTGGGGCTCCTATACAACAAACGTGTTTTTTTGACGTTTTTTTATAGATGGTACGGAACCCTTAGTGCGCGAGTCCGACTCGCACTTGGCCAGTTTTTATTTTATTTTTGTAAAGTTGGTTGGTATTTATTACACAATGCCTTTGGCTAAAGATAACTTTCTAATGACACTAAACTAACTAAAATTTGAATGATATGAAAATTCTTGTTATGTTTATGCTGTAGTTACAGTCAACAGTAAAAGTTAACGGCTTATTCGACTAAAAACTATCTTTGAGTTTTTTTGTCTCAAAACAATAAAGTTATTATTTTTGTTTTATTTATTTTAATGTGACTACACGTTTTTTTCCGAGTTTTAACTTTCAATTTTTGATGCATTTATTTCCCAAAGATATCATTACTTTTTAACCAACGAAAAGAGTTTCTCAAATCGACGCGTATATACATAAAAATATATATTATTTGATGTATCTTTTTATCTATTGATGATTTTTTATCTATTGTGTAGAGAATAGTCCCAAAATGGCCCTTGACTTTGCGATTGGTCGTTACATTTTCGTCGCTTTTATTTTACTTTTCTAAACGTAATTATAGAGACACTTAAGTCATCTTTTGACAGCCGCTGTTAATAAGCGAACTTATATAATTGAGCTGTCACCAACACGCCTCCAGTGTTAATTCAGCCTTAGAAACCTTATGGTAAGTTTGAATATTGGTTGAAGGTATATTAATAAGTTTTGTAGGACTTTTAATGGACGTTAACCAACACAATGAAACTAACTAGTTAACTAACTAACTAACTAAACTAGCTATTAACTACATAGTTTATAAACCTACCAAGAAGCTTTACCACGTTCTGGTAAGGTTTTCTTATGAATGACCCTCACAGCTCAGTTGGTAGTAGCTCTGCCTTCTGCGCTGTAGGTTGTAGGTTCGATCTCCTTTGTTCAGTTTGGGAGTAGATGGCGCTGTATTTTTAGTTCGCGAGTAAACCGGCGACGGGCTTGCAACCTGTCACGTATGGAATGGTAACTACTGCAAAATGTGAGTATGTGCCAAATGTAACGTTTGGACGTGCGGACTAACCCATTTAGACATCTTCAAGGATCTAAGCGCCTGGAGATCTGAGAGGAGGCTATCCGTACTTGGGGATTATAATCGTGTTCCTATTTATTTTTATTTTTAGGGTTCCGTTCCGAAAGGATAAAAACGGGACCCTATTACTAAGACTTCGCTTTCCGTCTGTCTGTCAGAGGGCTGTATCTCATGAGCCGTGATAGCTAGACAGTTGAATTTTTCACAGGTTATGTATTTCTGTTGCCGCTATAACAACAAATACTAAAAACAAAATAAAATAAATATTTAAGTGGGGCTTCCATACAACAAACGTGATTTTTTTTGCCGATTTTTATGGATAACGGTACGGAACCTTTCGTGCGTACGTCCGACTCGCACTTGGCCGGTTTTTTATATTTTAAACCCCCCGATGTCGGAATAGACGTTATTGTTGTGAAACATAGAGTAGGTACTCTCAAATTTAGTTCTGAAATATTCAGAATTCAGCTACGAGTACCTTCAAAAGACAAACAATAATAGAATTCTTCTGCGAATTAACGTTTTTTTTCATCCGCAAATGAAATCTTAATGCTGCTCTTAAAGCTGATGCCACACGAGGAGCTAGGCGTAAAATATACATCTACAATACTATTATTAAAAAAAACAGGATCACCATTGTTATCTCCAAATACTGTAGACATTCTCTCAGATCTTAAGGCGCTTAGATCCTTTGAAGATGTCTAAAGAGGGTAGTCAGAGGCACGTGCAAACGTTATGTTTGACACAATATCCATTTGCAGTAGTAAGCATTCTATTCATTAGCATTTATTCTATAGGTTTAGCATTCACTACTATTATAAACAAAAATACCCATGAATTCCCAATTTTCATGGTAATTTTATTTTCTTTCATCATGATTGATACCTAGTCATCTCATCATCGTGATATTATTTTAATCTTAAAATAAGTTTTTTGTTGAAAAACATTTTTCAGTTGCAAGCTTTTGTTAAGGCGAGTAATGAATGTGTTTGATGAATGCAGAATCGTTTTTTCTCAATAACCGTAAAACATACAGTTTTGTTTTTAGGACAAAGATAACTTAAGGATATAATCTAGATAAATTACAGACAGAATCACGGTTGGTGAAACTTTTCTCGATAGATTTATTTTCCAAAGTTGGCTCTTCAAAAACACTAGTTTCGTTCTTAATCAAAACTATGAATAGCTAAACAGTTAATTTTTATATAATTCGTTAGATAATCTTACTAGCTAAATAAATTACAGACAGTTTCTTTTTAAATTTGATGGTTTTCGAGATAATGCAGTTTTATCACTTTTTCCGTCTTATCCGGCTAGACTCAGCCCATACAAAATGTCAAAAATTTTACTTATCACCTTAAATCATTTAAACTCACCGCGCGCTATCACCTGTCACAAACATCATATAATATTGTCGTCACTTGACAAGTATGCAAAGTTTTTACTTAATCGAGTTATTTACTAAAGAGTTCTATTGTGACTGTTGAACAGCTCCTGACTCCACCACCAGATCAGCTCGCTGTCGAAGCTGTCACTATGCAAAATTTCAGCTCAATCGGTTGGGGATACCTGCTTTAAAATTGAGTTGCAAGATTCTACCCGAACAAACATAGTTACGTACATACATTGCAAGTTAAATAAAGCTTGTAAAAAAACTCTAATTAGAATTGAAACGCGACGAATTGAGAAACCACATAAAAAAAAAAAAAACATCCTCTCAGAGATGTCTAGAGGGGATAGTCAGAGGTAAGTCCAAAAATTACATTTGTCACACGCCCACATTTTGCAGAAGTTTGCATTCCATACGAGACAGGTTGCAAGTCCAACGCCACTTTTTTAATCGGTTGAAAATATACCTAACTCTCTTTGTGTGCAACAAACCTAAGGTATGGCTTATTTTTGAAGGATTTGCTGAGATTAACCTTGGGGAGGAAAAAATTGACATCTATTCGTAGTATTAAGGGGGCTGTCAGGAACCCTCATAAAAATGAGGAATGATTGCAAACATTAATAACTTTATTAAAATGTGGTTTTGCCACACTTTTCGTTCCGTCTCTTTATTAATTTTTGGTCACCCTATCAGGTCAGTCCTAATAATATTATAAATGTGAAAGTTTGTGATTTTGTATGTATGTTTGTTCCTCAATCAGGCCTAAACGACAAAACGGATTAAGTTGAAATTTGCTATAGATGTAGATATAATGCCCGAATAAATAATAGACTATTTTGAAATATGAAAAATATCCCAAAAACGATAAAAAACGCAAAAGGGATGATTTCTGTACAGATGCCATCTATACAGATATGTGCTGTATAGGTGTGCAACAAATCTGACACAGACTAGAAACATTCAGTCTTTTCTATTCGATTATTGAAATTTGACAGGACAACGTCTGTCACGGGTCGACTAGTGACTTTATAATGAACAAGCAGTCCGCCCCGGTTTTGCACGGATGTTTTAATGAAGATTATAGGCATTTTTTTGGTACCTTATGTTACATTATTGCAATTTTCGTATGGATTTAATATTTTTTTGCTAATAAAATAGTCTATATTAATGTAGCATTTATTATACGAAAATAAACTAAATACTTCTTAGGTAAACGGCTTCTAAGACATTTTATATTTTAAGCACAATGAAATTGTAGTCATTTTTCTGTTTAGGTTTTCAGCAATGTAGCCATTTTATGTTTTAGGCATTTTACTTCTTAGGCAATTTGGAAATTAGACTTTCTGACAATGACTCATAATTTTTTTCTCTTCATAAAATAGTAGTATGTGTGTGTATGTATGACAAATTAAAAAAAAACAACGAGTGTAATCCTCATGTACGGTAGACATCCTCTCAGATCTTCAGATGCTCATATCTTTGAAGATTTCTAGAGCGGCTAGTCAGAAGCACGTTCAATTAATACATTTGGCACATTTAGCTTGATAATCGTAATTGCCTGCATTTCTCAAATTTACCATTGTGTTTACACTTTGACAGTTATGTTACGGGCAATTTGACAGTTGCCGAGAAAATTTTCTGTTCAGTTCTATTGTTTTATTGTCTGTTCATAGTAATATTTGACAGTGCCTCTCTCCTCTTTTAGATATAAAGAACTAGCAGTCCGCCCCGGCGTCACACGGGTGTAATAATGATTTTATGGGTAATTTCTATACCTTGGGTTACATTATCGAAGTTTTCATACGGATTCTTAATAGTTAGACATATGGTATACCATACTTTTTTGTAGATATTGATGATATCTATAAAACTGTAGTACATTACTTTGCTCTATTGTCAATAATTTCCGCAACAAACGAGTTATAAGGATTTTTATTGGAATTTTTTTCACAGGTCTGGTTACATTATCGAAGTTTTCATACGGATCCCTAACGTTTTTGAAAATTTTCTATAGCCTATGTTCATCAGAGATAATGTAGGATTCTAATGGTAAAATAATTTTTCTAATCGGTCTAGTAGTTTCGGAGCCTATTCAATACAAACAAACAATCAAATCTTTCCTATTTATAATATTAGTATAGAAGTATAGATAACGCCTAGAGATCTAAGAGGATGTCTACCATAGGAATTAACAGTCGTGATTCTATTTCATCATGATTACATTTCAGTTTCAGGTATCAGGAAATTGTAAACACAATTCTATATAGTTGAAATATGTATGTATGATAGTGTGTTTGTCTGTTGAATCCATGCACTCAGAGGCAGTTTGTAGCCCCACGGCTCTGTCTGTCATTCACAATGTGATCCCTGATACGTATTGTAAGGTTGCGTTACAACGTAGCTTTGTTAGTATTCTACACTTCTATATTAAAAACTAAAATTTGTAGTTTTGTTTTACCAGATAAACCAAAAAACTACTGATCAATTCAAATCTGTAGTGTCATTTTTTTAAGGTTCCGTACCCAAAGGGTAAAAACGGGACCCTATTACTAAGACTTCGCTTTCCGTCTGTCTGTCACAGGGCTGTATCTCATGAACCGTGATAGCTAGACAGTTGACATTTTCACACTGATTTTACTTCTGTTGTTGCTACAACAACAAATACAAAAAACTCCCATACAACAAACGTGTTTTTTTTAGATAATGGTACGGAACCCTTCGTGCGCGAGTTCGACTCGCACTTGGCCGGTTTTTTTTCCAGTTTGAGGAAAAAAAATCGCTAATTTAGACTTTAACATAAAAGGAATAAGCGATGTTTAAAAGATATGGACCAAAAGGATATGGATAAAACTTAGAATATACATAGCATGCTAAAGATAGGATATAGCAATAGGATATAGCCGTGTTGGCCGAGTGGGAGGTACCTCGACTTTCAATCTGAAGGCCGTGGGTTCGAATCCCAACGTGCATCAATAGATTTTTCTGTCCGAATAATTTATATGCGCATTAAAAACACGTGCTCAAAACTGTGTAGGAAAACATCGTGAGAAAACCAGTTAGTATTTTTATAAGCGGCGATGGGTTTGCAACCTGTCACGTATGGAATGCTTACTACTGCACAATATGGGCATCTGCCAAATATAATGTTGACTACCACTAGACATCTTCAAAAGATCTAAGCGTCTGAAGATCTGAGAGAATGTCTACCGTACTTGGGGATTACAGTCGTGATCCTATTTATTTATTCTAAAAATATAAAGACTAAGTCTCCTTTAAGCACTACAGTCAAACGCACCCTTAGTTTAGTCCATTCTCGACGGGACAATCACTCGGACATCAATTGAGCTCGTCCTCTGATTGGTCTTTACCACTGACTTGCTTCAAAGTCTAGATTTTGATTTTGATTACTAAATACCAAATATCTATACTAATCTTTACTTCTATTCCATAATCCTAGTAATATTATAAATGCGAGTGGTTGTGTTTGTTTGTTACTTAACGCAAAAACTACTGAACGGATATAGATGAAAGTTAACTAGAAAGTAGCCTATGTGTTATGTTCAAGCTATATTACTATAAAGTTTATTTTTAATTTGTTCAGTCGTTTTTGCGTGAAATAATAAACACACACACACACACACACTCACACACTCACACACACACACAAACACACACACTCACACACACACACACACACACAAACACACACACACACACACACACACACACAAACACACACACACACACAAACACACACACACACACTCACAAACTTTCGAATTTATAATATTAGTAAAAAGTAGGATTATAACATCTAGAAGTCTATGTTCATCACGTAAATTATTATCCCAGGTGGAAACCCACAACCTACATAGAAGGCAGAGTTACTACCAACTGAGGGGTTGCATGAACCACTATCTTATCGACAACGTATCGTCCAAATGCCAAAACTGACACTTTTACTACAAAAAGTGTCTGTTTTGATATTTAGACGATACGTTGTCGATACGATGGTGATTCGTGCTCAGGTCACTGAGCTGTGAAGCCAGTGTATGTAGATATAGCAACGGAACTCATAGTTTGAGTTCCAAACCGCATCCATGTGCGAAAAATAAGCCCAGCACTGTAAAACTTTATTCCAAACTCGAAGTTGACGTTAAAACAAACAAGCCCATGAAATGACAGCATATATTCGCGCTTTAAGCAAAATAGGGTAGACAAAATATTCAGGCTTTATGGCAAAACAAGAAACGCTGTCAAACGTTTTGTCACGTCAACAGATGTGGAGTAGGGTTGCCGCTTGCCTTGTGATATTGACCGTGTTTATCCCCGGTGTTATTTACGACGAGTAATAAATGTTTTTGATGAATGCAGAATCGTTTTTCCCGTATAAATTAACGTTAAAAATAATCTAAAGTTTAAATTTTATCTAAATTGTAAAGTGTGTGTCTTAATTTTAAGATGTATATTATGAAGTAAAAAAAGTTTAGTAAAAGCAATAAAGGCTTAAAATAAATAAATAAATAAATAAATTGTAAAGACTTTAAGACTGTTTCATCATAAAACTAAAAAGACTAATATCGTACTGACTTTTCAATTGGTCGAAGCATCTTCGTCGTTTTATTTTTAATTTTAATTTGATTATTTTTAATTTTCATATCGATTATTGAAACTGACAACTGTTAGTGAAAGAATGAGTGTGTCGAAAGGTGTTTGGTATCTTCTCTAATATAAAAACCGGCCAAGTGCGAGTCGGACTCGCGCACGAAGGGTTCCGTACTATTATCAAAACGGCAAAAAAATCACGTTTGTTGTACGGGAGTCTCACTTAAGTATTTATTTTATGCTGATTTTAGAGAAATACATCATCTGTTAAAATTTCAACTGTCTAGCTATCACGGTTCACGAGATACAGCCTGGTAACAGACAGACGGACAGCGGTGTCTTAGTAGTCCCGTTTTTTACCCTTTAGATACGGAACCCTAGAAACATAAAAGATAATTCATAATATCTCGTAACCTACCTATTTACCTAACTACGTAGTTAGCATTCCACACGTGACAGGTTGCAATCCCGTCGCCGCTTTCAAGAATACTAACAGGTTTCCTCACGATGTTTTCCTTCACTGTTATAAACACGTGTAACGCGCATATAGGTACATTTTTCGAACAGAAATATCCATTGATGCACGGCCAGGATTCGAACTCGAAATTAATAATATCTACCTAGGTACCTATTTAACTAACTACATGAATTCAATAATTCAATTTCAAACTTTTTATTCGATCATGTGAAGTATCACCTATTTACCGACTTACTTTACCGATAGTGGTAAAATAGCGCCACCTGCCAGCGGAATCGCAAACCTCTTTCATCTTACCTCTCAAACCCCGAGCGGTCGCATGAAAACCGCGAAAGTACCTATAATACGTAGTAACATCAAATGAAACTATATGGCGCTGGAATTCAAAAATCAAGTTTGTTGTATGGGAGCCCCCCTTAAATATTTATTTTATTCTGTTTTCTGTTGTTGTTCGAGCAGCAATAGAAATACATAATCTGTGAAAATTTCAACTGTCTAGCTATCATGGTTCATGAGATACAGCCCTGGGACAGACAGACAGACGGACAGACGGACAGACGGACAGCGAAGTCTTAGTAATAGGGTTCCGATTTTACCCTTTGGGTACGGAACCCTAAAAATGAATCGAAACATGTGTGTTGGTAAGCGCATAACTCAACAACGCCTGGACCAATTTGGTCAATTTTTTTTTTTAATGTTAGTTTAAGTTCAAGAATGGTTTTTACGGCGAGAAAAATTCAAATAATTACCGAAAAAACCCTGAAAACAGCCCTTTTCTTTTTCCCATACAAAAGTTTTTTAACTGATGTCTAAGCAATGTAGGTGTGTTCCTAAGAACGGGAACGGGAACGGGAACGGGAACGGGAACGGGAACGGGAACGGGAACGGGAACGGGAACGGGAACGGGAACGGGAACGGGAACGGGAACGGGAACGGGAACGGGAACGGGAACGGGAACGGGAACGGGAACGGGAACGGGAACGGGAACGGGAACGGGAACGGGAACGGGAACGGGAACGGGAACGGGAACGGGAACGGGAACGGGAACGGGAACGGGAACGGGAACTTCAAAAAACATTTGTCAATTGCGATACAAAGTTCGCCGGGTCAGCTTGTCTTTAATAAAATTATTTAATTATATCGACAACCCTATCTTTATCGTGTGCGGTCGGACTAAACAAAAACACACTTGCCACACAGAAAATATCGAAAAATTATTTGCATTTCTCCATTCCACGCTGGGTTTTGATTTTAGCGCAGCATATTTTATTTGTTTATACACAAAGAAAGAAAATATGAAAATAAAATATAATGAAGAAAAGAAAATATGCAGTGTTGATATAGTTGAGGGCCTAAAACCGCCGCAGAAACGACTAAGAGAGAGTTACCTATTTTTAACAATAAATCAAGTTGATTTCAATAGTAGGTATCAAAGTATTTCGATGATAAATTCTAAAATGTATCATTTTGAAAAAACATCCTCAGGATATCCACCGTGTATTGGAATGACACTACGCCACAGCATATTGACTAGTTCTGAATGAAAAATGGGATCACGACTGTAATCCCCAAGTACTTCTTCTCAGAACTCCGGGCACTTAACTTTTTGAATTTATCCAAGGAGGTAGTTAGAGGCACGTCGGCACATAATATTAGCCACATACCCACATATTGCAAGGTTACAAGCCTATAGCCATTTATAAGAATACTAACTGGTTTCCTCATGATGTTTTCCTTCACCGTTTTGAGCACGTTTCGAATAAAAATACACTTTAATGTGCAAATATAATGGAAATAAGCAAGTTATTTTATATTACAAAAAAATATTTTATCATTTTGGGGA
Organism: Hydriomena furcata; assembly: GCA_912999785.1. Classification (NCBI taxonomy): domain Eukaryota; kingdom Metazoa; phylum Arthropoda; class Insecta; order Lepidoptera; family Geometridae; genus Hydriomena; species Hydriomena furcata. Next base: position 9,016,364 of record OU538848.1, read on the forward strand.
TGTTTTTCATATTTTAAAGTAGTCTATGTTTTATTCGGGCATTATATCTACAGCAAATTTCAACTTAATCTGTTATGTCGTTTAGGCCTGATTGAGGCACAAACATACATACAAACTCACTAACTCTTCCATTTAAAATATTATTAGGTCTAGGATACCAAAAAAAAACAGACTTATTATCAAAATAATTTTCTCTACGATACTTGATGTTTCCCTTCATCATCTTCCTTTTGGCTTCAAGATAATCACCATAACACATATTTCTAGCAATTTGGCCCAGATTACACGTACAATAACATAAAGCCGGGGGCGCACTGAGCGATGTTTACGCGCTAGGTGAAATATTCACGTGGTGTATTAGCGCCGGCCTTATTACCAGGGTCGTAATGAGAGGAATAGAAAGATGTGGAGAATTTTCTTCCTAAAATCACGTTAAAACGTACGGCTTTTTAATGTGAAACATCTACAGAAGCAGGCCGGACCAGCTGTTGGCTTGGCGACGCGTAGCCACTAGCGAACTACACGCGGCTACACGAACTAAATGAGTTGCTGCGGAAGAAGTGCCGACCGCGTCCGATCCAGTTCGCTGTCTCGATGTTTCACATCTGTCAGGCGTCTCGCGACGGCTTACACGTTTGTTTTTCTATAAAGATCAGAATAGATGATTACCATGTTCTGGGATCCTTATAATCTTCCTGCTCTTAACCCACTTCAGAGGGGTCCGCACAACATGTATTTTTCTTCCGTTTCACTCTATCAGCCGTCATCTCATCGCTCCTTTCTTACCCTCGTAATTTTTCACACAGTCCATCCATTTTTGCTCTGGGATCCTATTTTTATTTATTTTATTGTTTTTATAAAAGTTATAATACTAATAATACCATAAATGTTACACATAGGTAATGAAATGTTTGGCATAAAATATGATTGTGATGATACATTGTAGTCTTGACAAACTGACAAAAAATACGGACGTCCTTTTTGACGGTAAAGTCTTAATTAGATAAACGAACTTAGTTAAAGTCACAGTTCTAAAATAGAGTCATCATTTTATTTTTCTTTTCCCGCTTAAATAGAGTAATGTTACCATTGTATTATATTCTTTTAATATACATTTCCCACGTGAAAGTATATACTTTTTTCAGGTATTTATTTTTTTGTATGAAACCTGAATGATGTCCTTTATAAATTCAGGTAATTTATTATTAATTATTAATTTAGTCGCAATAGCGAGTCCATAGTTTTCCGCGTCCATCGCAATGCAGGCGAATTTCGCAGCCAGGAGGCAATACCCCAGAAGCCTCCATAACGGACGATATAATGTACGTAAATAAACATAACACGATTTCTGCCTATTTCTGCCAATTTGTATCTTTTTACCTACTATTTGCTTCTGTCAATTTGTGCAAATAGTTACATTACATTTTATTATAATTACTAGCTTTTGCTAATGGGTTTTACTATTTTTTTTTTGGCTTTTGCCATGATCGTTGGTCTTTTAGGGTTCCGTACCCAAAGGGTAAATACGGGATTACTAAGACTTTGCTGTCCGTCTGTCTGTCCGTCTGTCTGTCACAGGGCTGTATCTCATGAACCGTGATAGCTAGACAGTTGAAATTTTCATAGATTATGTTTTTCTGTTGACGCTATAACAACAAATACTAAAAACATTCTGTTTTTAGTATTTGTTGTTAATTTAAGTGGGGCTCCCATACAACAAACGTGTTTTTTTTTTTTTACATTTTTCATAGATAATGGTACGGAATCCTTCGTGTGTGAGTCTGACTCGCACTTGGCCGGTTTTTTTATTTCTACTACTCAAATCGATTAAGCAGTTACGGCGTTTAAAAACATCATCGACATGGAGCGCCTTAATACAATTCTAATTTGCAATGAGAACGCAAAAAACAGTGCTAGGGTTTCTAGTAACTGATTAAACTTTTCAGGAAATAGTGATGTTTTCATAAATTTTTATTTTAAAGCTAGTAAATTTTAATATTTTCAATTTTATAGCTATTGCACGGTTATGTTTTTAGAACTAGTGGAGTTTTAAAAACGTGACTTCTTTTGCTTAGAAACAAAAGATATCCCATCCTTTAATGCATTATGGGAACTATGTAGTAAATTGATAGAATACTTAGATACTTTTATATTGGGTTTTACAATGTATATTATATAGAAGACATTATTTGAATTCATAAAACAATTTAAACTGCGTTCATAGATCTTTAAATAATTATATGGTTGAACCAGGAATCGAACCCGTTACACGAGAAAAATAATTATCCTGTAGCTTTATCATAACGATCGAAAGGCTTCATCATAAGGATTATTTTTTGCTAAAAAACATAGTGTCAGATATAATAGGAAGACCATGAATTTTAACATTACAACTAGTATTACTTTGATACTATATTGTAGTACGGCTTCTGGTATTCACAAGTTACCGAGCACTTGGTTGATTGCTTCCAATATGCTGGTGATCAACAATGCATAAGACGAGTAATCAATTTTATTGATGAATTTAGAATCGTTTTTTCTCAATAACCACAAAACATAAAGTTTTGGTTTTTATGACAAAGATAACTTAAGAATTTTATCTAGATAAATTATAGACAGAAACACGATTGGTGAAACTTTTCTCAAAAGATTTATTTTCTAAAGTTGGCTTTTCCAAAACACTAATTTCGTATTCACTCAAAACGATGAATAGCTAAACAGTTCATTTTTATGTAATTAGTTGGATAATCATACTAGCTACATAAATGAAAGACAGTTTCTTATAAGTTTGATAGTTTTCAAGATAATGCTGTTTTATCACTTTTTCCGTCATATTCAGATACTCAGCCCATACATAAAATCAAATATGTCAAGAATCACCTTAAGGGGCTCCCAGTCGCTGATTTCTCTTTTTCGAAACGAAAAAAGAAATACTTCTGAATAAGCCACATCTCCTATTTTTATAAATATATTACTTCAGGTTCCTACCTAGATTTCTATTAAGCTGAAAACTTAATAGCAGAAACTTTTCACCATAAAGATATTATTTCAAAATGATACGTTTTAGAATTTATTATCGAAATATTTTATATACCTACTATTAAAATCAACTTGTGATTTATTGTTAAAGATAGGTAATATGTTGATCTAGATTTCTATTAGAATAGATTTTTGATAAGTAATTATACATAATTTATATCATTAATTTATTCGAAAAGCTAAGGCGGACCACGCGCCGACGTGTGTTTGTCGTCATTGCAGCGGTCAGTAGGATTATTTATCGAAGTGATTAAAGATGGGTACATCTTTATTCACATATACTATACATTATAAAATAGGAGATATGGCTTGTTCACAAGTATTTATTTTTTCGTTTGGAACAAAAACAATCGTCGACTGGGAGCGCCTTAAGAAACCGGTACAATTCATCACGTCAACCGTTTGTCCCGAGGGCGGAAGCAACCTTCAAACATTTAAAAGTTTTCGCTGGATCTTAAAACCAGAGCTGTCAAAACTTGTGATTTATATTTCAGAGCATGAGAACAGAGAAAAGTGGAATGGTTAATGTAGCTTAGTTCACTCAAACTGAGCTAACAGATTTAATGCAGATGAAGATTCTCTAAATGAATCGAAACAAGTTTTTTTTTTGTGTGAGTAATTTTCTGTTTTTTGACATTTGACTCCACGATCCGAAGGTCGTGGATTCGAACCCCGGCCGTGCATCTATAGATTTCGGTTCGAAAAAATGTATATGCATAATTGTCTATGTATATTACATCGCGAGGAAACCAGTTAGCATTATTATAAGCGGCGATTTGATTGCAACGTATGGAATGCTAACTACTGCAAAATGTGGGATGTGCCAAATATAATGTTTGGACGTGACTCTCACCCCTGTAAATCTTCAAAGATCTGAGCGCCTGAAGATCTTAGAGGATGTCTACTGAACTTGGGGATTACAGTCGTGATTCTATGTTTTTTATTTTAATCACCGGCTAACTATTTAAGTATTATTAATATTAAAAATAGTTCCAGTTGCAATAATGCTTTGACAACGACTTCAGATAATAGATAATCGCAAAGCCATATTTACTGGTTTCAAATAGAAACTGATTGAGATTGATTGCAAAACTTATGTAATCGAGAGCCAGATACTTGAAGATTTCTAAAGACCTTCTCTTTAGATAACTTTTATATCTTCACTACATAGTATAAAGCAAAGTCGCTTTCCGCTTCCCGCGTATGTATGTATGTATGTATGTATGTTTGTTTATATCTTTAAAACTACACAACGGATTTTGATGCGGTTTTTTTAAATAAATAGAGTAATTCAAGAGAAAGGTTTATATGTATAATACATGCATAATATAGTAGAGAAACACTGATAATTTTAGAGGTTTCTAATGTGATGATGTGATGTGATGTGATGATGTGATGTGTCGTAAATAAACACATTTTTTTGCGCTTACATTGCAAATGCTGGCTGAATCCCACGAGATATATCAAAATAATGTACTACAGTATTGTACACCTTAAAAACGTCTACAAAAAAGTCCAAGATGGTATTAGAAATGTCTTACGCACAGCGAAGCGGGCACGGGTCAGCTAGTTTTATATAAAAATCAATGCCACTTTTCGTTGTAATTTTATAACTCAAGAACGGGCTCACCTATCCAAACTAAATGCTTAGGCTTTGTTCGGACTATTTAGTAGATGGTTTATGTGAAGTTTGCACAAAATCGGTAGAGCGGTTCTTCATTTATCACATTTTTGTAACAATTGAATTCAATAAATGGCGGATCATTTTGTAAATGGGGATTTTATAGAACATAGGATACTTTTTAACGGGAACGGGAAATTAACATACTTAAGCGATACGAAGTTCGCTGGGTTAGCTAGTACTTAATGTAATGTAATGTAGGTACATTTTGGAAAATACTTATATTTTGCATGTCATTTAGAATTGTCATAAAGTTTAGTTTAATGTTTTTTTGTTTTTCTAATATTTACGGTACTTTTAGGTCTTATCTTTATAAATAACAATTTAATATTGCAGAATATTTACAAAATACAAAATAACCAAAGAAATATACTGTTTGCAACGATCTTTAGAAAGGTCAACTGATCCAGATCACTAACAGTCCGAAGTGTTCTAAAGATACTGGTGGCATTGCCTCGCTGGAAGGCAATGGTGATCCATTATGTTGAAAATTGGTATGTTTGTTTTGTTATGGCATATTTAGTACATAATAATTAAATGCAAAAAAATCTAAAACATAGCATATTATTGGGGACTTTGTTATAAGCGAAAACATTAGCCGTGTTGGCCGAGTGGGGAGGTACCTCGACTTTCAATCTGAAGATCGTGGGTTCAAATCCCGGCGTGCATCAATGGATTTTTCTGTTCGAAAAATTTATATGCGCATCAAAAACACGTGCTTATAACGGTGAAGGAAAACATCGTGAGGAAACCAGTTATTATTCTTATAAGCGGCGATGGGCTTGCAACCTGTCACGTATGGAATGCTGACTACTGCAAAATGTGGGCATGTGCCAAATATAATGTTTGGACGTGCCTCTGACTACCCCCACTAGGATCTTCAAAGGATCTAAGCGTCTGGAGATCTGAGAGGATGTCTACCGTACTTGGGGATTACTGTCGTGATCCTATTTAGTATTTACAACAAATACTAAAAACATTCTGTTTTTAGTATTTGTTGTTAATTTAAGTGGGGCTCCCATACAACAAACGTGTTTTTTTTTTTTTACATTTTTCATAGATAATGGTACGGAATCCTTCGTGTGTGAGTCTGACTCGCACTTGGCCGGTTTTTTTATTTCTACTACTCAAATCGATTAAGCAGTTACGGCGTTTAAAAACGTAAAATTCGTTGATTCATGCAAAACATTTGCAAGAAACCATAAAAAATAATTTGTCTAAAAATAAAACCCTTCTTTATCCCCCACAGTTAGTTAAGCCTTAAATCCGCAATCCGTTACGTTATTTGTCTCGCCGTAACTCAGAGCTACAATAGGTAATCCTCACAAAAGCTAAAATTAAACCTAACACACTCCTCTTTACACAGAATAGAAAGAACGAGACAAGCTTTCGAACCTACTACTACCCAATATAGAAAAAAACTACGACATGACGAATAAAATAAATAGGATCACGACAGTAATCCCCAAGTACGGTAGACATCCTCTCAGATCTCCAGACGCTTAGATCCTTTGAAGATCCTAGTGGGGGTAGTCAGAGGCACGTCCAAACATTATATTTGGCACATGCCCACATTTTGCAGTAGTCAGCATTCCATACGTGACAGGTTGCAAGCCCATCGCCGCTTATAAGAATAATAACTGGTTTCCTCACGATGTTTTCCTTCACCGTTATAAGCACGTGTTTTTGATGCGCATATAAATTTTTCGAACAGAAAAATCCATTGATGCACGCCGGGATTTGAACCCACGATCTTCAGATTGAAAGTCGAGGTACCTCCCCACTCGGCCAACACGGCTAATGTTTTCGCTTATAACAAAGTCCCCAATAATATGCTATGTTTTAGATTTTTTTGCATTTAATTATTATGTACTAAATATGCCATAACAAAACAAACATACCAATTTTCAACATAATGGATCACCATTGCCTTCCAGCGAGGAAATGCCACCAGTATCTTTAGAACACTTCGGACTGTTAGTGATCTGGATCAGTTGACCTTTCTAAAGATCGTTGCAAACAGTATATTTCTTTGGTTATTTTGTATTTTGTAAATATTCTGCAATATTAAATTGTTATTTATAAAGATAAGACCTAAAAGTACCGTAAATATTAGAAAAACAAAAAAACATTAAACTAAACTTTATGACAATTCTAAATGACATGCAAAATATAAGTATTTTCCAAAATGTACCTACATTACATTACATTAAGTACTAGCTAACCCAGCGAACTTCGTATCGCTTAAGTATGTTAATTTCCCGTTCCCGTTAAAAAGTATCCTATGTTCTATAAAATCCCCATTTACAAAATGATCCGCCATTTATTGAATTCAATTGTTACAAAAATGTGATAAATGAAGAACCGCTCTACCGATTTTGTGCAAACTTCACATAAACCATCTACTAAATAGTCCGAACAAAGCCTAAGCATTTAGTTTGGATAGGTGAGCCCGTTCTTGAGTTATAAAATTACAACGAAAAGTGGCATTGATTTTTATATAAAACTAGCTGACCCGTGCCCGCTTCGCTGTGCGTAAGACATTTCTAATACCATCTTGGACTTTTTTGTAGACGTTTTTAAGGTGTACAATACTGTAGTACATTATTTTGATATATCTCGTGGGATTCAGCCAGCATTTGCAATGTAAGCGCAAAAAAATGTGTTTATTTACGACACATCACATCATCACATCACATCACATCATCACATTAGAAACCTCTAAAATTATCAGTGTTTCTCTACTATATTATGCATGTATTATACATATAAACCTTTCTCTTGAATTACTCTATTTATTTAAAAAAACCGCATCAAAATCCGTTGTGTAGTTTTAAAGATATAAACAAACATACATACATACATACATACATACGCGGGAAGCGGAAAGCGACTTTGCTTTATACTATGTAGTGAAGATATAAAAGTTATCTAAAGAGAAGGTCTTTAGAAATCTTCAAGTATCTGGCTCTCGATTACATAAGTTTTGCAATCAATCTCAATCAGTTTCTATTTGAAACCAGTAAATATGGCTTTGCGATTATCTATTATCTGAAGTCGTTGTCAAAGCATTATTGCAACTGGAACTATTTTTAATATTAATAATACTTAAATAGTTAGCCGGTGATTAAAATAAAAAACATAGAATCACGACTGTAATCCCCAAGTTCAGTAGACATCCTCTAAGATCTTCAGGCGCTCAGATCTTTGAAGATTTACAGGGGTGAGAGTCACGTCCAAACATTATATTTGGCACATCCCACATTTTGCAGTAGTTAGCATTCCATACGTTGCAATCAAATCGCCGCTTATAATAATGCTAACTGGTTTCCTCGCGATGTAATATACATAGACAATTATGCATATACATTTTTTCGAACCGAAATCTATAGATGCACGGCCGGGGTTCGAATCCACGACCTTCGGATCGTGGAGTCAAATGTCAAAAAACAGAAAATTACTCACACAAAAAAAAAACTTGTTTCGATTCATTTAGAGAATCTTCATCTGCATTAAATCTGTTAGCTCAGTTTGAGTGAACTAAGCTACATTAACCATTCCACTTTTCTCTGTTCTCATGCTCTGAAATATAAATCACAAGTTTTGACAGCTCTGGTTTTAAGATCCAGCGAAAACTTTTAAATGTTTGAAGGTTGCTTCCGCCCTCGGGACAAACGGTTGACGTGATGAATTGTACCGGTTTCTTAAGGCGCTCCCAGTCGACGATTGTTTTTGTTCCAAACGAAAAAATAAATACTTGTGAACAAGCCATATCTCCTATTTTATAATGTATAGTATATGTGAATAAAGATGTACCCATCTTTAATCACTTCGATAAATAATCCTACTGACCGCTGCAATGACGACAAACACACGTCGGCGCGTGGTCCGCCTTAGCTTTTCGAATAAATTAATGATATAAATTATGTATAATTACTTATCAAAAATCTATTCTAATAGAAATCTAGATCAACATATTACCTATCTTTAACAATAAATCACAAGTTGATTTTAATAGTAGGTATATAAAATATTTCGATAATAAATTCTAAAACGTATCATTTTGAAATAATATCTTTATGGTGAAAAGTTTCTGCTATTAAGTTTTCAGCTTAATAGAAATCTAGGTAGGAACCTGAAGTAATATATTTATAAAAATAGGAGATGTGGCTTATTCAGAAGTATTTCTTTTTTCGTTTCGAAAAAGAGAAATCAGCGACTGGGAGCCCCTTAAGGTGATTCTTGACATATTTGATTTTATGTATGGGCTGAGTATCTGAATATGACGGAAAAAGTGATAAAACAGCATTATCTTGAAAACTATCAAACTTATAAGAAACTGTCTTTCATTTATGTAGCTAGTATGATTATCCAACTAATTACATAAAAATGAACTGTTTAGCTATTCATCGTTTTGAGTGAATACGAAATTAGTGTTTTGGAAAAGCCTACTTTAGAAAATAAATCTTTTGAGAAAAGTTTCACCAATCGTGTTTCTGTCTATAATTTATCTAGATAAAATTCTTAAGTTATCTTTGTCATAAAAACCAAAACTTTATGTTTTGTGGTTATTGAGAAAAAACGATTCTAAATTCATCAATAAAATTGATTACTCGTCTTATGCATTGTTGATCACCAGCATATTGGAAGCAATCAACCAAGTGCTCGGTAACTTGTGAATACCAGAAGCCGTACTACAATATAGTATCAAAGTAATACTAGTTGTAATGTTAAAATTCATGGTCTTCCTATTATATCTGACACTATGTTTTTTAGCAAAAAATAATCCTTATGATGAAGCCTTTCGATCGTTATGATAAAGCTACAGGATAATTATTTTTCTCGTGTAACGGGTTCGATTCCTGGTTCAACCATATAATTATTTAAAGATCTATGAACGCAGTTTAAATTGTTTTATGAATTCAAATAATGTCTTCTATATAATATACATTGTAAAACCCAATATAAAAGTATCTAAGTATTCTATCAATTTACTACATAGTTCCCATAATGCATTAAAGGATGGGATATCTTTTGTTTCTAAGCAAAAGAAGTCACGTTTTTAAAACTCCACTAGTTCTAAAAACATAACCGTGCAATAGCTATAAAATTGAAAATATTAAAATTTACTAGCTTTAAAATAAAAATTTATGAAAACATCACTATTTCCTGAAAAGTTTAATCAGTTACTAGAAACCCTAGCACTGTTTTTTGCGTTCTCATTGCAAATTAGAATTGTATTAAGGCGCTCCATGTCGACGATTGTTTTTTTTTCGAAACGAAAAAAGAAATACCTCTGAACAAGCCACATCTCCTATTTTATAATGTATAGTATCTGTGAATAAAGATGTACCCATCTTTAATCACTTCGATAAATAATCCTACCGACCGCTGCAATGACGACAAACACACGTCGGCGCGTGGTCCGCCTTTGCTTTTCGAATAAATTAATGATATCAAAAATCTATTTTAATAGAAATCTAGATCTACATATTACCTATCTTAAACAATAAATCACAAGTTGATTTTAATAGTAGGTATCAAAATATTTCGATCATAAATTCTAAAACGTATCATTTTGAAATAATATCTTTATCGTGAAAAGTTTCTGCTATTATGTTTTCAGCTTAACAGCTTAACTTTAGGTGTGCAACTAACAAATCTGACTACACAGGCTAAAAACATTAAGTCTTTTTATTCGATTATTGAAATTTGACAAGACAACGTTTGTTACGGGTCGGCTAGTATTATAAATGCAAAATTTTGCGAGTTGGTGTGTGTGTGTGTTTGTTACTCTTTCACACAAAAACTACTGAACGGATTAAAATAAAACTTTACAGTATTAATGCTTATACATCAGAATAATACATAGGCTACATTTTATCCAGATACCACCAGTGCGAAGCCGGGGCGAGCAGCTAGCATTATTTAACTAGCAGACAAGCCAGACCAGCGACAGACGTTGTCCTGTCCAAATTTCAATAATCGCATAGAGTAACGCACGATGCTACGACGACTTATTAGATGACGATGACGATATTATTATTTACTAGCGACCCGCCCCGGCTTCGCACGGGTAGCATGTTATTATACATATAAACCTTCCTCCTGAATCACTCTATCTATTAAAAAAAACCGCATCAAAATCCGTTGTGTAGTTTTAAAGATATAAGCAAACATACATACATACATATTACATACAGACGCGGGAAGCGGAAAGCGACTTTGCTTTATACTATGTAGTGATTTATTAATTATTTACTAGCCGACCCGTGACAAACGTTGTTCTGTCAATTTATTTTTGTAGTAATCATATAGGAAAAAGCAATTTCAGGCAGCTTTTAATTTTTTCCCTACAAACCTACTGATAAAATAAATTACGAATTTTGGTAGAATGCGTATCATTCATTAATCAAAACTGCGTTGCTATGGAGACTAAAGCTTTTTAGTCTGTTATGTCAGATTTGTTGCACACCAACGCCATTTATACCAAAATCATCCTGTTTGCGTTTTTTATCATTTAGGGCTTGTTTTTCGAATTATAAGATTGATTGATTGATTGATGATCTTCTGATTCTTCTTGATTGATTCTGTTTTTTTATCTACATACTACAGCAAATTTAATATTAATCCGTTTTGTCGTTTATTTTTGATTAGGGAACAAACATAGCAGCCTTATCACAAACTTTCGCATTTATAATATTATTAGGATTAGTAAGCTCGATTTTGATTTCGTCCAACCAGTGCTTAACAGTTTTTGACTATAAAGTTTTATAAACTATACACCGTGCTTGTGTTTAGAATAAAAATAAGTTTTTGATCCAAAATTGATTAGAATTTTATGACAACACTTCAATTCTTTACTAGGGGTTATATTTTTTAATATTTATGAAGTTTGGTATGTTGGATTTAATGAACATGCTTTTGCCCGCGCCTTCGCTCGCGTAGTACCTAGATAAATAATAAATCCTAATCCTAATAATATTATAAATGCGAAAGTTTGTGAGTTTGTATGTATGTTTGTTCCTCAATCAGGCTTAAACGACAAAACGGGTTAAGTTGAAATTTGCTGTAGATGTAGATATAATGCCCGAATAATTAATAGACTACATTAAAATATGAAAAACATCCCAAAAGCAATAAAAGAACGCAAAAGGGATGATTTCTGTATAGATGGCGCTGGTGAGCAACAAATCTAACATCACTGACTAAAATATTCAGTCTTTACTATTCGATTATTGAAATTTGACAGGACATAGTCTGTCACGGCTCGGCTATTAATCTATAATCCTACTAATATTATAAATGTGACAGTTTGTGAGTGAGTGTGTGTGTTTGTTACTCTTTCACGCAAAAAAATACTGAACGTATTTGATACAACTTTACAGTAATATAGCTTATACACCAGAATAACACATAGACTACAGTAGATATTTATTATGTAGCAGTTTTATTCAATGTGAATCATCATCATCATCACATGCACTTATCCCACTTAAGTGGGGTCGGCACAACATGTGTACTTCTTCTATTTCCTTCTATCAGCCGTTATCTCATCACTCACTCCTTCATGTCATCTTTCACACAGTCCATCCATCTTTTCTTTGGCCTACCTCTACGTTTACATCCATCCACAATTTTTTCAAAGTGAATATCAAATTTAAATTGATATTCCCAACTAAATCTAATTGGCTCTCTTATAATACAACAAAATTCACATCACATTTTTAAAGCACTTTTGTCCTCGATATTCTACTTTAGTTACGGAGTGGCGTAGCTCATAAACTTAACAGCTTGTTTTACGTACATTTTATAAATAATAACGTTCAAAAACTAAAAATAAAACCGACTTCATTTTTATAAATAAAAATTGTAGTGCTTTAAATTACATAATGGAATGGATTCAAATTCGACGTCAACTCGAGGTGTTCATGATTTCAATTTCAAACGTATCTAGGGGCCTACCTTGGCTAGCCCTCCACTCGGTGTATGCCAATGAAAGATGGGCAAGGTCTATAGTTGAAAACCACTATCAATGCCCATAAACTTTGAATATTTGACTCGCGCATGAAGGGTTCTGGAAATATGATGTTTGGACGTGCCTGACTACCCCCACTAGATATCTTCAAAGGATCTAAGCGTCTGGAGATCTGAGAGGATGTCTACCGTACTTGGGGATTACAGTCGTGATACTATTTTTTTTTTTTATTGAATCATATGTACAAATGGGTTTGTAGTTACCCAGCTATTCTCTTTTCTCTTCGGAAACATCAAGTGCCATCGAGTATATTTCAATAGCTTGCAACTATCGGTACGACATTGCATTGACATCGCGCTGTTATTCGATACAAAGGTTTTTATTTAGTTTTTAGAGTACCGTACGTCCGAACAAATAAAACCCATAGGTGCATGGATAAAAGAGACGTTAGAGACGGGTCGTAAAAGAGCGTAAACGTAAAAGCGTCGTCCGCGCCTCTTATATTATGTTTAGTGTCGCGAGGCTTATAAACATTTTTTTTTAATGAAAATACATTCAGTCTCTTATCTATCTCTTTATGTTACTTGTGTCTGTCACATCGAAAATGCTCCGAATCTACTGAAAAGAAAAAAAGTTTTGCAAATATTTTGTGTAAAATATCAAATGATATGATTTTTTATTTGTGTTGGCCGAGTGGGAGGTACCTCGACTTTCATTTCGAAGATCGTGGGTTCGAATTTCGGCGTGCATCATGAATTTTTCTGTCAGAAAAATATATATGCGCCTCAAAAACTATCATAGGATCTAAACATCTGGAGATCTGAGAAGATGTCTACCGTACTTGGGAATTACAGTCGTGATCCTATTATTTTTATCAATATTATATAGTTTTAAAGTTATTTATGAAAATAGATGAAAATTTGTCATTCTTCTCCATATCTCTGACACCATTGAGGCTCTCTTAGACTCAATGGTGTCAGAGATATCTCAATGTAGCAGTGTATCACGCACGGTACGGAACTCTAACCACGCGAGTGCAACTCACACTTGTCCGCTCTTTTTATGAAAGCGTGGAATTTTGTTGTCTAGTGTATTGTTTTGAAATATTTTTAACGATATTTTTGTGTGTATGTTATTTTTTGAGCACTTTTTTGTTGAAACAAACGAACAAAGCCAACAAGTTTTCAAAAACAATTATCAATAAAATGAATATTAGTGAACTTAATCACACAACGCCATCTAGCCCCAAACTAAGCTAAGCTTGTACTATAGAAACTAGATAACTGATAGAATACTTATATATAATAGTTTTTTTTTGTAAATATATACATATTATATGATATATTATATAACCCAGACACAGAACAATAAATGTTACAGAAGTCTGAGAGTAGCGTCAGTGATGAAAAAGAAAATTAAATAGGATCACGACTGTAATCCCCAAGAACGGTAGACATCCTCTCAGATCTCCAGGAGCTCAGATCCATGATGGCGTCTAATGAGAGCAGTCAGAGGCACAGGTTATATTTTGGTAAACAGGTTATATTTGGCACATGCAATATTTTGCAGTAGCATTTCATACACAAGCTAAAGTCGAGGCGGCACTGCCATTGATTCCATAGAAAAAAAAGCGACGCTTGTGCCGCCGCGCCTCGACTCTAGATCGGGCGATGCGACATAAGATCAAAAAATTGCCTCTATTCTTCATAATTACACCCGTACGAAGCCGGGGCAGATAATATAATATAATATATATCAATTCAATAAAAATAAAAAAAGCCGTGTTGGCCGAGTGGGATGTACCTAGATTTTCAATCTGAAAGTCGTGGGTTCGAATCCCGGCGTGCATCAATGGATTTTTCGGTTCGAATAATTTATATGCGCATCAAAACACGTGCTCAAAACGGTGAAGGAAAACATCGTGAGGAAACCAGTTAGTGTTCTTATAAGCGGCGATGGGCTTGCAACCTGTCACGTATGGAATGCTAACTACTACAAAATGTGGGCATGTGCCAAATATAATGTTTGGAAGTCTGACTACCCTCACTTGACATCTTCAAAGGATCTAACCGTCTAGAGATCTGAGAGAATGTCTACCGTACTTGGGGATTACAGTCGTGATCCTATTTATTTTTTATTTTATCAATTCAATAAAAATAAATACAATAAAACAATCACAGAATAATCCCATATGTTACGTAACATACAGAGACTCAGATAACGAGTGACGTCATTTCACGTCATAGTTTGACACTTCGAGTGCGAGGTTGTTATCTATGATTTTGCTGTTGAGGTTTTATCCGACTGTTGGAAAAAGTGGGCTATGTTTATTGTGAGGAGGTACATAAATTGTAAGGAAACTTGAGGTCTAAAAGGGCGAATCATTTATGATTTGCGTACCATTCAAATTATTAATTGCCTAATTTTCATAAATTTGTTGGTAATTTATTCCAATGATAAGCCCCACTTAAATATCCTATTATTTTATTCTGTTTTTAGTATTTGTTATAGCGGCAACAGAAATCTCCGTGAACATTTCAACTGTCTAGACTGTCAATCACGATTCATGAGATACAGCCTGGTGACAGACAGACAGACGGACACCGATTAGTTTTAGTAATAGGGTCCCGTTATTACCCTTTGGGTACGGAACTCAAAAACGGACCCCAAAAGATAGTAATTGCTGACCCCTGCTCTAGTTGATAGACACTTATAACATTATTAGTTTTTCGAAAGCCAAAAAAATAACCTTCCTTTTTCCACCCCTAAACATTTACCACCAAACAGCTCAACCTTGGCCAGTCTGTTTATTCCGAGATCATCATTAAACTCGAAACGTAAAAAATAACGAAAGCCTTCGGAACTGTTTTTCGTGACTTGTGACGTCATTACACGATTGATTGATGCTTCCCGCGGAAGTGAGAAGTGGGTAGGTTGGCCATGATTCTGTGCTTGGACTGGACCGTCCACTTTTAGGTTATTTTTGCGGTGACTTAACACCCAACGACTTTATGGTGTAATGAACAGAGACAATTCAGTTTAGGTGTTAATTGTGACTCGTGACGTCATTACACGATTGATTGATGCTTCCCGCGGAAGTGAAGAGGATGAAGTAGGTGAGGAGGTGAGAAGTAGGTAGGATGGCCATGATTCTGTGTTTGGACTGGATCGGCGGGAATTTCTGAACAAAAAGTCTAGAAATGCCCATTACAAACTAAATGAGTAGCCAGTGGGGATAGTCAGTGCGCATTTCTGGACTAACCCCTATTTTTAGGTGGTTTTTATGATGAGACGCGACGATTTACGGTGTAAATAAAAATTCTAAGTCTTATAAGACTTATATTATGTAATATTGTCTCTTAAAGAGATATTTAAGTAGCAAGATAAAGCACGTGAAATGTGATATTATTGGTGTGATAGATATATGTATTATGACTGACTGATAATATACATACAACATAACATAATAAAAAAAGGTTAACATTTTTACTATTTAATTTCATTAAAGCGTTGATCGTAGTCATTAAGCTTCAAGATATTTGTACTATCTGTCGTCGGCGTGTTCAGATTAAAGTATAAAATATATAATAAGTGTAAGCATGTGTCAGATAGAATATTTGAGAATATATTTGACCATGCTTCTGGCTATCCCCTTTAGTCATCATCAATGATCTGAGCGCCTGGAGATCTGTCTCTACCGTAATTGAGAATTACCGTCGTGATCATATTATTATTTTTATAAAACTTTAACCCGGCAATATCCAAAAGTTTGGTAACATTAGTCAAATATTATTAAACTCTTCTTTAGCCATTCTCGAGACAAATACGTAAATCTTAGTGCTCGCTCAGCGTAAATATACGACAAGTCTTCAAGTCTAAGCTAACTGCCACTTGACACACGGACGGACGTGGAATAACTATCGAGTAGGTCAGGGCGACAACACTTTAGCATTTTGAAGAACATATAGATGTTTGTTTTGTGCCTGGGTTTTATAACTGTATTATATGTATGTATTTACAAAAAAAAATTATTTTAAGTATTTAGTTATTTAGAATTGTTGACGTTGGAGAAAAATCTGCCAGGCTGAAGTGGGAATGGGCAGATCACGTGAGTCGGATGAATTTAGACAGATGGGCTAGGATTGTCACGCAGTGGGTGCCTGAAGAGTGGAGATAACGCCGAGGAAGGCCGCGAAGTCGCTGGCGCGACGTTCTTGACACATTTTAGGCTGACTGGTGGGACGAAACAGTATACCGCAAGGCTTGGAAGAAAATGGGGAGACCTTTGCCCAGTAGTTTGATAATATAGGTTAAAAAAAAACAATTTCATATATGAGCTATCAAAATATTGAGACAAATACGAAAATTGTTGGACGGCGTCATCACGCATGGCATCATGGGTCTATCTGTTAGGCCCGTCTATAAGAGTCCATGCCAATATGAAGACCTTTGGCATAATAATAAACTCACGATTCCTCAGTAGATGAATACGATTTTAAACAATTATCCACAAATTTCCTAATTTGATGCCACATTATTTTCAAGTGTTGTTCTAGTTTTTGGAGGGTAAAACTAAGTATCTTTAGATAATAAAATCCTTTTTCTCTCAAGAAGCATTTTACCGTCATTTTACGGCCGTAAGTTTTAAACTAACATACTTAAAACAGTAACTTTTATACTTTACTAAATAATTTAAATTATAAGAGGATCACCACTGTAATCCCCAAGTACGGGTAGACATCCTCTCAGATCTCCAGGCGCTTAGATCTTTTGAATATGTCTAGTGGAGGTAGTCAGAGGCACTTTCAAACATTATATTTGGCACATGCCTACATTTTGCAATAGTTAGCATTCCATACGTGACAGGTTGCAACCCCATCACCGCTTATAAGAATACTAACTAACTGGTTTCCTCACGATGTTTTTCTTCACCGTTTTGAGCACATGTTTTAATGCGCATATACATTTTCCGAACAGAGAAATCCAGTGATTCGAACCCACGACCTTCGAAATAAAAGTCGAGGTACCTACTCGGCTACCTACCTGATGGGGATTCCTGGACTAACCCGGCCAACACTACTGTTTCAACATTTTCTAAAAAATGGTAGTAACTTGTACCTTCGAATGGTAAAAACTTTTCGACCGCCACATAATGATCTTCGCATCTTAAGAAGCATTGCCTAAGTTAGGATTGATGTTAGCTCTTGAGAAATGATTTAAGCTTCAAGTTACTCTGTCTTTTTGTGTCCCTTTGATGAAGTCTCCAAGAATATACATAAAAACGTCATCTAATTTTATAATTTACCGCGACTTCACTTGCATTGAGTTATTTTGTTAACTACAGCAAAATGTGGACATGTGCCAAATGACGTGCCTCTGACTACCCCCTCTAGACATCTTCAAGGATCTAAGCGCCTGGAGATCTGAGAAGATGTCTACCGTACTTGGGAAATACAGTCTTGATCCTATTTATTTTTCTTGCCGTATATTTTCTGGCCGAGTGGGAGGTTCAACACGGCAAGATAAACAAAAAAATCTCGACTTTCAATCTGAAGATCGTGGGTTCGAATCTCGGCCTTGCATCAATAGTTTTTCTGTTCGAAAAAAATATATGGACATTAAAACGTGATCATAACGGTGAAGAAAAACATCGTGAGTAAACTAGTTAGTATTCGTATAAGCGTCGATGGTCTTGCAACCTGTCACGTATGTAATGCTATCTACTACGAAATGTGGGTATTGTGCCAAACATAATGTTCAGATGTACCTTTGACTACCCCCTTTAGACACCTTCCAGTGTCTAGAGATCCGAGAGGATATCTAGACACTGGAACACTGGACTAAAACTTGGGGATTACAGTCGTGATCCTATTTCTATTTCATTCTTATTGTTATCGGTTAGTTTGTAACTCCCCAATATAACTAAAAATATCTAAACTAGTAAAAACCTTTATAACCATTATTTAAAATATTTAAATTCGTAAAACCAACATAAACCTTTTATAAATACATAAATAATTATTAACCTAATTTACATTATAAACTCACGACCCTAATGACATAGAATAAGTTATGGGTACTGAACTGGGGCCGTACTACAATCTACAAAGTAAGACTACAGCAGTATTACTCGCGATGCGAAAGTGACAACGCCATACGTGTTCGTATAGCGTTGTCACTTTCGCTCTTAAAGTAATACTGTTTTAGTCTTACTTTAGAGATCGTAGTACGGCCCGTGAACTGAATTAAAACGCGGAAATTACGTCACAAAAAATAAATTTCCTGTCTCACTCTACCCATAGTAATATCATATGGAGAAGAATATTATAATAACAATCGAATAAAAAAAATATTACCATGTTTTTATTAATAATTTTAATTCATTTTTTGAGTTCCATACCCAAAGGGTAAAAACAGGACCCTATTACTAAGACTTCACTGTCCGTCTGTCTGTTCGTCTGTCCGTCCGTCTGTCTGTCACAAGGCCGTCTGTATCTCATGGACCGTGTTAGATATACAATAGAAATTTTCACATTTATGATGTATTTCTGTGGTCGTTATAACAACAAATAGTAAAATAATAAATAAAAACAGAATAAAATAAATATTTAAGTGGGGCTCCCATACAACAAACTGGGTAACTTAACATGCGTTTTTTTTGGAAATTTATACATAACACCCAGACACAGAACATAATAATATACTTACTGTTCACACTCAAACGCGCTCTTCAGTATTATATCCCTGAATATCGCTTGTTAGACGATAAGTACTGGCATTTAAAAGGACTTATCTTAGGAGATTTAGGACGGCCGCTAAGTTCGTCTTAAATTTTGGTTTTAAAAAATAAAATCAAGTTTGAGTGTCGCGAAGCTGATTGTTTTTATAAGTGATTCAATTTATAGAAGAGTTAAAAAACATTAAATTTGGCACATGCCCACATTTTGTAGTAGTTAGCATTCCACACGTGGCAGGTTGCAAGCCCGTTGCCGCTCATATGAATATATTATATACTAGCTATCCCGACAGACGTTGTCCTGTCTAATTATTATTTTGTCTTTAAGAACCTTCTCCTGATAATAACGAATACAACAAAAAAAAAATTAGCGAAATCGGTTCAGCTGCTCTCGAGATTTGCGCTTAGCAAACACATTTAGCGATTCATTTTTAGGGTTCCGTACCGAAAGGGTAAAAACGGGACCCTATTACTAAGACTTCGCTGTCCGTCTGTCTGTCACAGGGCTGTATCTCATGAACCGTGACAGCTAGACAGTTGAAATTTTCACAGATGATGAATTTCTGTTGCCGCTATAAGAACAAATACTAAAAACAAAATAAAATAAATATTTAAGTGGGGCTCCCAACTCCCATACAACGGTACAGATTAAGGTACGGAACCCTTCGTGCGCGAGACCGACTCGCACTTGGTCGATTTTTATTAGATACCCAGACACAGAAAAAACATCTATGTTCATCACACAAAATTATTTGTTCTGGGTGGGGATCGAACCCACAACCTACAGCGCAGAAGGCAGAGCTACTACCAACTGAGCTGTGAGGCCATTTTGTAAACATAGTGTACACTTGTATTAGATGTAATATTCTTTCTGTATATCTAAGTTATTATTATATTCAAGTCACGGGCTCAACAAATAAAAATAACAAAATCAGATTTACTTTATTACATTTTGCGCGTTTCAGATGGAATCGACATAGTTTATGTTTTTATATGTGAATAATGTGACCCAAATTTAATATTTATAATCCATATATATTATTGTTTGGGGATTATAAATGGGGGAATTTTCTCTAGCCACTCCTTATAGATTGTCAAGAATACTAGATAAATATTGGCGGACTTTACACATAGCGCCATCTAGCCACAAACTAAGCAAAGCTTGTACTATGAGAACCAAATAACTGATAAAATACATTTTTTTTGTAAATACATAGATCTTTTTATACATTAACACCCAGACACAGAACAAACATCTATGTTTATCACACAAATGTTTGTCCTGGGTGGGGATCGAACCTGAGAAGAAAGAACGCTTGGAGATCTGAGAGGATGTCTACTTTCTGAGATTACTTGACAGGTATTCAAAGATTTAATGTCGAACTATCAGAAAGAGTTCCGTTGTGAGTGTTCGTTGAACAGCTCCTAACTACATCATCAGATAAGCTTGCTGTCACCATATTATTATATTGTCACCAAAACTAAAGGTATATGTAAAATTTTAGTTCAATCGGACACCAACTGATGGTCGAAAAATAATTTGCAAATTTTGAAAGTTAAAGTTGAAGTTTTATTAAAATCAAGCTTTTATAAATTCTAGGGCTCTAGTACTCGTCAAGACAAAACAAACGAGCCCAAACACGACGTGGTTATGTTGTGTAGTTAGGGAGTTCTTTCTACATTCGAGCTCCATCATCAGACCAGCTCGCTAGTACCATAATTTTATATTGTCATTGGAGATTGATAGGTATGCAAAGTTTTATCTCAATCAGACTATTTACTGAGGAGTTCCGTTGAACAGCTCCTGACTCACTCATCAGATCAGCTCGCTGTCACCATATTATTGCATTGTCACCAAAGTTACATAAGTATGCCAAATTTCAGCTTATTTGGTTGAAGATAACTGCTTCTAATTTGAGTTGCAAGATTCCACCTTAACAAACATAGTTACAATTCACAATTCAATTCAAAAATCATTTATTTTAATAAAATCATAAGGATCACTTTGAAACGACTTAGGAACTAGGTGAAGCTACGCCGATTCCACGCGACCAAGCCTAGAAGAATCAAGCAACAAACACGGCTTGGGGTCTACCTTTTTTTCAATGATCCTTTCTTTAATGCTATGTAGAGCTTCAGTGCGGTGCCGATTAAACAAGGTGAAGGCTCAAATAAGAATAATAATTAAAAAATGCGACAAGATTAAAAAAAAATAATTAAAATCCACCGGAACTTATCTGGCCGAATGCAAAAGTCATGGGGCACATCAAATTGTGGTTTCCGTCTTATCAGAATCGGAAGTTCCTCAACTTCCCGGATGTGACGTTGACTAACTTTTTTAATTTGCAGAAGTGGACATAATCGTGGAACTGACGTCATCAATCTGCGCCACAGAGCAGGCAATAGTATGTATTAGTAAGATCACTCCTTAAAAAGAAGGTTCTTAATTCGACGCGACGATTGACTTGGCCATCGCATAAAAACACATTTTATCTCACAAGTCTATACTAATATTATAAAGAGGAAAGATTTGATTGTTTGTTTGTTTGCATAGAATAGGCTCCGAAACAATTGAACCGATTTGAAAAATTCTTTCACCATTAGAATCCTACATTATCGCTGATGAACATAGGTTATAGGATATTTTCAAAAATGTTAGGGATCCGTATGAAAACTTCGATAAAGTAAACCGACGTGTGAAAAAAAAACAATAAAAATCCTTATATCGCGTTTGCTGCGGAAATTAATGACATTAGAGCAAAGTAATGTAAGTAATGTACTACAGTTTAATAGAAATCATCAATATCTACAAAAAGGTATGTAATACCATATTTATGTTTATCTATTAGGGATCCGTATGAAAACTTCGATAATGTAACCCAAGGAATAAAAAAAATATTACAGCCGTGCGACGCCGGGGCGGACTGCTAGTAATACATAATTATATTAACACCCAGACACAGAACAAATATCTATGTTCATCAGACAAATGTTTATCCCGGTTGGGGATCGAACGATTAGATTGTTAAGTGCGATAGTCCCGACCCATCTATTTATTTCTATGAATCAAATAAAAAATAAATAGCATCACGACTGTAATCCCCAAGTATGGTAGACATCCTCTCAGATCTCCAAACGCGTAGATCCTTTGAAGATGTCTAGTTAGGGTTGTCAGAGGCACATCCAAACATTATTTGGCACATGCCCATATTTTTCAGTAGTTAGCATTCCATACGTGACAGTTTGCAAGCCCATCGCCGCTTATAAGAATATTAACTGGTTTCCTCACGATGAGTTGGTTTCCTCATGATGGTTCGACCTATTTTTTGCAATATAAATTTTTCGAACAGAAAAATCCATTGATGCACGCCGCGATTCAAACCCACGACCTTCAGATTGAAAGTCGAGGTACCTCCCACTCGGACAACACGGATAGATTTAGATTTTTAATAATTTAATATTATTTTATTTAATGATGTTGATCTTAGAGTGACAGAGACCTACCCTCGCTTAGGACAAGAGCTTTAGTATAACCGTTCTGCTATTTATGTTTTGTGATGTTTTTACGGGTTTTAAATGATTATGGATGGGAGAGAATTTGGAAGGTATTTAGTTAGTATATAAAGAACTAGTGGAAGTCCTCGCGACTTTGTTCGCGTGGAGTTTTTCATGCAGACTTCAACCCCCACTGCACTCTCTTAGGGGTTGAATTTCGGAAAATCCTTTCTGCACTTACTGACTTATGTATCAACGTACAGATATAGAAACTTGAAATTTTGAAGGTGTATTCCTTTTGGTGCTTAAGGGTACCCTAAGAAAAGAATAGGCTATTTGACAGTATGAAAAATAAAGTAATCTATGTAAATTATGCCTTCATAAAGCGTTATGGAGTAAAATAACTTGAAAATAATCAATGATTTATTAAATTTATTTATTTATTTTTTAACATCGCGTCCATGCCCCGACTGAAAACCAGCGTCGCACCGCGCTTCGCCTACTCCCTAGGTTCGGTGCTGTGCGGCTCAATGCTGAGACGGGGGGACCTATTTGCCCCCACATGGCACAATCTGCTGTTGATTGTTTTTTGTTCCCTTTTATTCAATAATTGTGTTGTGCCTATGGAGCAAATAAATATTTTTTCTTTCTTTCTTTCTTCTTTCTAAAAAACCCTTATTTGACACAAAACGGTCAGGATTGATCGAATCGACGATGACGTAACATGCTTGTCAATATGTCATCGCCTGCCTTTAAAAACTAGACGTTTGTGTATTTGTTGACAAACATGTAACGTCACAGAAATTAATGCGACGCCATTTGCTAAAGAAGCGTTTTTGCGGGTTATTTAAATTGACAATATTTAATTTACATTTTTAGGGCCAATACTTAACTGATTTGAAAATAATATTTTTATGGTCACAGTCACTAATGAATAATCTAGAATGGTTTTCAAAATCTTTTCAAATAGCCCATTTATCAGGGGTAGGCACCACAACCGGGTATAAATGTCCTTAATATTGTTTTTATATTACCTCAGGAGCTTGTGGTATGGCCCCTGTAATGATGTTTGCGTATTTCTCAGATCATGATCATGTCTATTTTTTTGTTGGCGTCCATTGCAGTTACAATAGAAATTCTCTTGATGAGCGCCATGGATGAAAGATGTAAACAATTGAAATGGATATGGCAATCACAGCGTCTCTAAAATTGTATAAAGTTACAGATTTAAACAAGAATATAGCCCCACGTTTTTAAATCTAAAAAAAAACCAACGTACATGTTTCGAGCTATTAGTATCAAGATATTAGTTTTTATTGTGTCCCAATAATATTGTGTATAATAGTCCCAAGTTTTTCCTATTTAAATATTATTTATGCAGGATCCTTCATCAAACTTAAATCGAATAAAATTGTCGGTTTTCTTTTTAGATTGTAGTAACTTTTATAAAATAACTTTAGGCTAAACGCTAAACAAAGTAACGTTACCTTCTTTTTACCAATATTTTTTTCCTGCCTTAGAGTGCGTTTCCACTGACGCGGAGCTGGGCGGAGCGGACCACACCCTTTCATGCCAGCTGTGCGAACCACTCGGATAGGCGGTCGACGTATGAATCGAAGATAAAAAAATTAAACTAAGATTCCTATTATATTTACATATATTTTTAAGATTTCTAAGTAGGTAAATATTAGATTAATAGATTATTTTTAGTAAAATAACTATTAGATTGTAGTGCCCTAGTGGGGTTCATGTTGAGAAACTCTGTGATACCTTAGAAACATTGTAACCAACTGGAGCAATAAATAAATGAATATGAATATCGCCTGATGACTGAGCTGTATCAATGACACTGGTATTACCGCATCCAAACTCCTTCATCATCCCAAAGCATTCATTAACTCAGGAACAGTTTAATTCCCGTCAGTCGAGTTAATGAGATGCGCACTTTTTAATGGTACGCCTTCATTTAGACCTGGTTTTATTTAGTTTGTAGCTTTATTGGATAATTGCGAGGGTTGTTATAATTATTTTAGGTTTGTTTGTATGAAACTGTTATAAATGTATGTAAAAATAGGATCACGAATATAAATCTCCAAATACGGTAGACATCCTCTCAGATCCTTGAAGATGTCTAGAGAGGGTAATCAGAGGCACGTCCAAATATTATATTTATCACATGCCCACATTTTGCAGTAGTTAGCATTCCATACGTGACAGGTTGCAAGCCCATCGCCGTATCTCGTATCGTAACTTTGTATCATGCCAATAATAATTTGAAAACAACATTATTAACCTCATAATCCTTAGTTCTAAAACAAGATACTCCGCGAAATAAGAACCCGTTGCCGAAACAAGGCCAAAGTGATTGTTTCCCTAATTTAATTTACCTACCCCCATTAGGGGGTGTAATAACAGTATAGTAAAATATAACGATGCCACGTGTGATGGGGATTTAAAAAGTTGGCTTTGTAAGCGAAACGTCTTCCGCCATTTTGTTTTGAAATATTGTGCATCAAAATTCCCCGGGGGTAGGCTGAAAGCTGTGTTAGCCAAGTGGGAGGGATCTGGACTTTTAATGGGAAGGTTGTCGGTTCGAATCCCGGCTACATAATTTCTGTTCGATTGAGGGTGTAAAAGCAGGACCAGGACCATTTGCACAAATTACTGTCTTTGGTGAGAATTGAACCCACGACCTACAGCGCAGAAGGCAGAGTTACTAACAACTGAGCTGTGAAGACATTATTGCTCATAATTGTAGTCATTTTTTTTAAGAAATTTTGTTTATGTTTTTCTCTTACTGTCATCACTAAGAAGAAACTAGTAATATGACAACCTCTCAGATCTCAAGATGCTTAGATCCTTTGAGGATTTCTAGTGGAGGTAGTCAGAGGCACATCTAAACATTACATTTTGCACATGCCCACATTTTGCATTCCAACCGTGACAGTGACAAGTTGCAAGCCCATCGCCGCTTATAAGAATGTTGACTTATAAGAATGTTGACGATGTTTTCCTTCACCGTTATAAGCACATTTTTTTGATGTGCATATAAATTTTTCAAACAAAAAAATCCATTGATGCATGCCGTGATTCGAACCCACGACCTTCAGATTTAAAGTTGAGGTACATCCCACTCGGCCAACACGAAAAATACTTGACAAATAATAAAGAAAGATAAAATAAAAATCTTATATTTCACTTCAAATTAAATTAATTCCTTTGTGCCTCGTTCAGTGTTTAATAAAATAGTTTTCAAACTTAAAATAAATGTTTGTTAAATATTCTTCACTTTCAGGTGCAAAGTGCTTGTTAAGCCCTGATTTTACAAGAAGCGATAACTTTTATGACGACCGTAATAAGACGGAGATGTGGCCATGATTGCATTATATTTAACCGACGAAACAAAACGTAGGTTCACAATTCGACATGTATATTATATTATTTTTGTATGTTCAAGCAGCATGACCTTGTCTAACATACATTCTAGCTAGTGTTCAGATTTTAATGATTTAAAAAAAAATAGGATCACGACTGTAATCCCCAAGTACGGTTGACATCCTCTCAGATCTCAAGGCGCTTAGATCCTTTGAAGATGTCTAGTGTACCCCCCTCAGACATTATATTTGGCACATGCCCACATTTTGCAGTATTTATAATTCCATACGTGACAGGTTGCAAGCCCATCGCCGCTTATAAGAAAACTAACTGGTTTCCTCACGATGTTTTCCTTCACCGTTTTGAGCACGTGTTTTGATGCGCATATATATATATTTTTAAAATCCATTGATGCACGCCGATATTCGAACCCACGACCTTCAGATTATAAGTCGAGGTACCTCCCACTCGGCCCACATGGTTCATAAAGTAGATATTATGTTTATTAAAGTATATATTATGTTTATTAGATTGATATTATTTTTATTAGATATGGAAGAAATAATCATTTACCTATCTGAGTGTTCTAAGAGTAGGAAGATGATGAAATAACGGTATTTATTAATACTTCGAACAATAAACGTTTTCTTGGAAATATTTTGCAAATAAACTGCAATTACTTTTCAATAAAACATAAGGGTAGGTTCCGACAAGTCCCCATATTCAGAAAGGAACGCATTTTGACGCGAAAATGATCCGTTTACACCGGTACTGTGAGAATGTCACTGTCTAGTGTCGAATGTCATGATTGAGGCGGTCTGACATTTTCCTACGTTTTTTACTCTTACAAACTTATAAACGGTGCTATTAATAAAAATTTACTTATACAAAGATCATCTGAGGTTACACCAAGACTTGTTAATACCAGCTTAATGTAAGCAACTCCATTTCTAATCCTCGTTTATTAATATTGAATTCGACTAGTCCAAACGTAAGCGTTGGACTAAATTTAATCCTGCGCTAGTCTACGTTTATTAATGAGACGGTATTTTTAGATTAGTTTTGTGGTTTACGGTGTTGAATAAAATATCAATATAAAACATAAATTGGATGTATAATTTAATTACTCTATTATATACGAAATAAAAGGTACCACCAATATCCTTCAAAACACGTCAATACTGCTTGCTTAGTTCAAATTAATGATAATAATAAATATTTAAATAAATAAATAATAACATATTTGTAGATATTTCACACAACGACATCTAGCCACAAACTAAGCAAAGCTTGTACTATGGAAACTAGATAACTGATAGAATACTTATATACTTTTTTTTGTAACCCAGAACCAACATCTATGTTTATCACACAAATGTTAGTCTTAATACAATGGTTCTTATAATGGAACGGAACCCTTAGTGCGCTAGTCCGACTCGCATTTGCCCTTTTTTATTTCATTTTGTTTTTTAAGACACAAAATATTTTATTTCGCTTACGTAACCTGTTTATGTTTATTCATTTCTTTGTGAATAAGGGCGCCTGTTAAAATTACAAACTATATCAAAATTTACATTCAAGTCCAGTTGTTTTATAGTTTCAATTGTATATTTGACTTCAATAGCTTTAAAGAAATGGAATAAAAACGCGAAATGAATTTAAATTTATTTAAAAGAGACTTTGACTATACGACCTGTAGTTACGAGTATGATAAAATATCTAGTTTTATGTCAACGCTTGAGTTATTTTTAGGGTTCCGTACCCATTGGGTAAAAACGGAACCCTATTACTAAGACTTCGCTGTCCGTCTGTCTGTCTGTCCGTCAGTCCGTCTGTCTGTCACAGGGCTGTATCTCATGAACCGTGATAGCTAGATAGTTGAAATTTTCACAGA
Source organism: Hydriomena furcata (assembly GCA_912999785.1). Classification (NCBI taxonomy): domain Eukaryota; kingdom Metazoa; phylum Arthropoda; class Insecta; order Lepidoptera; family Geometridae; genus Hydriomena; species Hydriomena furcata. The sequence continues at coordinate 9,044,562 of OU538848.1, forward strand.
TTATGTATTTCTGTTGCTGCTCTAACAACAAATACTAAAAACAGAATTAAATAAATATTTAAGGGGGGTTCCCATACAACAAACATGTTTTTTTTGCCGTTTTTATAGAAAATGGAACGGAACCCTTCGTGCGCGAAATCGACTGGCACTTGGCCGGTTTTTTTTAACTCCTATCGTCATATTACGGCCGTGCTTATATGTACAGGGTGTATAGAACTTCCTCCGCAACTGAAGACACAAAAGTAATAAAAAACCGAGCAAGTGCGAAGGGTTCCGTACCATTATCTATAAAAACTGCAAAAAGATCACGTTTGCTGTATGGAGCATAGCCCACAACCTTCGAATTGAATGTCAACTTAACTCTCAGCCAATAAGGCTCTGTAACTTTAAAAAACCGACCAAGTGCGAGTCGAACTCGTACACGTATATCCATCTATAAAAAACGGCATTCTATTTTTAGTATTTGTTGTTAAAGAAGCAACAGAAATACATCATCTGTGAAAATTTCAACTATCTAGCTATCACGGTTCATGAGGTACAGCCTTGTGACAGACAGACGGACAGCGGAGTCTTAGTAATAGGGTCCCGTTTTTACCCTTTGGGTACGGAACCCTAAAAAAGTAAAGAACTTAGGATTAGGAAATTTGGAAATGATCAAAATTATGAATTTAAGAAAATATTAATTTAGCCATATTTATATATGCAATTGCTTATAAATAATTACCTATTATATGTAGATACTTTTATACCGCAATAAATAAATAAATAAATAAATAATAAATATTGGCGGACTTTACACACAGCGCCATCTAGCCCCAAACTAAGCAAAGCTTGTACTATGGGAACCAGATAACTGATAGAATACTTATATACTTTTTTTTTTTGTAAATACATACTTATTATACATATAGTAACACCCAGACACAGAACAAACATCTATGTTCATCACACAAATATTTGTCCTGGGTGGGGATCGAACCCACAACCTACAGCGCAGAAGGCAGAGTTACTACCAACAAGGGACATAATGTCTCGCATCGTCGCAAAGGATATTTCAGGAGACATGTCCCCTAGTGCATCTAATCCCTAACTAAGCAAAGTTTGCACTATGGGAACCATGTAACTGATATAATATATACTTTTATTTTTTGTAAATACATACAAAAACAAAAAACATCTATGTTCATCACACACATATTTGGCTGGGGATCGAACTCACATCCTACAGTAAGAAAGTAGAGCTACTACCAACTGAGCTGTAAGGCCAGTCAGCCAGTGAGTCCAAATATATCTAGATTACTTTTATGCCGCATTTGCACTAAGGGACATTATGTCCCGCGACGTCGCGCAGGACATATCAGGCGACATGTCCCCTAGATCAAAAGCGGGTTTACGTAAACACCACGTCGTAAATTTTGCAAAACTAAGCCAGCGTTAGACTTTTTACCACGTAGGCCTAAAACGTTAGTATTCTAACAACAAAATAGCGCAAGCGCTATTTGTAAAGATATAAATATGGATAAAGCTGCGTTCCGGCTAGTGCAGAGATCCTAATAGAACGGCCCGCGTCCTAGTCGAGGCCAAATTGCATCTAAACTGCACCGTTTTGGCCTAATTCACAAGAAACCTACGAATCTAACATTTGATTTTAAAAATTGTAAAATAAAATTCGAAATAAAAAAAACCGGCCAAGTGCGAGTCGGACTCGCGCACGAAGGGTTCCGTACCATCTATCTATAATATAAAAATAAGTCGGGTTTTCCTTCCTGACGCTATAACTGCAGAACACGCAAACCGATTTCCACGGTTTTGCATTCGTTGGAAAGGTCTCGGGCTCCGTGAGGTTTATAGCAAAGAAAATTCAAGAAAAAATTCAATAGAAAAGCAGGAAAACAGGGAAAATCATTTTGCGCCATCTCTGATACATAGCATGTACTACAATGGCGCCAGTAGAAGAAGAGAAAAAAAAAACTGTAACGGGAACGGGAATGGGAACGGAAACTTAACCCAGCATTTGTTAATTCTAAAGCGATACGAAGTTCGCTGGGTCAGCTTGTTATCCATAAAAACGGCAAAAAAAAATCATGTTTGTTGTATGCCCTCCTTAAATATTTATTTTATTCTGTTTTTAGTATTTGTTGTTAGAACAGCGACAAAAATACATAATCTGTGAAAATTTCAACTGTCTAGCTATCACGGTTCATGAGATACAGCCCTGTGACAGACAGACGGACAGACGGACAGCGAAGTTTTAGTAATAGGGTCCCGTTTTTACCCTTTGGGTACGGAACCCTAAAAACTATGCTTTCCTTCCTAATGATATACAGTATTATCTTCTAAAGTTTTATTAGGATTGGTTTTGCTCATTAGTCGTTAAAACGTAACAAACAGAATTAAGATAAAGTTACTTTCGCATTTATAGAATAGAATAGAATAGATAAAACACAAAATATAGACAACATTACTATCTTAAGCCCACGGCTTCGCTCGCGTAATACCAGGATAAAAAGTATTTGCTATTCTAGGGCATATATGCTATGTTTTATTCCAAGTTTTATCCAAATCCGTTTGGTTTAAACATCTTAACATACAAACGTACTTACAAACTTTCGGATATATAATATTAGTTATGTAACCGCTGAAAGTTATTTACTTAACACATAATAACCCTAAGTGGTGTGGTTATTGGACTAACCAAAATGCAATTTTAGGGGCGGTAAAATGTTTTATAATTACTAATATTATTTCGTAAATAAAAAACATGCCCAAAACCTAAATAAAATTTGAAAAAAATTATTTGTTTAGTCTGACATGGAAATTTAGGACTATTAACTTGTCCAATATTGGTGGACATTGCACACAAATGGCATATTTAACCCCATACTAAGCAAAGCTTGTACTATGGTAACTAGATAACTGATAAAATACGTCATAAATACTTTTTTGTAATTAATTACTAATGATACATCACCCACATAAAAAACGTCTATGTTCACCACAAAAAAAATTTACTGGATAATAATATAAATAATATTCTACTTATTATGTATGTATATATTTTATACCATAATATTAGGTAATTTCACGATAAAAACCGTTTTTCCTCAATGTTCCTCCCTAACAATGTGCAGTCGATTAAACTATATTACCCCATACATCACTTTATATTAAAACATTATTTTAGGACAAATCGGGGAATCAAACCCGCGTTAGTGGACAAACGGCTTAATAAACGGCGTAGACCCTCTACAGAGCTACGACGTAGAGGCTGGGTAGGTTTGGACGGCGTAGGCTTTTTTTGTACCTATTAAAACTACAGAAAAATACATTATGGACATAAATACATTGGAGACTTAAATAATGTCTACCGTACTTGGAGATGTATTTATTTATTTATGCATAATTAGCACGGTAAAAAAATATACTAAATACACACAAGCTGACCCCGCGATCTTCGTATCGCTTTAGAATTAACAAATGTTGTCTTTTGTTCCCGTCCCCGTTCCCGTTCCCGTTCCCGTTCCCGTTCCCGTTCCCGTTCCCGTTCCCGTTCCCGTTCCCGTTCCCGTTCCCGTTCCCGTTCCCGTTCCCGTTCCCGTTCCCGTTCCCGTTCCCGTTCCCGTTCCCGTTCCCGTTCCCGTTCCCGTTCCCGTTCCCGTTCCCGTTCCCGTTCCCGTTCCCGTTCCCGTTCCCGTTCCCGTTCCCGTTCCCGTTCCCGTTCCCGTTCCCGTTCCCGTTCCCGTTCCCGTTCCCGTTCCCGTTCCCGTATTATAAAACCTAATATAGCTCAAATTGACTCTACGTTTTAGTTAGAAAACTTTTGTATGGGAAAAAGAAAAGGGCTGTTTTTAGGGTTTTCCCGGCAATTATTCGAATTTTTCTCACCTTTTAAACTTTCCTAGACCTCCACGAACATTTCAAGACCAAGATAAGATAAATCTGTTCAGCCGTTCTCGAGTTTTAGCGAGACTAACGAATAGCAATTGATTTTTAAATAATATTTATATAGATTTATTACTTATTTATAATAAAAATATTATGCTTATGTTACTCAGAGATAATGTAGCTTGATAACGGTGAAAGAATTTTTAAAATCGGTTGAGTAGTTTTTGAGTTTATCCATTACAAACATACAAAAAATCAAAACTTTTCTCTTTATAATATTAGTATAGACTAGTATAGATATAGATTACAATATCAAATTACTAATTAGATACACAATAATAATTTATACACATGTCAACAGGATTACAGTCGAGATCCTAATTTTCAAGTATAAAAAAAGTGTTCTCCACACAAACCTTACGCACATTAGTACATCCTACCTTTATGCAGTGGAAAAAATCAAATGTACCTTTGTTCGCGTTTAAGTGCCTTGCTTGTTATCTAGTACTCTTATATATGGCTCTGTGGCTCTCTGTGGCTCTCTGTGGCTCTCTGTGGCTCTCTGTGGCTCTCTGTGGCTCTCGTGTCTCTCTTTGTAACAAAGGAAATATTTCTACGAATGAATTTGTAGTTTACTACCACCGTAATACATGGCTTAAAGCTAGCATGGCTTAATTTTTGAAAGCTATTTTGTTTTCCTGCCTGGTTATATGCTCTTTTTAGGGTTCCGTACCCAAAGAAATAAACGGGACTCTATTATTAGAACCCTATTACTGTCCGTCTGTTTGGACGAAGTCGCGGGTAAAAACTTGCGATTGCGAGGGTTTTCGATAGTATTTATAAAACTATTTTAAAATAAGATGCGCGATTAAATTACAAACTAAATTGGAGCTTTCGATTCTTAAAAAACGCTTTATCAAAGCCTAAACCATACATACATAAAATCACACCTATTTCCCAGGAAGGGGAAGAATAAGCAGAGACCACGGCTTTCCACTTGCTACGATTCTGACATACTTCTTTAGCTTCATTCACTCTCATCACATTCCTAATGCATGCTCGTCGGTTCAGAGTACTCTTAACCTGGGCTTTTTTCAAAACATCACCAATTTGGTCCAAGAAAATACGCCGAGATCTTCCTCTTTCAACGTTCCCATTCAAAGGCTCTAACCATTTAAAAAAAAACATTTATTTCAATAAAATCACTAGGATCACTTTGAAACGTCTTAGGAACTAGGTGAAGCTACGCCGATTCCACGCGACCAAGCCTAGAAGAATCAGGCAACAAACACGGCTTGGGGTCTAACTTTTTTTTAATGACCCTTTCCTTAATGCTATGTATAGAGCTCCAGTGTGGTGCCAATCGAACAAGATGAAGGCTCAAACAAGAATAATAATTAAAAGTACCTACTCAAGTACGTACAACAATAAAAAAAATAACTAAAGAGCTTCAGCACAAATTCAAAAAGCAGTACACGCTACACTTGATTTAGAAATAAAACTTAAAGATAAAATAACAATATGCTTAAAAATAATTAAAGTAGACAAATGTTACACAAAATAAAATAGTGCAGATTAAGTAAATTAATATTTAGCTGTCGAGTGGCAGAGCGACATCAGGCCACGAGGATTTATCATTTATATAATCATCTACAGTATAATTCGCTTTGTTTATAAGATTATTCTTTATGTAGGCTTTAAATCTTCTAACGGGAAGTTTTGTTGCGTTTTCTGGCAGTTTATTATAGAATCGTATACAATTCCCCATAAACGACCCCTTCACTTTTTCTAATCTAAATTTGGGTATGTACAATTTGTTCTTATTTCTTGTGTTAATACTAAGTACATCACTTTTTTTCTTAAAGAAATCCATATTCTTATGAGTGTACAATAAGTTTTCATATATTTATATTGTGAGATTACAGTGATAATGTTAACCATTCATTTAGCAAATAAGCAATAAGCAAAGGTATGTCTCTTGTTACTTCAATAGACAAATTTATTGAGTTATGAAAAGTGGGTTCACAACATGAATTTACGAGACCGTTCTTTTTGTGGGGCGTCCAATTAACAAACCACCAAACATGGCTTCCCACGATTGAATTCGGCTCGGCACAGCCAATAACGGTTCAAAAGAGGCATTTTTTCTGTTTTTTAGGCACTAAAAACAGTGAATCTAGAACAGTTAGCACAGTTTAGAACAAATACAAAAAAACCGGCCAAGTACGAGTTGGACTCGCGCACGAAGAGTTCTTACCATTATCTATGAAAAATGGCAAAAAACACGTCTGTTGTATGGGAGCCCCACTTAGATATTTATTTTGTTTTAAGTATTTGTTGTTGTAGCGGCAACCAAAATACATAATTTATCTAAATTTCAACTGTTTAGCTATCACGGTTCATGAGATACAGCCTTGTGACAGACGGACAGCGGATTCTTACCCTCGTATTCAAGAACGACACTATGAGAACACGCACGCACAGTGGACGAAATATTTTTTCATAAACATCACTTTATGTGTTGTGCGACACTATGGCGCACACTACCGTGTGCCTTTAGAGCTCAACTTTGGCTAGAGGCACACGACAATGTGCCTCTAGTCACACTATGCAGTGTCGCACAACACATAAAGTGATGTTTATGAAAAAATATTTCGTCCACTGTGCGTGCGTGTTCTCATAGTGTCGTTCTTGAATACGAGGGTATTTCCCGTCTACGGAACCCTAAAAAACTTATAGATTTTTTTTTATAAATAATAGTATTTGAATAAGGTACCTTTTAAAGCACGGAAAGACCCAGCTGAGCTTTCGTAGCAGTAATTTCAATGTTTGCATACAAAGGGTAGCCTAGTAGGTTTCACCGAGGTCCTTTTTGCAAACTGCAAGAACTTTATACTCACACATTCTGTAGAGAGTAAAAATACTCTTCTTTTTATCGCAGTACTCTACAAACAACGTAAATTACATCTATCTAATCTTTATATCACTACATAGTATAAAGCAAAGTCGCTTTCCGCTTCTATCGTCTGTATGTATGTATGTTTGCTTATATCTTTAAAACTACACAACGGATTTTGATGCGGTTTTTTTTAATAGATAGAGTGATTCAGGAGGAAGGTTTATATGTATAATAACATGCTACCCGTGCGAAGCCGGGGCGGGTCGCTAGTATATATAAAAGAAAGAACCTATTTGGCTGAAAATTGGTGGGGAGGTAGCTTAGAGCCAGGAGAAGGACATAGGCCACTTTTATTTATTTATAACGGGAACGGGAACACAACATTTTTGCTAATTCTAAAGCGATACGAAGTTCGCCGAGTTAGCTTGTATTTGATGAATTTAAGAAATTACACTAAAACGAAATGAAACAGGGTCACGACTATGATATCCCAGTACGGTGGACATCCTCTCAGATCTAAAGACGCTTAGATCCTTGAAGATATTACAAGGGATTAGTCAGAGGCACGTCCAAACATCACATTTGGCACATGCCCACATTATGCAGTAGTTAGGATAAAAATACTAATATTAGTAGTGATTACTGGAAAGGTTAAATAGTGTTTCAAATTGTAAAGGAAAAAAAAAATTAAGAAAGCCAGTTAATATTTTTATAAGCGGCAACCGGTCACGTATGGAATGCAATCTACTACAAAATATGTGCCAATTGTATTGTTTGAACGTACCTCTGACTACCCTCTTTATATGTATTCAAGTTTCACTTGGAAATCTGAGAGGATGACTACCGTACCTAGAAATTACAGTCGTAATCCTATTTATTTTTAGGGTTCCGTAACCAAATTGTAAAAACAGGACCTTATTACTAAGACTCCGCTGTCCGTCTGTCTATTTGACTATCTGTCACAGGCTCATGAACTCGAAAAATTTGAACTCTAATGAACCGTGATAACTAGACAGTTAAAATTTTCACAGATGATGTGTTTCTGTTGCCGCTATAACAACGAATACTAAAAACAATAAAATAGATATTACATACAACAAACGTGTTTTTTGGCGTTTTTTATAGATGGTACAAAACCCTTCATGCGCGTGGCCGGTTTTTTATTTTTAATAAAGCCTTGTCCTATTATGTACCTAAATAAACATCTAATTTGTTTGATATAAGAATACCATAAATGTTCCTTTCTTCTAGATCTTAGAAAAAAGCTTTTAGTAATAAGTACAGAGACACGTATCAGATTTCCCATAGTGAATTAGTCTACTAGCATTTGCCTACGGCTTTATCTGTGTTAGTATTAATATGAACAAGGAAGTATTTTATATGATGACCTTCGTAAAAACTACTTGATACGATGACCAAAAACTCAATCAATTTCTTTGGTACTTGGATTTGTTTTCTAAAAAACATGTACCGTTAGTAAATGTAAGAAATAAAAAAATAGAAATATATTAAATATATATAGAATAAATTGAAATAGGATCACGACTGTAATCTCAAAGTACTGGTAGAGATCCTCTCAGATCTCCAGGCGTTTAGATCCTTGAAGCTAGTTAACATTACATAAAATATTAAAGAAATCATATTAAGTACGGTAGACATATTTTCTAGGCGTTTAGATCCTTGAAGATGTCTTAAGGTTAATCAGAGTCCAAACATTACAAAAAAAAAAACAGAAATTTGAAGTTATCACAATTTTCGAACTGCTGTCAGATGTTTGAATGATACGTGTTTAAAACGGTGAAGGAAAACATTGAGATGAAACCAGTATTAGTATAGAGCTTCTAGATATTTAAGGTGATTTGTGAAATGTTTGGTTTTTGTATGGGCTGAGTCTACCCGAATTACTTACTTGAGTAGTAGGTACTTTTAACTTTTAATTATTATTCTTGTTTGAGCCTTCACCTTGTTCGATTGGCACCACACTGGAGCTCTACATAGCATTAAGGAAAGGATCATAAAAAAAAAGGTAGACCCCAAGCCGTGTTTGTTGCCTGATTCTTCTAGGCTTGGTCGCGTGGAATCGGCTTAGCTTCACCTAGTTCCTAAGACGTTTCAAAGTGATCCTTGTGATTTTATTGAAATAAATGATTTTTGAATTTGAATTTGAATTTGAATTTGAATTTGAATAAGACGGAAAAAGTGATAAAACTGCATTATCTTGAAAAACATCAAACTTAAAAATAAACTGTCTATAATGTACTTAGCTAGTATGATTATCTAACGAATTATGTTATTAAAATTAAAATTAGTTAACTGTTTAGGTCATAGTATTGATTAAAAACGAAACTAGTGTCTTTGAAGAGCCAACTTTGAATATAAATCTAGAAAAGATCTAGAAAAGTTTCACTCGTGTTTCTGTTTATAATTTATCTAGATTATATCCTTAAATTATCTTTGTCATAAAAAAACAAAAATGTATATTTTGCGGTTATTGAGAAAAAACGATTCTGCATTCATCAAAAACATATATTACTCGTATTAGGAGAATTTGTAACATTCTTGGGTTAACGTACCAACAAGTATTCCTAAAGAAGGTTGACGTCAGGCAGGCAGTCAGTTATAAAACACTAGCTGACCCGTGCCCGCTTCGCTGTGCGTAAGACATTTCTAATACCATCGTTGACTTTTTTGTAGACGTTTTTAAGGTGTACAATACTGTAGTACATTATTTTGATATATGTCGTGGGGTTCAGCCAGCATTTGCAATGTAAGCGCAAAAAAAGTGTTTATTTACGACATCACATTAGAAACCTCTAAAATTATCAGTGTTTCTCTACTATATTATGCATGTATTATACATATAAACCTTCCTCTTGAATCACTCTATTTATTAAAAAAAACCGCATCAAAATCAGCTGTGTAGTTTTAAAGATATAAGCAAACATACATACATACATACATATTACATACAGACGCGGGAAGCGGAAAGCCACTTTGCTTTATACTATGTAGTGAAGTGATAAGCCAAATCGTCTTGACAACATGTTGTGCCGACCCCAGAGAAGAAAATGATGATAAAATAATAATTGTGTTAGACTTAATGTATATGCCTTCAGAATGTAAACACATATTATGCCCATAATAATGGCCGTATTTAAACGGCTGCCGTTTTTTAATACACCTGCCATTCCTTCAGCAAGATTTACATATTTATGGACAGACAGCCTTTTCTATACATACGTATCGATATTATTTGTGCTCACCCACGCAAACAAATTCCTGTTACATATAAAATAAGGACAAATCTTTCAGTTATCATTCTATCACCGGCTTTTACTCAGTACAGTTGTTTTATTACTAACCGTTTGTTTAAAAATACATTAAAAAACTGCAATCTTTTAGTTACAATAATACCCATTGTTGCAAAATCTACGGGTGTTCAAAGAACGTGATTGCGTCTTGTGTTTCACTCTAGCTTTGTCTAAGCATTATCGACTAAGCACTTTTTACCTGTTTCTGACAACTTAAAGAACTGTCTCAAAGCTGTGTCTAACTGTGTTCAACTTTCGCCTGTGTTTTAGCATTCTTCTTCAAAATGAAGCTTACCTTGCTAGTAGGGATTTTAATGATCGGTATGATATACGCGTCTAGTATGTCTTGCGGGTCGTGTGGATCCGAATGTGCGTCGTCTTGCGGTACGCGCCGTTTCAGAGCCTGCTGTTTTAACTACCTGAGAAAGAAGCGAGGAATTGAGTCTCTGATGAAGGTGGACCCTGACAGGGTCTGGGAGACACAACTCGGAACTCTATTTTTCCTGATGCCAGACTGGAGCGATGCAAGGGATTCTAAGTTCTATGATGATAGCGATATGGATAAAAATCGGCTGGTAATTGCTTGATTCAACATTGTTTAAATTATTGATATATCAAGGTCAAAGTTTGTCAGCTGTGAGTATGTATTAATAAAATAAATTGAAGTTGTTTGTTTGTTTTACTTTATCCAGAGATAGGGAACTTCGACCATGTTTAGCGATTTATCTAATATTATAAAGAGGAAAGATTTGATTGTTTGTTTGCATTCAATAGGCTCCGAAACTACTGGACCGATTTGAAAAATAATGTTACCATTAGAATCCTACATTATCCCTGATGAATAGAGGGTATATTAATTTCTGAAAAATCAGGGATCTCTATTAAAACTTAAATAATGTAACAAAATCGCCGTAAAATCATTAGTACCGACGCGGACTGCTAGTTAATTATATTTATTCAGTTCAGTTATTCAGAACACAATTAAATGAAAATAAATAATGCTATAGACTAAAGATTAAGTATTAACACAAAATTAGACGCAAACATAGCACAGTCAAATTAGAATAAAGATATTAGAAAAAAACAAAAAATAGATTAATTAAAATTATAACATTACTAGCTGACCCGTGACAGACGATGTCCTGTCAAATTTCAATAATCGAATAGAAAAGACTGAATGTTTTTAGTCAGTGATGTCAGATTTGTTGCTCACCAGCGCCATCTATACAGAAATCATCCCTTTTGCGTTCTTTTATCGCTTTTGGGATGTTTTTCATATTTTAAAGTAGTCTATTATTTATTCGGGCATTATATCTACATCTACAGCAAATTTCAACTCAATCCGTTTTGTCGTTTAAGCCTGATTGAGGAACAAACATACATACAAAGTCACAAACTTTCGCATTTATAATATTATAAGGATTTTGAATTCAAAATTTCGACATTTAAAACTTGCTGAAGATTCCCTAGTGTGCTCGGTATTTTATGATCTTGTTACCTTAAGCCTAATAGAAATGCTTGCTAGACCGTTAATAACGTGACTTTTATACTGCAGTTCGCTCGTTCTGCGCTGAACAGTTTGAAGCGAGTTTAAAATTAATAAAAAATGTCCAACAATATGTTGTACATATACAAATCACATTTTACAAAAAAAATATAAACATTTTTTAAAATGAAGGACATAATTGTAGTTATACTAAAATATAACAGACGAAATTGTTTCGACCAATAAAAAGGCAAGACGATATTAGTTTTGAAGGTTCCGTACCGAAGGGTAAAAACAGGACCCTATTACTAAGACTTCGCTGTTCGTCTGTCCGTCTATCCGTCTGTCCGTCTATCCGTCTGTCTGTTACAGGGCTGTAAAGTACAGTGATAGCTAGACAGTTGAAATTTTCACAGATAATGTATTTCTGTTGCCGCTAAACAATTACTAAAAACTGAATAAAGTAGAGCTTCCATACAACACACGTGATTTTGCTTTTTTTTATAGGTAATGGTACGGAACCCTTCATGCTCGAATCCGACTAGCATATGGACGGTTTTTAAGTTTTATGTAGGATGAATGCATGCGCCAGATGTAATGTTTAGATGTGCCTCTGACTATCTCTACATCTTCAAGGATCTGAGCGCCTTGATATCTGAGAGGATGCCTACCGTACTTAAGGATTTCAGTCGTAATCCTATTTTTTTTTTTTACTATTAGATTTACAAATACAATTTAAATGTTACTGTGTGAAAGATGGTATGGGTAAGAAAGGAGTGAGTGATGAGATGACGGCTGATAGAGGAAAATGGAAGAAGTACACATGTTGTGCCGACCCCACTTAAGTGGGATAAGGGCAGAAAGATGATTATGATGATGAACAAAAAAAACATTCAAATCGGAACACCGCATAAAAGAATATACGCGTCAATGTGAGAACCTCCTTAACTATAGATTGTGACACGGGTCTTTATCACGTAATTAAGGTAATAAGTGACATTTTTGACGTTTTGTATGGGCTGAGTCTACCCGGATAAGAAATACTGATAAAACTGCATTATCTCGAAAACCATCAAATTTAAAAAGAAACTGTCTAATTTACTTCACTAGTAAGATTATCTAACGAATTATATAAAAATGAACTGTTTTAGCTATTATAGCTTTGATTAAAAACGAAACTAGTGTTTTTGAAGAGCCAACTTTGGAAAATAAATCTATCGAGAAAAATGTCACCAATCGAGTTTCTGTCTGTAATTTATCTAGATTATATCATTAAGTTATATTTGTCATGAAAAAAAAAATGTATGTTTTGCGGTTATTGAGAAAAAACGATTCTGCATTCATCAAAAACATTTATTACTCGCCTCAATTTTCCCGACGTGTCAAAATCTATAGTTATGTCTACTAATCACGATAGTTTGAAAAATGATAACCTCCTTGTTAGGTCGATTGAAAAACATACCAATTTAATGAACTTTCTCCAACAATAGTTTCCATAGTAAGCCCCAAAACTCAATTATCATCTTTCACGTAAACAAAACGACTTTAGCCATACGATATTAAAACAATGGCAGTACATAAACTGGTCCACGCTTGCTTTTGTTATGATAATTTCTAAAGTTGGCGTGTCGGAGTCGAAATAATGTAGAATACGAGTATGTTTACTCGTTTCATTCGCTCGAAGCGTAGACGCGAATAATATATACTTAGTTTCGCCCGCGGCTTTTCTCTAGTGGTACCTTGATAAGAGTAGCTTAAATATATGATAGTTCAGAACTTTGGCTATGTATATGCCAAGTTTCATACAAATCCGTTTGGTCGTTTGAGCGTTATGGAGGCACAAACATCCTCATAAACCTATACTATTTAAAATCTGTCATACAGTTAACTTGTCACGTATGGAATGCTAACTACTGAAAATGTGGGCAATGCCAAATATCATGGACGTTCTCTGAATAACCCCTTTAACCATCCCCCTTTAACATAAATAACCATCTTTAAGGATCTATGCACCTGAAGATCTTAGATGATGTCATCCATATGGAAGGATATTCCCGCGTCAATGTCGTACGACACGTATTCTACGTATTCAACGTCTAGCAGAACATCGCGCGGCATTTACGGCTTGCGGTACAGACAGACGCCATCTACATGTCCCTCGAACGAGACAAGAATTCTACGTGTCGGGCGACGTCGCGCAGGATATGTCGGTCAACATGTCCCCTAGTAAAAATGGGGCATATAAACTTAACATTCAAATTCAAAAATAATTTATTTCAATAAAATCACAAGGATTGTAACGTCTTAGGAACTAGGTGAAGCTACGCCGATTCCTCGCGACCAAGCCTAGAAGAATCAGACAACAAACACAGCTTGGGGTCTACCTTTTTTTTCAATGATAAGGATCATGATCCTTGGATAAGGATAAGGATCCTTGCTATGTAGAGCTCCAGTGTGGTGCCGATCGAATAAGGTGAAGGCTCAAACAAGAATAATAATTACGTGTTCTACACTTTCAGACGCTTTATAATATTTCTACTCTATTCCCCAGCTCCAGGCTTTGTTTGCATGCAAATGTCTGTTTTATAATAATATGGATTCCAAGTTAATACGCTGTTTAGGGGCCTTGGCAAATAATGAGTGTTTGCTGATGCCCCGAAAACATGGATTGTAAGAAGCTGATAATTAATTTTGGAACAAACCAACTTGTGTTTTAATTTTAAGTGTTACTTAAAAAGCTGTTTTCTTAATTTGGCAATTTTCGCAGGAAAGTAGCTTCGATATTAAAAAAAAATATTGGTGGACATTTCACACAGCGCCATCTAGCCCCAAACTAGGCAAAGCTTGTACTATGGGAACCAGATAACTGATAGAATACATATTATATGTTTTTTTTTTGTTGTAAAACACCCAGCCACAGAACAAACGTCTATGTTTATCACACAAATGTTTATCCCGGGTGGGGATCGAACCCACAACCTACAGCGCAAAAGGCAGAGCTACTATCAACTGAGCTGTAAGGCCAGTCAATTAATTCGTCCTCTCAGATCCTTGAAAATGCCTAAAGGAGTAGTCAAAAGCACGTTAGAAAACTATATTTGGTACATGACAACATAGTGCAAGAACATCACCACTTATATCATTTGAAAAATTATGGAAAAAAAATCAAAATCATCATCACTTTGAAAAGTCTACGTTGATTCCTCGCGACCAAGCCTAGAAGAATCAGGCAACAAACACGGCTTGGGGTCTACCTTTTTTTTCAATGATCCTTTCCTTAATGCTTGTAGAGCTCCAGTGTGGTGACAATCGAACAAGGTGAAGGCTCAAACAAGAATAATAATTAAAAGTACTATTCAATCACACCCGTGCAAAGTCGGAGGGGACAGCTAGGTTTTCGTAAATGCCATCCATCAGTATCCATAGTTATCCATGGATTAAGTCACATCCGCGTAGATAGTGTCCACGATCCACTTAATCCTCGGCGGCTTCTTCACGATTGAGCACGTGTCGAAAACACAAAAGTTTTATAAAAGTTAACAAGTGCGAGTCTTAATCGCGCACTGATGGTTCCAAACAAACGTGTATATTGATCGTTCGAAAATTACGTGTCGAAGGTTTTTGTCTATTTAGTTTAAAAAAAAAATAGGATCACGACTGTAATCCCCAAGTACGGCAGACATACTATCTCCAAGTCTAAAGATGTCTAAAGGGCACATGCCCACATTTTGCTGTAATTAGCATTTCATACGTGACAAGTCGCAAGCCCATCGCCGCTTGTAAGAATACTAACTGGTTTCCTCACGATGTTTTCCTTCACCGGTTTAAAACAATTACTTTTTATAAGTGACAAGCTAACCCGGCGAACTTCGTATCGCTTTAGAATTAACAAATGCTGTGTTAAGTTCCCGTCCCCGTTCCCGTTTCCGTTCCTGTTATAAAAAGTATCCTCTGTCCTTCTCCTGGCTTAAAGCTATCTCCCCACCAATATTTAGCCGAACTTTAAAACAAAAAATTACTAGTTTAATGAATAGTCGTTGATTGGCTGCTAAAACTGGCTGCGCAAATATTCCGGCTGCCTAGTGCGCGGGCTGTCTAAAACTTAAAAAAAAACCGGTCAAGTGCAAGTCGAACTCGCGCACGAACGGTTCTGTACCATTATATATAAAAAAACAGCAAAAATACACGTTTGTTGTATGGGAGCCCCCTTCAATATTTATTTTATTCTATTTTTAGTATTTGTTGTTATAGCAGCAATAGAAATACATAATCTGTGAAAATTTCAACTGTCTAGCTATGAGATACAGCCCTGTGGCGAACGAACGGAAAGACCGACAGCGAACTCTTAGTAATAGAGTCCCGTTTTTACCCTTTGGGTACGGAACCCTAAAAACTAACATCGTCTCTTGACTCTTTGATTGGTTGAAACATTTCGTATTTTTAGTTTTTAAAACGGTATACGGGTACGGAACGCTAAAAAGAAAAACGCATTGATACTCAACCCGGAATTAAACCTGCGACCTTCGTCTTTACTACTACAAAATGAGTGGACTATAATTGCATTTAGAGAAGCTAATGCAGAATAATTGTACAATTCTCCTTGACTTATTTCTTCTCGGACGTAGAGGATGTTATATTGCACTAATTAAATGGACTGAGTTGGATTTTAAGCATTCACGAAGGTAGTTTTCAAGAGAACAAATGGTGTCATTTCGTGTGTGGTTTGCTCAAAAGCGGTACCGCATTCTCTGCTTGAATAACGTAAGGAAAAACCGTGAGGTACCTCGAAGACAGAAGCGTGGGTTTAAAGCTTAGTCGTGCATCAATTATTTTTTTATATTGCGCATTAACACGAGCTTCAAACGGTGAAGGAAAAAATCGTGTAGAAAACAGCGTTCTTATAAGCAGCGATGGGCTAGAAGTCACGTATGGAATGATAACCACAGCAAAATGTGGGCATGTGCCAAATATAATTGATGCCTTAAAATGGGCTCTCTTGTTTGAGCCTTCACCTTGTACGATCGGCACAACACTAGAGCTCTAGCAGCATTAAGGAAAGGATCATTGAAAAAAATGATAGACCTCAAGCCGTGTTTGTTGCCTGATTCTTCTAGCCTTAGTCGCGAGGAACAGGCGTAGCTTCACCTAGCTCCTAAGACGTTTCAAAGTGATCCTTGTGATTTTATTGAAAAAAATATACTTTGACTTTCACTTTGGCAACAAAGCCAAAAAAACGTTTATTTATAAAACGACCATCTCTAGTTATTGTTCGAAATATTTTTGGTGTGTTTGTTAATTAATTTAAAAAGTGTGGAGTGACGAGAATGGATAAGATAAAGAATGAGTTTATCGGAGGAAGCTTGAAAGTGGCGCCTGTAACGGAAAAGATGAGAAGCGATAGGTTAGCGTCGTATGGGCATGTTATGAGGAAGAAAGTCATGTAACGAGAAGAATGTTAGGAATTAATGTGGATGTAGACCGGAGAAAAGATGGATGGACTGTGTGAAAGATGATATGGGAAAGAAAGGAGTGAGTAATGAGATGACGGCTGATAAAGTGAAATGGAAAAAGTACACAAATGTTGTGCCGACCCCACTTAAGTAAGATAAGGGCAGGAAGACGATGATGATGAAGTTAATTATTTTAAAAGTTGTTTGTAAAATAGCTGCACTATAATTTAATTTTTAAAATCATGAAGATCTAAGTACTCATTTTGTTTTATAACGTAAATAACTACATGGCATTTTACAAAACAAGTAGGTGAAGTAGGTGTTACGCAAACTGGGTTCCACATTGATATTACAAACAAGACAGGGCTTGCTAGATGACCCGCTTCCACTAGTGATGGGACAGAGTGATGTAAAATCGATGATACATTATTTTAGCTTCTTTTCGTATGTTTAGTACCCGGGTATTGCAACCTGTTATTGTTGTACGTACTTGAGTAGTACTTTTAATTATTATTCTTGTTTGAGCCTTCACCTTGTTCGATCGGCACCACACTAGAGCTCTACATAGCATTAAAGAAAGGGTCATTAAAAAAAAGGTAGAACCCAAGCCGTATTTGTTGCCTGATTCTTCTAGGCTTGGTCGCGTGGAATCGGCGTAGCTTCACCTAGTTGATCCTTGTGATTTTATTGAAATAAATGATTTTTGAATTTGAATTTGAGTTCATAAAAAAATAAAATAATATAAATAGGATCACGACTGTAATCCCAAAGTACGGTAGACATCCTCTCAGATCTCCAGACGCGTAGATCCTTTGAAGATGTCTAGTGGGGGCTAGTTAGCACGTCTAAACATTATATTTGGCACATGCCCACATTTTGCAGTAGTTAACATTCCATACGTGACAGGTTGCAAGCCCATCGCCGCTTATAAGAATACTAACTGGTTTACTCACGATATTTTCCTTCACCGATTTGAGCACGTGTTTTTGATGCGCATATATATTTTTCGAACAGAAAAATCCTTTGATGCACGCCGGGAACCCACGACCTTCAGATTGAAAGGTACCTCCAACTCGGCCAAAACGGCTATTTAGAATTTGAAAATACGAAAAATATTCGCAGCTGCAAAAGAACCAGTGTGGAAAGTTTCCCATCCCTATCAACGAACGCGAAGTTAAGATTAGTTTGTGTATCACAAACACAGAATTCGTAATTTGCGCTGCATCCGATATTCGGGCATTAGACCCATTTCGAATACAAATATTTGAGGCAAAGTTAAATCGTTTTATATGGGAAATAACCGGAATATAAAAATAATTAAATAAATTATTTTATACTAGCCGTGACAGACGTTGTCCTGTCAAATTTTAATAATCGAATAGAAAAGACTAAATGTTTTTAGTCTGTGATGTCAGATTTGTTGTACACCAGCGCCATCTATACCGAAATCATCCCTTTTGCATTTTTTATCGTTTTGGGGATGTTCTTCATATATTAAAGTAATCTATTATTTATTCGGGCATTATATCTACATCTACAGCAAATTTCAACTTAATCCGTTTTGTTGTTTAGACCTGATTGACGAACAAACATACATACAAACTCACAAACTTTCACATTCATAATATTATTAGGATTGGTTAAAATTTCACGCAGCGCCATCTAGTCTGAAACTAAGCAAATCTTGTAGGCACTATGAAAACTAGATACCTGATAGAATACTACTTATATATTACTGGCCTCATAGCTCAGTTGGTAGTAACTCTGCCTTTTGCGCTGTAGGTTGTGGGTTCGATCCCCACCCAGGGCAAACATTTGTGTGATGAACATAGATGTTTGTTCTGTGTCTGGGTGTAAATATGTATATTAAGTATATATTTACAAAAAAAGTCTATAAGTATTCTATCAGTTATCTGGTTCCCATAGTACAAGCTTTGCTTAGTTTGGGGCTAGATGGCGCTGTATGTAAAGTCCGCCAATATTTATTTAATTATATCTATTTAAATACGTTTTTTTGTGAATTCATACATGATATATTATACAGAGTAAACGTCTATGTTCATTACTCAAATTATTTATCCCAGATGGGAATCGAACCCACAACCTACCATCTGAGCTGTGAGGCCGTTCAAATAATCTTGTTCCATGGGAACTGGATAACTAATAAAATTCATAAATACTTTTTTGTAAATATTTACTAATACATTATAACACCAAATTCAAATTCAAATTCAAATTCAAAAATCATTTATTTCAATAAAATCACAAGGATCACTTTGAAACGTCTTAGGATCTAGGTGAAGCTACGCCGATTCCACGCGAACAAGCCTAGAAGAATCAGGCAACAAACACGGCTTGGGGTCTACCTTTTTTTAAATGATCCTTTCCTTATTGCTATATAGAGCTCCAGTGTGGTGCCAATTGAACAAGGTGAAGGCTCAAACAAGAATAATAATTTAAAGTACTACTCAGTACTAGTACACCCAGACACATGACAAACATCTATGCTCATTTGCATATTAAACTTTTAATTCGGTTGTTTGGAAATGTACGAGTACTTAAAGAGATCTCTACGATGTTTTCATTCAACCACAACCTTGGATAATGGAGTGAATAAGAGCGGGTCTTGCTCACTAAAATTATAGTTTTTAAGGAGCGTTGCCCGTCAAATGAAGAACGTAATGTAGCGACGTTTGCTGGGCGTGTTTTTGGTGCGTGTGTGAGTAATAACGATTGATTTTGTCACTATGTTGTCCTATCTCTTAGGAAACACTAAAAAAACAGCGCCTTGTTTTCTGATTTCATTAATCCCAAAAATCACTTCCAGTTTTTTCCGAACTTTACGCAGGATTTATCGACAATGCTTAAATTC
Source organism: Hydriomena furcata (assembly GCA_912999785.1). Classification (NCBI taxonomy): domain Eukaryota; kingdom Metazoa; phylum Arthropoda; class Insecta; order Lepidoptera; family Geometridae; genus Hydriomena; species Hydriomena furcata. Next base: position 9,064,465 of record OU538848.1, read on the forward strand.
AATTGCCATTTTGAAAATAAGATACGAGTATCACTATTAAATAATAAGGGTTGGTGGTAAAAGGGTGAAAATTATGAGTGACATGTATTTAGTACCAAATCATTATAAAAATAAAAAAAAACTTGAGGTACCCTTTAGCACTTAAGGGTATAAAAAATTGTTTACGACCTATTTTCAAACCTACCAAATATAAATAAAAAACTTTATGAAAATGCGGTCAAGCTGTTTCGCAGGAGTTTGGTTACGAACATTGTGATACGAGAATTTTATATAAAAAGTTAGATTTAGAAAAATTTACAACATTGGACCAGCTTTTCTGCCAGCAGTGCTAGCGGTCGGGTATTCCAGCCGTAATATTCCGGCACCGTCTTTATGCAATTCCACCTTAAACCACGCCTTTCCCACTAAACTATTTTCTATACGCCCATCCAATAAAACTAGAGTAACATAATTTACTAGTAAATCATCCATTGGCAAAAGTTAGGCTAATACTTACTCTGTGAGCTAAGAGGGTTAGAATAGTTTTAAAAGCTGATTCAAACTGAAGCACGATGTACTTTTTTATCACTATATTCTTAGTTGTTACCTCCACTCACTCGACTCGTGTACCGTGCGCTGCTTTTTGAATTTGTGCTGAAGCTCTTTAGTTATTTTTTTTTATTGTTGTACGTATTTGAGTAGTACTTTTAATTATTATATTTGTTTAGCGTTCACCTTGTTCGATCGGCACTACACTGGGAGCTCTACATAGCATTATGTACAAAATCATTAAAAAAAAGGTAGAACCCAAGCCGTGTTTGTTGCCTGATTTTTCTAGGCTTGGTCGCGAGGAACGGGCGTAGCTTCACCTAGCTCCTAAGACTTTTTAAAGTTATCCTTGTGATTTTATTGAAATAAAAGATTTTTGAATTTGAAGCCCCTCGAACTTTTCATCAAAGAGTACCACATGTTTGGTATCTTAAATCGATATTTTGAATGTTCCCTAATTAATTACGTCATCGAAGAGATTTTCATCAAACAAACCGTCACACGCATGCGTCGTTCAGAAACTGTCGAAGAATGTCAAGGTACATCTCGAGGTATCTTGAGTTGACAGTTCTGTCGACTCCTCGAGGAGTCCTCGATTAAAGACAAACTCGAGGTAATTTTCTGAATGCAACCAAAACACGGTTTAAAGGTCGAGTCGAGGTTGAGATATTTCGAGGTGACAACTAAGAATATGAGGATTGGTTTTAATTTTTAAAAAGGGATTTTAATTATCTTAGCTTCTATGTCCGTTCTTTTACAGCTTGCAACTTTTTAATACGACCTAATTAATTTTCAGGAAACGGCGTTATATAAGGCTCTAGTATAACTTACACAAATTCAAATTCAAACATCATTTATTACAATAAAATCACAAGGATCACTTTGAAACGTCTAGCTAGGTGAAGCTACGCCGCCAAGCCTAGAAGAATCAGGCAACAAACACGGCTTGGGGTCTACCTTTTTTTGAATAATCCTTTCGTTAATGCTATGTAGAGCTCCAGTGTGGTGCGATCGAACAAGGTGAAGGCAGCAAGAATAATAATTAAAAGTACTAACCAAGTACGTGCCTATATAAATAAAAGTTTTACTTTTCTGACCCATCTCTTCTTGATCTTATTCTTATATCTTCTCCTACTCACGTTGCCAAGCATGGTCAGTGTACAGCTGGAGCGTTTTCTTATCACGAATTATTATACTTATCCTATAAAATTCGCCCTCCTAAAGCAAAGCCCAAAATAATCCTGCAGCGGAATTTTGGTGGTATAAACCTGGAAGAATTGAGACGTGATGCTGATGCTTTGGATTGGTCTCAGCTTGCCGACGAGCTTTCAGTGGATGGTAAATTGAATTTCTTTAACGAAACTATAATCAAACTGTATGACAAGCATGCACCGCTGAGAGAAATAAAGTTAAAACATTTACCAGCACCTTGGATATCAGTTGAGTTGAGATCCCTTATGCATCAAAAGCTGGCAGCTAAGGCGAAACTTCGGAATAATTATTCGATTTCTAATAAGGAAAAATATATTGATCGTCGGAATCGCTGCAATAGAGCGTGTCGTGACGCGCAACGCCGTTATATTCACAACTCGGTAGAGGACTCCAATCCTGCCAATGTTTGGAAGTTTCTACGATCTTTGGGTATCGGAAAATCTCGTGTGCCAGATAAATTCCCTCAGAACTTTGATTTAAATTCACTAAACCAGCATTTTTCATCTTCTTCTAATTTTGACTTATATAAAAAATCATTAACTTTGCATCAACTTTCTTCTACTCCGATACCTGATTACTCATCCTTTGTTTTTGATGAAATCACTGATTGTGATGTTAAGAAGAGCATTTCATCTATTTCGTCAAAAGCTATCGGTAGTGATAGGTTAAGTCGAAATATGATTGATCCCATCCTTGACCAAATAGTCCCAATTATCTGTTACATCCTTAATTTCTCTATTTCCTCTGGGGTATTTCCTACTCTCTGGAAAGAAGCACAGGTTACTCCTCTTCCTAAAAAATTGAATCCAGCTTCTTTCTCAGATTTCCGTCCGATCTCCATTCTTCCCTTTTTATCTAAAGTCCTCGAACGCCTCGTTCATCAGCAACTCACTCTTTTCCTTACTAAAAACAATCTCCTTAATCCTTTCCAATCCGGTTTCCGTCCTGGCCACAGTACAGCATCAGCGTTAGTCAAAATAACTGATGACATTCGCTATGGCATGGACCATGGACGAGTGACCGTATTGTCACTGTTAGATTTCAGCAACGCTTTTAATAATGTAGATTTTGAAGTCCTCCTTGGTATCCTACGCTCTCTTAACATCTCTACAACGGCGATTGATTGGTTTCAAAGTTACCTGTATGGGCGTCGGCAGCGTATTTGCATTGACGATAACTACTCAGCGTGGAGTAGTATATCTGCTGGTGTACCGCAAGGTGGCGTTTTATCACCTCTTCTTTTTTCAATTTTCATTAATTCAATCTCTCAACATCTTACTCTATCGTACCACCTCTATGCAGACGATCTTCAGATATACACACAAGCCACAGTAGAACAGCTACCTGAAGCGATACTTTCTCTAAACAGTGACTTGGGTAGTATTCTAGATTGGAGTGAATCGTATGGCATCCAGGTAAATCCGCTCAAAACTCAAGTCATTGTAGTTGGGGGCTCACGAATGGTATCCAAGATAGATTGGACTAGTCTTCCTCAAGTTGTTTTTAATAGTACTAACTTAGTTCAGAGTGAAACGGTCAAAAATCTAGGCGTACTCATCGACAGGCAACTTTCGTGGGGACCGCAGATTACTGAAATCAGCCGTCGTATGTTTGCCTCAGTGGGTTCTCTCAGAAGGTTACGGAACTTCCTTCCCATTGCCACCAAAATCTCGCTTGCACAATCACTCCTTCTTCCAATTCTAGATTACGCTGATTCATGTTACTTAGACCTTAATGAACAGCAGCTAAATAAACTGGAGCGACTGCAAAACTTCGGAATACGATTCATATTTGGTTTACGCAAGTATGATCATGTTTCGGAGTTTCGCAGTAAGCTCAAGTGGTTACCCATACGTCTTCGTCGGAATACTCACTTTTTAAATCTTTTATATAATATTTTATTTAACCCTTCTTCACCTTCCTATCTTAAAGAACGTTTCCAATTCCTCCATCAATCCAACCCTCGTTCCTTGCGCTCCTCCGAAACTTTCCAACTTAAGACACCTGTTCACTCCTCCTCCTATTATGATAACTCTTTTACAGTGCAGGCTGCTCGGTTGTGGAATGCGCTGCCTGTGACTGTTAGGAGTGCTAAATCTCTCCCTATTTTTAAATCCATGTTAAGGGAACACTATCTGTCCTGTTGTCGCTGAGTTGTTTGCTTTCTTTTTCTTTTTCCTTAAATATGTATTATGTAGTTATTTTATTTTTATTTCAAATGTAAGTCGCACTATAAATTTGCATCATCAATGCCCCATATAATTTTCATCAGTCCTTCTCCATCCAAAGGTTGTCTGGAAGAGATCGCTGATTAGCGATAAGACCGCCCATTGTTCAGCATAGTTTTTTTTGTTGTGTATTCTTATTATGTATGTTTTATTTCTTTTTTATGGTGTGCAATAAAGTATTTTCTATCTTCTATCTATCTGACTGACCTATCCAACACTAGTCTATGAAATTGGAATGTTTTCCTTTTGGTGTTGGGGTGTACTGAGATAGGAGTTCCAAAAACCCAACGTAGATTGAAGTCTGTTTGAAAATAAATTCACGTGAACAAAGAAGCGAAGGTTTCCACTAAGGTGTGACCAGACATAGCGCGGCAATCGGTGTTATTGTTCGTTCGCACGGCTAACTTGCGTCCTGCGAATACCGCGCTCGAATGCCGCGCAATGACTTGTCACACCTCTATAATAATAAGACGACTGTTGTAATCCCCAAGTACGGTAGACATCCTCTCAGATCTCCAGGCGCTAAGATCCTTTGAATATTTCTAGTAGGTGTAGTCAAGCACGTCCAAACATTATATTTGGCACATGCCTACATTTTGCAGTAGTTAACATTCCATACCTGACAGGTTGCAAGCCCATCGCCGCTTATAAGAATACAGTTTTCTTCACGATGTTTTCCTTCAATGTTTTGAGCATGTGTTTGTGCGCATATACATTTTTCGCCAGTAAAATCAATTAATGCCGGAATTCGAACTCACGATCTTCGAAATGAAAGTTGAGGTACTCGGCCACATCTTTAGTCTAATAATAATAACCTCACAAAAGCAAAGGGGTCTATTAAGTGCTTTTAGGCGTATAGCTATGAAAATCATAGATTTTTACGAAATAAGCAATACGTCGCACTTTAGTGGGCAACGGCCCTTATCTACTTCTAATTCTTGTCGATTGGTTTTCTCTTTGTGGAAGTTTCTTTCTATTGCGGATTAGTTCGGTATTTATTGGCGGTAATGCTGTTTTATTTGAGCGAATTTGTTTCGCCTCCTCTTAATTCAATAAATGGACGAACTGTGTTCGGCCGATAATTATTTTATATTTTTGTTAGAAGAATAAGTTAAGATGGTTATAATAATACCATTTTAGGGTACCTTAAAAGAAAAAAACCGGAAACCTTAAAGGATCACTCGAGTGTCTGTCCGTTTGTCTATCCATTTCCAGAAACTACTAGACAATATTTTTTTTTAAATACTGTTAGTAGTTCTTGACAGATGACAAGAAAACTTATAAGAAATTGTACGGAATCCTCAGTGCTATACCATAATAGTCGTTGATAACAGATAATTATCCAAATATGTAGTAACCTCGACTCTGCCTTCACTCAAACTCTTTCGAAGCCCCTCAAACATTCTCTCCGAAAGTATCTCATGTTTGGTATCTTAAATCGTTATATTTGTTAATTAGTCCGAGGAGATTTTTATCAAACAAACCGCATGCGTCGTTTAGAAGCTGTTGAGTAACGTAGTACATCTCGAGGTACCTTGAGTTGACAGTTCTGTTGACTGAGGAATCCTCGACTAGAAGCAAACTCGAGATAATGCTTGTTAATTCGACTACTTTTTTAGGTCTCAATATTGATGCAAACTTACAATGGGGACCTCATATTGTAACACTTGCTGGTAAACTTAGTTCCGCTGCCTATGCAGTCCGCACGATTAGGCGGCTGGCCGATGAAGCCACAGCTAGGCTAGTTTATTTTAGTTACTTCCATAGTGTAATGTCGTATGGAATTCTTCTCTGGGGTAAGGCAGCAGACATTCAAGTTATTTTTGTTTTACAAAAACGGGCAGTACGTGCCATTTATAAAATGAAGTCCCGGGACTCTTTGAGACAAAAATTTAAAGAAATTAACATTCTCACAGTAATCTCACAATATATATATGAAAACTTACTGTATACTCATAAGAATATGGCTTTCTTTAAGAAAAAAAGTGATGTACATAGTATTAACACAAGAAATAAGAACAAATTGTACATACCCAAATTTAGATTAGAAAAAGTGAAGGGGTCGTTTATGGGGAATTGTATACTATTTTATAATAAACTGCCAGAAAACGCAACAAAACTTCCCGTTAGAAGATTTAAATCCTACATAAAGAATAATCTTATAAACAAAGCGTATTATACTGTAGATGATTATATAAATGATAAATCCTCGTGGCCTGATGTCGCTCTGCCACTCGACAGCTAAATATTGATTTAGGTACTTAATTTCATTTTGTGTAACATTTGTCTACTTTAATTATTTTTAAGCAAATAGTTATTTTATCTGTAAGTTTTAATTCTAAATCAAGTGTAGCGTGTGTTGCTTTTTGAATTTGTGCTGAAGCTCTTTAGTTATTTTTTTTTATTGCTGTACCTACGTACTTGAGTAGTAGGTACTTTTAACTTTTAATTATTATTCTTGTTTGAGCCTTCACCTTGTTCGATTGGCACCACACTGGAGCTCTACATAGCATTAAGGAAAGGATCATAAAAAAAAAGGTAGACCCCAAGCCGTGTTTGTTGCCTGATTCTTCTAGGCTTGGTCGCGTGGAATCGGCGTAGCTTCACCTAGTTCCTAAGACGTTTCAAAGTGATCCTTGTGATTTTATTGAAATAAATGATTTTTGAATTTGAATTTGAATAATTTTATCAACTAAAGCTACCAAAACACGGTTTCGAGGTTGAGTCGAAGTGAGGATAATTCGAGGTTACAATTAAGAATATGGCAATTAGGAAATCTAGTGTAGGTACAATGCTAGTATTTGCCAGTGTAGTTATTTATTTTCCCAAACTGCAGTCAAGCAGCCCATTAATATCACCGAGAGAAAAATAAAAAATTCAACTCGCACTAATGAAGTTTGAAAGCGCGCAATTACCGGAGAATTATAACGCGGAAACCCAATTAGTGGGCCGAAGGAATGAGGGCATATCACCCACAATAGACGATGAGAATATTCCCTGTGATATAAGGGCACAATTATCTCAGTCTCTTAAATCATAGCTGATTTTCTTAAGCGGATAAGTGACCGCTTATTATGGGAACCAGATAACTGATTGAATACTTATATACTTTTTTTTGTAAATGTAAACATATAATCTGGGCATGGCAGTGCCCCCGTCAAGTCAAGCAATAAAGCGGCACGGCTGTACCATCCTTTTCTCGAAGCAGTTCAGGCCATTTTCGACCCCCTATAACTTCGTTGTGGATAACCAAGCAGGCATTATATAAACACGGTATATTTCAAATTTTATTCAATTTGAATCAGTAGTTTAAGAATTATAACGAGGCAAAGTTTCTAATTTTGTCACTCACTCACTCACTCACTCACTGACTGACTGACCGATCATCAAAAGTTTAAAGCACTTCTAGCAGACATAGAAGCTTTAAATTTAGAATACAATTAGTGTAGTGTATTAATGCTAAAAAAAACCGGCAAAGTGCGAGTCGGACTCGCGCACGAAGAGTTCCGTACCATTATCTCCACCATTTTTGTTATTTTTGAACTAATGTACATGTACACACCCTGAAAATTGCATAACGATATCTTAGAAAAAGTATGTCTAGTAGGCAGGAGGTTCAACAATAAAAATGTATATAACATTCGGGCTTTTAAAGCCGAATGTAAATGAAAAAAGGCCATCACTAGAGTCCATATTTTTTAAACTACAAAATGAGAGTTCGCGCAATTCGAGTTATTTACGACTTAATTTCTAGAACTAATGAAGTAAATAAATATTCGTTAAACAAAATGGCTGAAAAACGAGTCGGATTATCAAATTGTTTATGGCACACTAGTGGAGTGCCTGTGACTTCGTTTCCATCACACAAATATTAACTTATAGTATCGATATAATCATATTAAAAAACCGGCTAAGTGCGAGTCGGAGTCACACACGAAGGGTTCCGTACCATTATCCATAAAAAAGACATAAAAATCACATTTGCTGTATGGGAGCCCCACTTAAATATTTATTTTACTCTGTTTTTAGTATTGGTTGTTATAGCGGCAAAAAAAATACATCATTTACGAAAATTTCAAATGTCTAGCTATCACGGTTCATGAGATACAGCCTTGTGAATGACAGAGAGAGAGACGGACAGCGATGTCATAGTAATAGGGTCCCGTTCTTACCCTTTGGGTACGGAACCGCAAAAAACCGTAGGTATTAAAAAACAAATGGCGGCGACTTGCTTGCAACCTGTCACGATTTTTAACTACTACCAAATTATGGGCATGTGAAATTTATGTAATGTTCGGAAGCGCCTCTGTCTAATCTATTCTTAAACATCTTTAAGAATCAGAGCGTCTAGGGATGGGATGTTAAGGATGATAGGGATGATTTCGGTATAGTTGGCGCTGGTGTGCAAAAAATCTGACATGTGTGTTGACATCAGTCGTCATAGCAACGTGCGATTATCGAAATTTGGATAGGACAACGTCTGTCGCGGATCTGCTAGTACTTAATATCATAACGAGGAAACATTTATATTTTTGTATGTATGTAACGAATAAACTCAAAAACGACTAGACCGATTTTAAAAATTCTTTCACCATTAGGATGCTCCATTATCACCGACTAACTTTGGTTATATTTATTATTAGAAAAAAATAGGGATCAATACTAAAATGTCAATAATGTAACCTAAGGTGTAAAAAAAATTGCCATATAATTATTATTCCACCCGTGCGACGCCGGGGTGAACTGCTAGTAAAATATATCTCGGTAATAGGCCATCACTTGTAGCAGTGCTACGAAACTCGTAGCTACACGAAAGTCGTAGCACTGTGTAGCACTTCTACGTTATGTACCTAGCTGTAAACCTTTTACACATAATATATAATTTAAGGTAAAGTTGATGTTTGTGATTTGAAAATAACTGTTTTTTCTCAAGTACTTAGAGTTATTTACACGATACTAAAAACTTTTTAAAATTTTTGACTGTCTATATTTTTGTTTGCCCGGGTTAATCTCTGGTACCGCTGAACCAATTTGAATGGGACATTCATTGAAAGCAAGGTACTTTTTATCCTGGAATTCCCACAGGAAAAAGACAAGAGGGTAAAATAGACTCTAACGCGAACAAAGTCGCGGGCGAAGCCAGTGTAAAATACAAAGTCGAATTCATAGCCTCCGTCTTTGAAGTAGGTTAATATGGTGTAGGTTTTATGAAAATAGGGACGTGTTATACATTTAAAATTAAACAGGTTCTTTCTATGCACTTAAGAGGCTGCCAGTCGCTGATTGCTCTTTTTCGAAACGAAAAAAGAAATACTTCTGAACAAGCCACATCTCCTATTTTTATAAGTATATTACTTCAGGTTCCTACCTAGATTTCTATTAAGCTGAAAACATAATAGCAGAAACTTTTCACGATAAAAATATTATTTCTAAATGATACGTTTTAGAATTTATGATTGAAATATTTTATATACCTACTATTAAAATCAACTTGTGATTTATTGTTAAAGATATGTAGATATTATGTAGATCTAGATTTCTATTAGGATAGATTTTTGATAAGTAATTATACATAATTTATATCATTAATTTATTCGAAAAGCTAAGGCGGACCACGCGCGGACGTGTGTTTGTCATCATTGCAGCGGTCGGTAGGATTATTTATCGAAGTGATTAAAGATGGGTACATCTTTATTCACATATACTATACATTATAAAATAGGAGATGTGGCTTGTTCACAAGTATTTCTTTTTTCGTTTCGAACAAAAATAATTGTCGACTGGCAGCGTCTTAAGGTTGTGCTCACAGCTTTATAACCGACATTGGTTTATCATTTTGTGGAACATAGATATGACGTAACATTAGCTTTCTTACCTCAAGCACTAAAGTAATATTAAAATTTCATTAAAAAAAAAACTTTTTCATTTTTAGGGTTCCGTACCCAAAGTGTAAAATCGGAACCCTATTACTAAGACTTCGCTGTCCGTCTGTCTGTCTGTCTGTCCATCCGTCTGTCTGTCACAGGGCTGTATCTCATGAACCGTGATAGGTAGACAGTTGAAATTTTCACAGATTATGTATTTCGGTTGCTGCTATAACAACAAATACTAAAAACAGAATAAAATAAATATTTAAGGGGGGCTTACATACAGCAAACGTGATTTTTTTGCCGTTTTTATAGATAATGGTACGGAACCCTTCGTGCGCAAGTCCGACTCGCACTTGGCCGGTTTTTGAACAGCTCCTGACTACATCATCAGATCAGCTCACTGTCATATTATTGCATTGTCACCGAAGTTACATAAGTATGCAAATTTCAGCTCAATCGGTTGAAGATAACTACTTCAAAATTGAGTTGCAAGATTCCACTTTAACAAACATATTTACATAGTCCTATACATACATACATTGCAAGTTAAATAAAAGCTTGTAATAAAAGATTACACAATAGAAATACATTTTATAAAACCGTATAAATTGCAACTCAAATTAAAAATAACAAAGAAAATAAATAATATAAAAAAAAATTGGCGCTATGTCAATAAAATCAACATTTAAATGTATATAAAATTATAACAACATTGTCATCATGTCATGTGTTATCACATAATACTGTTACTGCTCTAATATTACTTTAATATTACTTTAAGAGCTTGTGGTACGGTCCCACTTATGTGAACGTTTGACTTACCTGTAATAAAACAGCTCATCTCCTTCATAAATGAAAAACAAAATTAATAGCTTCACGACTGCAATCCCCAAATAAATAGGGTTGACATCCTTTCAAATCTGTTGAAGATCTGAGTCCAAATGGTGAGTCTGACTCACCTTTTAGACTAATAATTACAAAATGGTAGGTTAGGTTAGGTTCATTAATTTTTTTTCCATAAGAACCTTCTCCTAACGCTAACAAGTTGTGGCTGTGAATGGTTACGAATCCCACATCTATTTTGCTAAATCAGGTGTTCCTCAAGGCTCGCATTTGGGTCCAGTACTTTTTATATTATTTATCAATGATTTAGTAGACGTTCTTCAGAGTCCTTGTCTAATGTTTGCAGATGATCTCAAATTATATCGAGTGATCGACTCTAGTAATGACTTTGCTATTCTACAAAATGATCTCATTAGTATCCAAAACTGGTGTACCGCTAACTGTATGGAATTAAACGTAAATAAATGTTACCATATACATTTTTCTAGAAAACTTACTCGTAACACTTCAACTTATTCTATATTTGGAACAAATTTACTAAAGGTACAACAAATCCGCGACCTTGGTGTCACTATTGACGAACAATTAAATTTCAATGCACATCTTGACAATACTATAAAAAAATCTTATAAAATGCTTGGTTTTATCAAACGCAATACTAAATGTTTCACACACAATTTGACTAAAATCATACTTTACAATACCCTTGTACGTAGTCATCTTGAGTTTGCGTCTGTTGCCTGGAATCCATTTTACACAATTCACTCTCAAAGGATTGAATCTATACAAAGAAACTTCACAAGATATCTTGCTTTCACATCCCAAGGAATTTTCCATAGAAGTCCTTACAAAGAACGCCTTGATCATTTTAAAATGACTACCTTAAGAAATCTTCGTATGCTTCATGACTTAGTTTTTCTTTTCAAAATTGACAACGGAAGTACTGGATACAACAAACTTATTAGTCGAATCTCTCTCACAGTTCCTTATAATTACCCCAGAAAACCTATCGCTCAATTATTTAATACCCCCTTTTCTCGTACTAATCTCGGTCTTAGTTCTCCCCTTACTAGAATTTGTAACGAGTATAGCTTTATTACAGAAAACTTAGCTGAATTAGATCCGTTTGGTGACTCGCTTAAAATTTTTAAGACTAAAGTAATGAAGAAGTTTTTAGGCATCCTTCTAACATGAGATTATAGTGTATTTTCATTTTCTTTTCTCTTTTCTATTTATTATTTTTATTGTCAGAATAGTTTTATTTTTATTTTGTATTCTTAGTTACCTTGAATTATATTCTTTTTGTTCAATTTTATCCTGTGTCTGTTGTCTGTCTTTTTATTAGTAAAGTTGTGCATGCCTGTAATTCACCTGCATGCCTGCATGTAATTGCCTCACATTCTATAATACTTTTTCATAAATGTTTACGTATTTAATGTGTATTATGTGTGCTGTTGGCGCTGCCTTAATAAATAAATAAATAAATCAATAAAACAATTACAACAAAAAAAGAATTAACAAAATCGGTCGAGCCGTTCACGCCTGATGCCGTGACAAAGGAAAATAGTTATTCATTTTTATATAATAGATTGTTTTTGAACTAACTAGATACATAAAACACCCAGACACAAAACAAATACCTATGTTTAACAGAAAAAAATATAATAATACCTTCAAGACAGAATTGAAAAAAGAGCATTAGAACCATTGCAAATAGTACAATGATACATTGGTACGCGCCATCGGTACCAAGACAGACGTGAATGAGTTATGCGAAAGGTCCTTTTATGCATCCGATACGACATTTTAACAAAATACAATCAAGTCACATAAAATCGCGCCCGTTTCCCATGGCTTTCCACTTGCTACGATACTTCTTCTGACAAACATCTTTTGCTTCATTCTCTCTCATAACATTCCTCATGCATGCTCATCGGTTTAGAGTACTCCTGTCCTTTTTTCAAAACGTTATCAATTTGGTTCAGAAATATACGCAGAGGTCTTCCAACAAATCAAGTCAAGTCTAAAGGAATTTACTTCTTTAAAATCACAAGGATCACTTTAAGGCGCTCCCAGTCGACGATTGTTTTTGTTCGAAACGAAAAAAGAAATACTTCTGAACAAGCCACATCTCCTATTTTATAATGTATAGTATATGTGAATAAAGATGTACCCATCTTTAATCACTTCGATAAATAATCCTACCGACCGCTGCAATGACGACAAACACACGTCGGCGCGTGGTCCGCCTTAGCTTTTCGAATAAATTAATGATATAAATTATGTATAATTACTTATCAAAAATCTATTCTTATAGAAATCTAGATCTACATATTACCTATCTTTAACAATAAATCACAAGTTGATTTGAATAGTAGGTATATAAAATATTTCGATCATAAATTCTAAAACGTATCATTTTGAAATAATATCTTTATCGTGAAAAGTACTGCTATTATGTTTTCAGCTTAATAGAAATCTATGTAGGAACCTGAAGTTATATACTTATAAAATAGGAGATGTGGCTTGTTCAGAAGTATTTCTTTTTTCGTTTCGAAAAAGAGCAATCAGCGATTAGGAGCCTCTTAAAACGACTTAGGAGCTAGGTGTAGGTACTATTTACGACTGTAACCCCCTTGTGCTTTTGCCAAGTAACGATGGGCTTACAACCTACTCAAAATGCAGTCACCTACAAATTGTCATGTTCAAACGTGCTTCAGACTACCAACTTTAGACATCTTCTAAGATCGAATCACCTTGAGATCTGAGATCTGATCCTATTTCATTCTTTTCATTAGTGGAAACCCTCGTGATTCCGTTTATGTGAAGTTACTTTCAGACTTCAACCCCAGAATAATAATAATAGGTTCACGACTATAATCTCCAAGTACGGTAGATAGACATCCTCTCAGATCTTCAGGCGCTCAGATCCTTAAAGACGTCTTAAGGGATTAGTCCTTGGCACGTGCAAACATTACATTTGGCACACGCCAAATGCCAAATGTAATGTTTAGACAATTTTGCAATATAAAAACAAAAAATAAATAGGATCACGACTGTAATCCTCAAGAACGGTAGACATTCTCTCAGATCTCAAGACGCTTAGATCCTTTGAAAATGTCTAGTGGGTGTACACTTCCAAACATTATATTTGACAGATGCCCACATTTTGCAGTAGTTAGCATTCCATACGTGACAGGTTGCAAGCCCATCGCAATATATATTTGAAATATCGTGTGTTGTAAACACGGCAGACATTAGGGAGATTAAAATTGTTTTTCCTGCTGAAAACTCGCTGATGTGTTCTGTTTTAATAACAATATTGCTTTTCGTAGAGCACACAGTGTTGATAATGGTAACTGATCCACTTTCACTTCAGACAAGTGGAGTTTGTAGAATATAATTGAATAGATAATTTTCAGACCTAGACTAGAGTTATATAAACGTAATACGACGTATAGTCAAAGAATAATATTAGTTTTTAGGGTTTGCTGTCCGTCTGTCTGTCACAAGGCTATATCTCATGAACCGTGATAGCTAGACAGTTAAAATTTTCACAGATTATGTATTTCTGTTGCCGCACAAAAAATACTAAAAACAGAATAAAATAAATGTTTAAGTAGGGCTCCCATACAATAAACCTGATTTTTGTGCCGTTTTTTATAGATAATGGTACGGAACCTTTCGTGCGCGAATCCGACTCGCACTTGGTCGGTTTTATTTTTTAGGTTTTATGAAGGAACTATTTAATAGTCCTAAAAAAAACTATTTAAATGCGATCAACTTTAGATTATTATCTACGGTATAGAAACTTAAAGTTTAAAAATGCAAGATGTGTGGGTCTACCCACACACACTTACAGAAGAACTAACTAACAAGGAAGTTAAATAAAAGCTTGTAAAATCGTATTTTAAACCCAATTCCTGAATTGACTTACGGTATCTTTTCTACGTGCTGTATTTTCAGCGTTTTCAGCGTATTTTCGTTTACCCTCATAAATTAGTCATGCAATCGAATAGGTTTTAACGATTTCAAATGAAAACAAAAGGAGATACTGAAAGAGTTCTTAGGACGATGGAAATCACCTGAAAATGTATATAACTTGTTGTGTAATCAACTTTGATTCATAATGAATCCATTTTTAACCGACAATAAAGAGAGGGGTTCTCAACTCGACATACATATTTTTTAGGGTTCCGAACAGAAAAGGTAAAAACGGGACCCTATTACTAAGATTCTGACAGTTAGATAGGTCTTTATATGTAGTATCATAAACTCCAGATGTCTATAAAGGTAGACAAAGGTAAGTCCAAACATTACATCCAACATACCCACTTTCTAAACAGTAACATTCCATACGTGACAGCTTGCAAGCCCATCGCCGTTAAAAATAGCCGTAAAATTTCCTGTCAAATATAAAAAATGGCAAACTTCATAGGCGCTATAAATACAAGTAATAAAACTAAAGCTCGACTATTAAAAGAATAATTACGTTTCAAAAAACTAAAAAGAAATCTACGAAAATGTTTCGACCAATCAAAAAGCCAAGGGACAATATTAGTTTTTAGGGTTCCGTACCCTATTACTAAGACTTCGCTGTCCGTCTGTCCGTCTGTCTGTCACAGGGCTGTATCTCATGAACCGTGATAGTTAGACAGTTGAATTTTTCACAGATTATGTATTTCTGTTGCTGCTCTAACAACAAATACTAAAAACAGAATAAAATAAATATTAAAAAGGCGCTCTTATACAGCAAACATGATTTTTTGCAGTTTTTATAGATTTTACGGAACCTTTCGTGCGCGAGTCCGACTCGTACTTGGCCGGTTTTATTAAGTTTTATAAAGGAACTATTAGTCTTAATTTAATATAATTTAAATGGGGCCAACTTGGGAATAACAGTGGCACGCACGTTAGCATTCCAACGTGACAGGTTACAAGGCCATCGCCGCTTATAAGAATAATAACTGGTTACCTCACGATGTTTTCCTTCACCGTTTTGAGCACGTGTTTTGATGCGCTTTTAGATTTTTCGACAGTAAAATCCGTGCACGGCAGGATTCGAACCCCAGACCTTCGAAATGAGAGTCGAAGTACCTCCCACTGGGCCTGGGCTTTTTAATTATTATTATTTCACAGCGCCATCTAGCGCCATCTAGACCCAAACAAAGCAGTAATTCCGAAATCTGTACTAGATAACAAAGACTGGTCTCACAGCTCAGTTGGTAGTAACTCTGCCTTTTGTGCTGAAGGTTGTGGGTTCGAATCCCACCCGTACAAACATTAATTGTGTAGTGAACATTGATGTTTATTCTGTATCTGGGTGTTATAATATTTATCATGTATTTATATTTACAAAAAAAAATAAGTATTTTATCAGTTATCTGGTTCCCGTAGTACAAGCTTTGCTTAGTTTGGGGCTAGATGGCGCTGTGTAAAAATGACCACCAATAAATATTTAAGACATCTTAATAAAAGTCGTCAGAAACATTGCCTGTAAGATTCATGCCCTTCAGGAAGAAGAATGTTTCTGTCAAAATGTCCTCATGGTCAGTTCCTGAAAGCATTTACGGAACTTTGAGTGCGCGCTATCTACTAACGAACAAATATTTGTACATGCCGTGCCTTCAAAACTACAGTAGCGTCAGCATAATAAAGTTACACTGCATTGAGACCACTGGTGTAAACTAAAATTTGATGTTCAGAACATGCATTTTGAGAGATTCTCTTAAAAAATTAAGTAATATTGGTAATTTGTTTAACTAAGTACATAAATTGGTCTATTCTGTGGTCTATTTTCAAAATTAAATTATCAATTAAATATAATATTGTTTGTCCATTAATTTATTAAATGAGGAATATATACTAACAAAAACGAAGTCGATTTTGTTTTGTAAGTTATTAAAACGTTATTTTTACAATAAAACAGATTATAGTTTTTCTGCTATCGGTACCTAACACCTCACAAAGAGACAGGTGCATTTCACAGTCGTTTGAAGAGTGCCATTTTAGATGGTTCTCGTCTTTGAGCTCACTTCGCTCACTGCAAGAGTGCAGTGACTCTCGCTGCGCTCGCCAGCCATTAGACCTAATTAGGTAAAGATAGCTGGATTCTTGCGAGGTTGTTTAGCTACTATTTCAGATACAGGTAGGTTAGGTATTGTGTTTTAGCTTTAAGTTATTATTTCAGATACAATTTTAATTGTTATTGAATAAATGAATATGAATTACTTGAGTTTGGCGAGCTCGTCATGGCCTATTGTATAACTAATATACATATATTACGTTTAAAAAAATCAGCCAAGTGCGAGTCAGACTCATGCACGAAGGGTTCCGTACTATAAAAAACGGCAAAAAATCACGTTAAAAGTTTTTACTCAATCGAACTATTTACTAAGGAGTGTCGTTGTGAGTTTCCGTTAAACAGCTCCTGACTCCATCACCAGATCAGCTCACTATCAACATATTATTGTATTGTCACCGAAGTTTCATAAGTATGCAAAATTTCAGCTCAATCGGTTGGGGATAACTGCTTCAAAATTGAGTTGCTAGATTCCACCTTAACAAACATAGTTACATACATACATTGCAAGTTAAAAAAAGCTTGTAGAAACATTACCCTCCTATCGCAGTTGGATAAAAACAAAACGGTACCATAAAAAACACGCCTTCTCACTCCCATCATGCACCCATGAAGTTCAAAGTAAATTGTCCTATTATTTATTCAATTTCAACGGCGAAAAGCGCCCAATAAAGCATGGTGTCGAAAACAGTATAAATCGAGCGAAGAAGGGCGAAGTAATGCTCCTCCACTGGGAATCAAGAAAAAACACATTTCGTAGATACAAATCACCTGCTCTTTGTCGAGTAGGGATGGGACATGGTATTATGTTATCGATGAACTTCATATCAACGTCAAATTATATCCTAATAATATTATAAATGCAAAAGTTTGTGATAAGGCTGCTATGTTTGTTCCTTAATCACTACATAGTATAAAGCAAAGTCGCTTTCCGCTTCCCGCGTATGTATGTATGTATGTTTGCTTATATCTTTAAAACTACACAACGGATTTTGATGCGGTTTTTTTAATAGATAGAGTGATTCAGGAGGAAGGTTTATATGTATAATACATGCATAATATAGTAGAGAAACACTGATAATTATAGAGGTTTCTAATGTGATGTCGTAAATAAACACATTTTTTCGCACTTACATTGCAAACGCTGGCTGAACTCTACGAGATAAATCAAAATAATGTACTACAGTATTGTACACCTTAGAAACGTCTACAAAAAAGTTTTGTCGTTTATATTTGACTAGCTGACCCGTGCCCGCTTCGCTGTGCGTAAGACATTTCTAATACCATCGTGGACTTTATTGTAGACGTTTTTAAGGTGTACAATACTGTAGTACATTATTTTGATATATCTCGTGGGGTTCAGCCAGCATTTGCAATGTAAGCGCAAAA
Organism: Hydriomena furcata; assembly: GCA_912999785.1. Taxonomy (NCBI): domain Eukaryota; kingdom Metazoa; phylum Arthropoda; class Insecta; order Lepidoptera; family Geometridae; genus Hydriomena; species Hydriomena furcata. The sequence continues at coordinate 9,082,617 of OU538848.1, forward strand.
AAATGTGTTTATTTACGACAACACATTAGAAACCTCTAAAATTATCAGTGTCCCTCTACTATATTATGCATGTATTATACATATGAACCTTCCTCTTGAATCACTCTATTTATTAAAAAAAACCGCATCAAAATCCGTTGTGTAGTTTTAAAGATATAAGCAAACATACATACATACATATTACATATTACATACAGACGCGGGAAGCGGAAAGCGACTTTGCTTTATACTATGTAGTGATTAGGGAACAAACATAGCAGCCTTATCACAAACTTTCACATTTAAATATTATTAGGATATCGTGAAATAGATATTATCGATACATTTCCATCGACAAACACCAATCCCTACCAGGTAGGCACATAGCTGACGCTGCGCGGATCTCCCAAATTGCTGGCTATTTATTATCGCCAGTCATTCGGATCGTGTATACGGGGCTTTACTGTACATAGCTTGCATACTGATCGGGGCTACTGAGCTATTAATGTTATCTATGGGCCTATTCTTGGCCGCTTAGTTACTTAATGGTGTTATTATGGGACTATATCATTCGGTATGTCCACTGGCAAAAATGTACGAATATGTCTGTCTAAATGGGAAAAATATAACCCAGCAAAAACATTTTCATGTAAAATGTAGCTAAGATGTCTCGCACTGTCAAAAAGTCATCGACTACATAGCCTAATAGACGCCTAATGGCTTCATTTCTTCAAACAAACAACTCTGTCAAGTCAGTGAGGTATGAGGTACGGGGGGAGCCGGAAAAAGCATTCTAATTTCAAAATGACGTGATTCACTAGGGATGGGAAGTGTTGACATGAGTTGTCGATAGCAGTCAGAGGCACGTCCAAATATTATATTTGGCACATACCCACATTTTGCAGTAGTTAGCAGTCCATACGTGACAGGTTGCAAGCCCATCGCCGCTTATAAAAATACTTACTAGGTACTGGTTTCCTCACGATGCGATGTTTTCCTTCACCATTTTAAACACGTGTTTAAAATGGTGAATGTATAAATATCAATTGCTGTTCGTTAGTCTCGCTAAAACTCGAGAACGGCTGAACGGATTTATTTTATCTTGGTCTTTAAATATTCGTGGAGGTCTATGAAGGTTTAAAAGGTGAAAAAAAAATCGAATAATTGCCGGGAAAACCTAAAAACAGCCCTTTTCTTTTTCCCATACAAAAGTTAAAAAACGTAGAGTCCATTTGAGCTTTATTAGGTTTGATAGTACGGGAACGGGAACGGGATCGGGATCGGGATCGGGAACGGGAACGGGAACGGGAACGGGAACGGGAACGGGAACGGGAACGGGAACGGGAACGGGAACGGGAACGGGAACGGGAACGGGAACGGGAACGGGAACGGGAACGGGAACGGGAACGGGAACGGGAACGGGAACGGGAACGGGAACGGGAACGGGAACGGGAACGGGAACGGGAACGGGAACGGGAACGGGAACGGGAACGGGAACGGGAACGGGAACGGGAACGGGAACGGGAACGGGAACGGGAACGGGAACGGGAACGGGAACGGGAACGGGAACGGGAACGGGAACGGGAACGGGAACGGGAACGGGAACGGGAACGGGAACGGGAACGGGAACGGGAACGGGAACGGGAACGGGAACGGGAACGGGAACGGGAACGGGAACGGGAACGGGAACGGGAACGGGAACGGGAACGGGAACGGGAACGGGAACGGGAACGGGAACGGGAACGGGAACGGGAACGGGAACGGGAACGGGAACGGGAACGGGAACGGGAACGGGAACGGGAACGGGAACGGGAACGGGAACGGGAACGGGAACGGGAACGGGAACGGGAACGGGAACGGGAACGGGAACGGGAACGGGAACGGGAACGGGAACGGGAACGGGAACGGGAACGGGAACGGGAACGGGAACGGGAACGGGAACGGGAACGGGAACGGGAACGGGAACGGGAACGGGAACGGGAACGGGAACGGGAACGGGAACGGGAACGGGAACGGGAACGGGAACGGGAACGGGAACGGGAACGGGAACGGGAACGGGAACGGGAACGGGAACGGGAACGGGAACGGGAACGCGAACTAATTCTAAAGCGATAATATGATAAATGCGAATAGCAAATAGGTTACTTCATATCCATGTAGGTACAACGCGAGCGAAGCCGCGGACGGAAGCTAGTTGGCAATAAGTAGTTTTACTAGTTAGGTTCAACTGTTGTTGTTACTACTATGTAGGTTTATCGATCATCAATTATTGAGTAGTAATACAACACTATTGACTTTCGACAAGGAAAATAACCAGTCTAACTTGAGCTTGTGGTAATGGTTTTTTAGCATAAACAGACGAGATGTGCACGGGTCAAGGAAGTGGTCGGTACTACTGCAGGTTTGACGCGCGGTATTTTTTATCGGCCGTATAAGACTGATCTTTTGGATGTCAATGTTCGCCTTGCATGCGGTGTCTTTTTGGGCTGTGTAGTCGATGCAAAAAGTTATCAGACTTCATTTAGAGCCAGGCTTCTAAAGGTGTGATCAGACACTGCGCGGCAATCGAGCGCGGCAATATGATGTGCGAACGAACAATAACACCGTTTGAGCGCGGCAGGTAGCTCGCGGCTGCCGCGCGTGGCTGTCGTCCAATCATAGCGCCGCTTGCCACACGCGGCTGCCGCGTCCGATTGCCGCGCAATATGTGGTCACACCTTACTCTACACTCCCAACTCAACAAGCCTATTTTCACATACCATGTACTTTAGTAAAATATGTTGGTTAGACGTTTCGTTACTACAAGAACTATTGTATATCTGAAAAGTAATAAAAAAATAATATTTTTTTCACCTCACGCCCATAAATATGACGGTAGCGAACACACGTGACAGGTTGCAAGCCCGTCGTCGCTAACGGCTGGACTATGCTGGACATTGTAAAGTAAAATTAGTATCAACCATCGCCTAAACCAGAAGACTATCTTTCAGGGTACGAGTACCCAGAACGCACTCTAAAATGCTTTGCATCTGCCAAGAGAGTCTCCTAATCTAAATACCTATGTATTTAACACCTGGGGTACTGACTGACTGACTGACTGGTCTATCAACGCACAGCGTAAATCACTGGCCATAGAAACTTGAAAGCAGGGTTTATTCTATATTTCCAAAAACACGTAAAGAAAAATTGCGAGGGTATTCAGTAGTCCTAATATCCTAATCCTAATAATGTTATAAATGAGAAAGTTTGTGCGGATGTTTGTATGTTTGAAAGTCAATCTGGCCTAAACGACAACACGGATTTTGAAGCAATTTGCTGTAGATGTAGATATAATGCCCGAATAAAACACAGGGTGGTTTAAAATAAAAAAAAACATTCCCGAAATAATAAAAAACCGGCCAAGTGCGATTCGGATTCGCGCACGAAGGGTTCCGTACCATTATCTATAAAAAAAACGCCAAAAAACACGTTTGTTGTATGGGAGCCCCCCTTATATATTTACTAGCTGACCCGTGCCCGCTTCGCTGTGCGTAAGACATTTCTAATACCATCGTGGAATTTTTTGTAGACGTTTTTAAGGTGTACAATACTGTAGTAAATTATTTTGATATATCTCGTGGGGTTCAGCCAGCATTTGCAATGTAAGCGCAAAAAAATGAGTTTATTTACGACATCACATTAGAAACCTCTAAAATTATCAGTGTTTCTCTGCTATATTATGCATGTATTATACATATAAACCTTCCTCTTGAATCACTCTATTTATTAAAAAAAACCGCATCAAAATCCGTTGTGTAGTTTTAAAGATGCACACATACATACGCGGGAAGCGGAAAGCGACTTTGCTTTATACTATGTAGTGATTTTATTCTGTTTTTAGTATTTGTTGTTAGAGCAGCAAAAGAAAAACATAATTTGTGAAAATTTCAACAGTCTAGCTATCATGGTTCATGAGATACAGCCCTGTGACAGACAGACGGACAGCGAAGTCTTAGTAATAGAGTCAAAAAAGCAAATTGAATGATTATGGTATAGATATAGCGTTGGTGTGCAAAAAATCTGACATCAGTTTTGACAGGACAGGACAAAGTCTATCACGGGTAGACTAGTGCTTTATAAAAATTGTGAGAACAAAACAATATATCTAAACTCCGCCAAGTTATTCAGCGATTGAAACCGCAGTTAGATTTACGATGCCGCAGGCCAGAGAGATATCTCTAAATCACGATAACGTCACAGTAGCATCTTCTTGGCCTTCAGATTTGGGGGGTAACTCGATGCAAGGCTTTTCTGTGGCAGCCATCGTCATAAACCAGTTTTTTTAGCTGTCCTGATAAACTTGGTTAGTACTTTTAATTATTATTCTTGTTTGAGCCTTCACCTTGTTCTTACGGCACCACACTAGAGCTCTACATAGCATTAAGGAAAAAATCATTGAAAAAAATAATAGGCTCCAAGCCGTGTTGAAAGTTCACTTTGAGACGTTAGGTGAAGCTTCGCTTGTTCGCGACCAAGCCTGGAAGAATCAGGCAACGGTCGCGAACAGGCGAAGCTTCACCTAGCTCCTAAGACGTCTCAAAGTGAACTTTGTGAATTTATTGAAAAAATGTCTTTTGAATTTGGATTTGAAAATGGTCCTGTCAATTTTCAATGAATCCATAGAATAAAGCAACTTGCAGTTTTTCCCAAATTTCACAATTTTACGCGTTGTTTATGGCTCGTTCAATCAAACAATCAAACGGATTTAGATGATTCTTAGAACACAATAATAATAAATAAATAAATAAATATTGGCGGACTTGACACACAACGCCATCTAGCCCCAAACTAAGCAAAGCTTGTACTATGGGAACCAGATAACTAGTAGAATACTTACATACTTTTTTTTTTGTAAATACATACTTATTATACATAGTAACACCCAGACACAGAACAAACATCAATGTTCATCACACAAATGTATGCCCTGGATGGGGATCGAACCCACAACCTACAGCGCAGAAGGCAGAGTTACTACCAACTGAGATGTGAGGCTTATGTCCTGGAACAACTTAGGAAACTTTTTATGTAAATACCCAGCGAGCGAAGCCGCTGTTAGAAGGATAGTATATAAGTGATATGTATAAACATAAACAAGTATGTATTGAGAAAATAACAAAAAAATCCTATCCTACTTCCTACTAATATTATAAATGCGAAAGTTTGTGAGTGAGTGAATGTGTGTGTGTGTTTGTTACCCTTTCACGCAAAAACTACTAAACGGATTAAAATAAAACTTTACAGTAATATAGCTTATACATCAGAATAATACATAAGCTATTTTTTATCCAGGTACTACCCGAGCGAAGACGGAGCGAGCATCTAGTATATAATAAACTAGCTGACCCGTGCCCGCTTCGCTGTGCGTAAGACATTTCTAATACCATCGTGGACTTTTTTGTAGACGTTTTTAAGGTGTACAATACTGTAGTACATTATTTTGATATATCTCGTGGGGGTTCAGCCAGCATTTGCAATGTAAGCGCAAAAAAATGTGTTTATTTACGACATCACATTAGAAACCTCTAAAATTATCAGTGTTTCTCTACTATATTATGCATGTATTATATACATTGAAACCTTTCTCCTGAATCACTCTATCTATTAAAAAAAAACAGCATCAAAATCCGTTGTGTAGTTTTAAAGATATAAGCAAACATACATACGCGGGAAGCGGAAAGCGACTTTGCTTTATACTATGTAGTGATATTCTATCAGCTATCTAGTTCTCATACTACAAGCTTTATTTAGTTTAGGGCTAGATGGCGGTGTGAAATGTTTCAATATTTATGTAGACCGCAATTAACATAGTAATTTTAGGAAAATCTACATTTCTAATTGGACATTTTCACTAATTGCAATATGTTGCAGCCACAAATGCTAACGAAATGGCTTTTTCGGTTACCAATATTACCATTTGCGTTCAATCCTAATCTATACTAGGAGGAAAGATTTGATTGTTTGTTTGTTTGTATCGAATAGGCTCCGAAACTACTGGACCGATTTCAAAAATTATTTTACCATTAGAATCCTACATTATCCCTGATGAACATAGGCTATAGATTATTTTCAAAAACGTTAGGGATCCGTAAAAACTTTGATAATGTAACCCAACGTGTGAAAAAAAATACAAAAAATCCTATATTGCGTTTTTTGCAGAAACTATTGACAATAGAGCAAAGTGATGTATTACAGTTTTATAGATAACATCAACTACTACAAAATTCTGTGATATCATATGTCTAACTATTAGGGATCCCTATTAAAACTTCGATAATGTAACCCAAGGTGTAAAAAAATAACCATAAAATCATTATTGCACCCATGCGACGCTGGGGCGGACTGCTAGTAATATTATAAATGTGAAAGTTTGTGAGTTTGTATGTATGTTTGTTCCTCAATCAGGCCTAAACGACAAAACAGATTAAGTTGAAATTTGCTGTAGATGTAGATATAATACCCGAATAAATAATAGACTACTTTAAAATTTGAAAAACATCCACAAAACGCTGGTGTGCATTCGATTATTGAAATTTGACAGGACAACGTTTGTCACGGGTCAGCTAGTAATGATTATAAATACGGTCGCGATATATCAATTGTGACATTGCTGATTGGGAGCGAAGACGGGCTTGCCACCTGTCACGTGTGGAATGCTAACTACTGCACAATGTGGGCATGTGTCAAATGTAATGTTGGACGTGCCCCTGACCTTAGTTATCTTCAATGATCTCGCTTGGAGATATAGCAATTCGCCCCGTCTTTAAAATGTAATGGACGTGCCGCAGACTACTTGTTTTAGACATCTTTATGAAACTAAGTGCTAGGAGATCTAGCAATTCGCCCCTTCTTCAAAATGTAATGTTTGGACGTGCCGCTGACTACCTGTTTTAGACACATCTTTATGGAACTGAGTGCTTGGAGATCTAGCGATTCGCCCCGTCTTTAAAATGTAATGGACTTGCCGCTGACTATCTGTTTTAGACATTTTTATGGAACTAAGCGCTAGGAGATCTAGCAATTCGCCCCTTCTTCAAAATGTAATGTTTGGACGTGCCGCTGACTACCTGTTTTAGACACATCTTTATGGAACTGAGTGCTTGGAGATCTAGCGATTCGCCCCGTCTTTAAAATGTAATGGACTTGCCGCTGACTATCTGTTTTAGACATTTTTATGGAACTAAGCGCTAGGAGATCTAGCAATTCGCCCCTTCTTCAAAATGTAATGTTTGGACGTGCCGCTGACTACCTGTTTTAGTCATCTTCAAGAATTTGAGCGCTCGGAAATCTAGCAGTCAGCCTCGCACGGGTATACGTAATGAAGATTATAGGAAATTTTTGTTACCTTAGGTTACATTATTGCGGATCTCTAATTTTCTTTAAAATAATATAATGGTCAATGTTGCTCGCTAATAAAGTAGCTTTTGATAGATGCAAGAGTTTTTTAAATTGGTATGTAGTTTTTTTGTTTATCCATTACATAAAAAATCAAAGTTTTACTTATATTATTGATGAATAGAGATTAATAGTGATCCTGATGTATAAGCAATATTACTATAAAGTTTCATTTTAATCCGTTCAGTAGTTTTTGCGTGAAAGAGTAACAAACACACACACACCCACTCACTCACTCACTCACAATAATATTAGTAGGAGTAGAAGCAGATACCTGATTGCCGCAACTAGGAGCCATACCACAAGATCCTGAAGTAATATCAAAACAATATTACTTTTGAGCTTGTGGTGCAGCCGAAGCCACGACTAAAACCTCGGCTACGTCAACACAACGGCGCCAACACCATTGTCGCGCCGTTGTAACACTACCACTTTAGTTCGAGTGTGAACATCACGGAATTTGATACGGCGCCGCGCCATAAATGACAGTAATGTAACCGTAAAGTGAATTTACCTATTCAAAAAAAATCTTGTTTCACGGTGTTTGTGGAGGTGATTCGGAGGAGTGCGAACTCCTCCAAAACGGCTTGACCGATTTTTATGTTTTTTTATATATATTTGGTAGGTATGAAAAGTATATTTCATACCGCTTTTTGGAAAATCCAGCGTAAAGTTCGGGAAAAACGAAAAGTACCTTTTCTTTCGGGATTATTGAAATTTAACAGGACAACGCAACGTCTGCCGGGACAACTAGTTTGACTATAAATAAATAAAATATTTTTTATATTGGAGACATTATTAAACAACGCCACCTAGCCCCAAACTAAGCTAAAGCTTGTAAAATAAGTAGATAACTGATAGAATACAATAAATAGGTACTTTTATTTTTGCAAATACAGAATATGATACATTCACACCCAGACACAGAACAAACATCTAGGTTTATCACACAATTGTCTGTCCTGTGTGGAGATCGAACCCACAACCTGCAGCGCAGAAGGCAGTGTTACCAACTGAGCTGTGTTGCCAGTAGATCTTTAGTTTACAACAACTCCCATACAAGACTTTGCACTCCTGTCGGGAATTATTGAAAGGGTTTAGCACAATATAATGCAGGGTTCCGTAGAATCATGAATTATTTATTAGTTCTTGGTTATGCGAAGTGTTGAGCTCGGTGGTTCTTTCTTTGTAAAGCAGATAGTTCAATAACCATCCGAAGTGTTTGACGCGTTGATACTCAAAGTGGTTTATATTGACCCCCAGGGGTCGATGATGACCTCCAAAAGATCTATGTCAAGGATTCTATGTCTAAGTTAAGAGGTATATATTTTAACAAAATCACAAGGATCATTTTGAAACGTTTTAGGAGCTAAGTGAAGCTACGCCTGTTCCTCGAGACCAAGCCTAGAAGAATCAGGCTACGAACATGGCTTAGGGCCTATCATTTTTGTCATGATTTGTCGATGGGAGTCAACAGACGGATTATAGTAGGTCGTAGAATTATTTTAAATCTATCAAAGTAAGTAGCACTTTTTAGCACTCACATATATCTATATCACATAAATATGAGCTAGCTATGTTTGCAACGGTCTTTAGATAGCATAACTGTTTCTATTATATTATATAAACATTCTGTTATAGTACGTAAACATAAATAATAAATATATATTGGCGAACTTAACACACAGCGCCATCTAGCCCCAAAATAGGCAAAGCTTGTACTATGGGAACCAGATAACCAATAAAATACAATGTTAGTATCAACTGTCTGAAAAACACATTTGAAGTTGATGAATTTGCAAATAATCAATGATTAGGTATGCAAAGGGTCGACACAAATCCAAAAGTGGTGTACAATACAAAAATTTGGGGACCTCTGGACTGGTTTAGTAATGATGAAAAGGATATCGACTTCCCATTGTGTTATTATAAAGATATGACGATTAGCAGTAGATTATACAATAAGACTGGGTTCTGGAGTAGACTAAAAAAAACCTTCAATTATTGTATGAACATGTTGTGTAGTGAAAGATAAAGAATGGCTATATTTATGGAATTTAGTTCATAAATATGGCTATTAAGACGAGTATTCAATGTTTTTGATGTATGCAGATGAGTTTTTTTCTCAATAACCGCAAAAAATACAGTTTTGATTTTTATGACAAAGATATGGTGATATATTGTGAAATGTTTGGTTTTTTGTACGGGCTGAGTCTAACCAGATAAAACGGGAAAAGTGATAAAACTGCATTATCTTGAAAACCATCAAACTTAAAAAGAAACTGTCTTTAATTTACTTAGCTAGTATGATTATCTAACAAATAATATAAAAAATAACTGATTAGCTAATCAGTTATTCATAGTTTTGATTAAAAACGAAACTAGTTTTTTTGAAGAGCCAACTTTGGGAAACAAATCTATCGAGAAAAGTTTCACCAATCGTGTTTGTTTATAATAATTTATCTATATTATAGTTTCGACTTATCTGAAATTATAGTTAAATATGTATATAAAGGCGTGATATAAGGTTTACAAGTCAAATTCCTCTCTGACGGACCTGAGATGTGTCCGGCTCTTTGCATTGCGAATAAGAATGGGATTATATCGATGTTTTTTATTAATTTTATCGATAAAGTCTATATTATACCCACCCTTTTATTAGGGCCCAATAGGAGATGCGGTAAAATTATATACTCTCATCTTATCGTCATTGTAATTAACTAATTATTATGTTAAACAGCAAACCCGGCCACGCGTTGCTGTGTCAACAGATATCGCCATCTGTTAGAATCTTTTGGAGCTAACAGATAATTGTGACTGTCAGATAATAAAAAAAATATTTGCAATAAAATAATATTACGACTATAAAATAAGATGTAAGCCTTTCTATCTTTCAAGTAGGATCACACGGTGTGCATAGTTTGATTAAATCGGTTAAGTAGTTTAGGAGTCCATCGCGGACAAACAACGTGACGCGTAATTTATATAAGAAGAAGATGTACATTATTAAATCGTACACCACCACCCTTATATATTTATTTTATTCTTTTTTAGTATTAATAATAATAGTATTTATTTGTTGTTAAAGCAGCAACAGAAATACATAATCTGTGAAAATTTCAACTGTCTAGCTATCACGGTTCTTGAGATTCAGCCCTGTGACAGACAGACGGACAGACGGACAGACGGACAGCGAAGTCTTAGTAACAGGGTCCCGTTTTTACCCTTTGGGTACGGAACCCTAAAAAAGATCTAAAGTTGTTTATTTTAGATTTACCGGAAAGGTAGTTCAATTGTCCGTTTTTTTTAATTTTTAAGCGTATTTTTTTAAGTGTATTTTATCAGTCATTTTTGTCAGTCATTTTTTTTTTGTTTTGTTATATCTAAAAAGATATCATCGATAATTCATAATAGCGATATAAAGTCGCACTTCCCTACTACGTTTGCTCTACAAACCACATTTTAGCGAGAGTCGACGGAGCTCCGAAATTAGATTTGCTGTGTGCTGTAATACTGATTAAACCCGCCTTAAGCTGGCGATCCAAAGTTTTAATGCGAAAACCATCGTGAGAGCTTGTAATGACTTTGAAAAACTAAAAAGACTACTGTCTTGTATATTGTGTTATAAAAATCTTAAAACCTTATTAGTGTCTAAATGTTTTTATAAAATATGAAAGATTTTTTTTTTACCTATTTCCTCCCAATGCTGGGCAAAGGTCTCTCCCAAATCTCAAATAGATTATTTTTAGTAAAATAACTATTAGATTATTAGATTGTAGTGCCCTAGCGGGGTCCATGTTGAGAGACTCTGTGATACCTTAAGACCATTATAACCAACTGGAGCAATAAATAAATGAATATGAATATGAATATTACTAGCAGACCCGCGACAGACGTTGTCCTGTCCAAATTTCAATAACCGCATAGAGTGACGCATAACGACAGATGTCAGAGTTTTCGCACACTAATCTAATCTGTAACAAAATCAACCCTTTTGCGTTTTTTTATCATTTTGGGGAGGTTTTTTTCGGATTTTAAAGCAGTTTATTTTTATTCGGGCATTATATCTACATAAATATAGCAAATTTCATCTTAATCCGTTTTGTCGTTTAGGCCTGATCGAGTCACAAACATACAAACAACTTAAAACTTTCGCATTTTTAATACATATTACATTAGGATTTAAAGATTTATGAAGAAACTACAAAGCCGATATAAAGTATAGGCTGATTGTGATGAAATTTCACAAAAAGATAGTTTATATAGAATTTCCATTCTGTATAAACTATCTTTTTGTGTATAGGCTACTTTTTTTCCGGACTTCTTTGAATCTACGCGGATGATGTCACGGGTAAAAAGTTACTAATATTGTTATTAAAAACATTTATACAAGAAGTTCGTTAAATTCTTTAATCTCCCGACTAAAGCAACACCTGCCGAGTTGCCTAATTAAAATCTGAACAGAACTATAACTTAAGTAGGGTAGGAGAGCTGGTTGTAGGCATTTTATCAACATTTTAACTTTCAATAAACGGTTTATATTGAAAAAATTATTAATACGACGATTTTTAAACAACATAGAAAAGAGTATTTACCTATCTCTTAGGCTTGTAACATGCGATATACATTTATTAATCATTAAATTTAAATAGACAAAACGGGAAATATTTAGTTGTGGTCAATCAAGTCTCGAGGTAACGCATCACAACTGTCACTAATCAAAACGTACCATAGACAAAGAATTGGATTAACTATAGATTTTAAACAAGTTTGTTTTCTATGCTTAGTTATGGGGCCGGTAAAAATCACGAAACATCTAGGAGGGAGGGGGGTGTAGTAAAATATCACGTGTAATTTTTTCGTCAAACGCGCGATTTCATCGATCGCAACCTTTCTGTCTAGACATTTTTATCATGGTCCTTAATTTTCTAGAATAAAATTAGATATACTTTAAACCTGTATTTATTGATATTAATATTTTAAAAGTTGCAAGATGCTTTTTAGGTACTAAAAAATACATGTGATTTTGGGTAGGGGTGACGTTTCACTATGAGGGATATATGAGATATCACTATGACTAATGCTATTGACTGCAAAAATTGAAAATGACTAAAACCAGGGTAGGCACCACAACCGGGTCTTTGACCCTATGACTTAACCCGTGTAACGGTAATTTGGACTCAAGTTAGAGCTAGTTAGGCCCCTCTAAAGACAGAACTTTGAAAACTTAGTGTTGGTTATTTGTTAATGAGAAAGCTACTAAGGGGTATGTTCAGTAAATACTATGTTTCAAACACTAAAACTTGGTTCTTAAATGGTTATGGTAAGAAGTTAAAGGTTTTAGGACCTTTATAATTATTGATGTAGTTAATTTGGCTTCACAGCTCAGTAGGTAGTAACTCTGCATTCTGCAATGTAGGTTGTGGGTACGATTCCATCCTGGACAAACATTTGTGTAATCAACATAGATGTTGTTTTTTCTGTGTCTGGGTGTTAGTATAACGTATCATAAGTATGTTTATTATACAAAAAGAACGTATATAAGTATTTTATCAGTTGTCTAGTTTCCGTAGTACAAGCTATTCTTAGAAGAATGTTAGTCTTTGTCTGGGTGTTATAACGTATCATAAGTATGTTTAATAAACAAAAAGAACGTAATGTAAGTATTTTATCAGTAGTCTAGTTTCCATAGTACAAGCCATTCTTAGAAGAATATTAGAAATGTATGGATGGATGTAGACGTAGAGATAGGCCAAAGAAAAGAAGAATGGACTGTGTGAAAGATGATATGGGTAAGAAAGGAGTGAGTGATGAGATGACGGCTGATGGAAATGGAAGAAAAATACATGTTGTGCCGACTCCACTTAAGTGGGATAAAGGCAGGAAGAACATGAAATAACAAGGTGAGTTCAAGAAAGGGCTTCACACAGGGCAGCTATATTGTATATTAATGTACATTACATCCTGTATAGCTTTACATTATCTTAATGAATCACACACAACAGGTAATGTATCTTTTTGAACTTTTTGACATCCTTTTTTTACAGAGATATACGGAAATGTATTGAGTTGTATCGAAAATGTACATTTTCATATCGCTCTGTAATCATTATGATACGAAACGAAGATGTACAAATGTAGCTTCTAGTTTTATACACAACAAAGTTATAGGGGGTCGAAAATGGCCTGAACTGCTTCAAGAAAAGGATGGTATCATGCTATAATATACATCTTTACATTATAACTGCTGTGTGTGAAGCCCTTAAAAGCTAGGAATAGAAGAAAAGCTTGTATGTACCTATTAGTACTCAAAAGGCGTGCAAGTAAACAACTTTTTGAAACATGAAAATCCGTCAAAAACGAAACGGCACTCTATTTCGCAGCCATGCATAAATATACATAAATTTGTCTGTATGTAGGTACGGGGTCACTAGTGATGTGCTTAGACTGTAAGATACGGATACGGAACCGGTAATACGGAATTAGACGCTTGAGTACGCTATTCTCGCTATTTCGTGGTTTTTCAACAAACCGTTAAAAAGACCCTTTTATGACGACAAATATGTTTAAAAAAATGCAAAATCGGTCTAGCCTAATCTAATTCTAATAATTTTTTTGAAAAATCCAGCTTAATATTGCAAAAATCGGAAAAAAACCGCAATTGCATTTTTCTTTGCGATTATTGAAATCTGACAGGACGTCTGTCGGAACAGCTAGTATATTTTTTTTTTAAATAGGTGCCGGAAATTACCCTAATCTTAATCACAAAATTAGCACTTTGTAATAATCTATTTAAATAAAAGAAAGTCATGTTTGTTACACTATTTACAACTCAGGAACGGCTGAACCGATTTGGTTGAAAATTGGTGGGGAAGTAGATTAGAACCAGGAGACGGACATAGAACACTTTTTAACAGGAACGGGAACGGGATCGGGAATGGGAACTTTAACACAAAATTTAATAATTCTAAAGCGATACGAAGTTTACCGGGTTATCTAGTATTTACTAGTTAAATTAGATTATTACGGATACGGACTTCCCATCACTAGTGTAGGGTAGGTCGGGGCGCAAAGTGCATATATTAAACTTGTACAACAGTTTGTATGCAGAGGCCGTTTGCAGCTCAGCCTTATTCTGGTAATAAACAGGAAATTGTACGTAATAAGATAGGGGTTGGCCTAGGGGGAGGTAGATAGATAGATAGATAATACTTTATAGTACACCAGAAATAAACAAGCAAAACATTAAAAAAATATTTTTTGAATTACGTACAATGGGCGGACTTATCACTAAAAATCGATTTCTTCCAGGCAACCTGAGGATGAGGTACCTCGGCTTTCAATCCGAAGGTCGTGGGCTCGAATCCTGGCCGTATATCAATGGATATAGGCCTCACAGTTCAGTTGGTAGTACCAGGGAAAATATTTGTGTGATGAACGTAGATGTTTGTTCTGTGTATGGGTGTTAATATGTAGGTATAATAAGTATGTATTTATAAAGCTTTGCTTAGTTTGGGACAAGATGGCGCTGTGTGTAAAGTCCACCAATATTCAATTATTTATTTATTTTTCTAATAACGTGCCCAAAATATTGAAGGATAATATCGTGAGGAAACCAGTTAGTATTCTTATAAGCGGCGATGGGTAACCTGCCACGTAATGCTAACTACTGCAAAATGTGGGCATGTGCCAAATGTTTGGACGTGCCTCTGACTGTTTTAAGGTATATTCAGGGATCGACCACCTAGACATCTGAGATTTCTTCTAAATATATAGAACTCTTGAGTTACTGTCTGACTGACGGACTGACTAAATTTAGAGAAAATACTAGCTATCCCGACAGACGTTGTCCTGTCAAACTTCAAAAAATCCCACAGCAAAAAAGCACTTTCAGTTTTTCCCGAACTTTAAGCCACCCTTATCACTTAGCGGTATAAAAATTACCCTACGACCTAATTTATCTACCAAATACACAAAAAAAAAACATAAAAATCAGTCAAGCTGTTTTTAAGTTTGGTTACAAATACTGTGACACGAGAACGACACATGACAATTGCCATACTCAAAAATCGGAACACCTGGAGATCTGATTCTGAGATGATGTCTACCGTTCTTAAGGATTACAGTCGTGATCCTATATCATTTAACTTCTTATATATATAAAATATTCTTGCGTCACTGACTGACTGACAGACTAGTCCTAGAAACTTGAAATTTGGAGGAAATATTCCTTATGGTGTGTAGGGGTGCACTAAAAAAGGATTTCCCGAAATTCAGCCCCGGTTGCGGTGCAGCGGCGGTTGAAGTCTGTTTGAAAATATCTTCAACTGAACGAAGTCGTGAGCATTTCCACTAGTTTGTGAGTTCACTACCAAAAACTATATTAAAGCTGTTAAATTATTTATGGGGTTGCAACTTGGAGCATTTAAATTAAGTTCCTAGGAACTGCATTTTCTATTGATCAGCTTTTAGTTTTAGCAAGAGACAAGTATAGCACATAGATGTTTGAAATCATGAAATATATCTAAGTACATTATTAAGGTGATAAGTGAAATTTTTGACGTTTTGTATGGGCTGAGTCTACCCAAATAGGGCGGAAAAAGTGATAAAACTGCATTATCTTAAAAAACCCTCAAATTTAAAAAAAAATGTTCTTAATTTAGGATTATCTAACGAATTATATAAAAATTAACTATTTAGCTAATTCATAGTTTTTTTTGAAACTAATGTTTTTAAAGAGCCAACTTTGGAAAATAAATATATCGAGAAAAGTTTCACCAATCGTGTTACTGTCTATAATTTATCTAGATTAAATCCTTAAGTTATCTTTGTCATAAAAAACAAAATTGTATGCTTTGCGGTTACAGAGTATAAACGATTCTGCGTTCATCAAAAAAATTGATTAGTCGTCTTAATGCGATTTAAAAACAGTTATAATTCCGATTTAGTTCCGTGATCCAGAATAAGCCAGCAACTAAAGGATTGCGCAGGTTATAAGTTTATAATGCGTGGCGTAGGTGAGCGGTTTTGTGGCCTATAATGTTTATTTTAGTTTTTGATACCTTCAAAATACTTTGAAAATTAGTTACTCCAACTTTTGGTAACGTTTCAAAACACCTATAGATCAAACTATAGATTTTGACACGAGTCTTTATCACGTAACCTATTGTAGTCGAAACGTCGGGAAAGTAAATTAAAGATAATTACGTAATAAAGACCCGTGTCAAAATCTATAGTTATGTCTACTAATCACGTTAGTTTGAAAAATAACCTATAGATCAATACCATTCACAACTAACTGGCTCTGTCTGAAAACCAGCGCTACTCCACATCATGGTTCATGCATGTGGAACAGCATAAAGATGAGATGGGCATGTTTGACCCACCCAGTAGATAGTCTGTTTTTTATGTACCTATCTTTCTTCTTGTAATGTGTAGGTACCTACCTAATTATGTGTGTGTCAAATAAATGTATTTTTCTGTTTATATATTTATATATTTTCACGTGCTCAAAACGGTGAAGGAAAACATCGTGAGGAAACCAGTTAGTATTCTTATAAGCGGCGATGGGCTTGCAACCTGTCACGTATGGAATGCTAACTATAACTACTGCAAAATGTGGGCATGTGCCAAATGTAATGTTTGGACGTGCCTCTGACTATCCTCACTAGATATCTTCAAAGGATCTAAGCGTCTAGATATCTGAGAGAATGTCTACCGTACTTGGGGATTACAGTAGTGATCCTATTTATTTTATTTATTTATTTATTTTATTTATAAATGTATTTCATTTCATTTCATTTCAATACCATATGATAGTCTACCTATCCACTATGTCGTGGGTATCAAAAACTAAAAGTACTACCACACACATCTTCTTTATACATAAAAAACCGGCCAAATGCGAGTCAGACTCACGCACGAAGGGTTCCGTACCATTATCTATAAATAACGCTAAAAACACGTTTTTTGTATGGGAAATACACTTAAATATTTATTTTATTCTGTTTTTAGTATTTGTTGTTATAGCGGCAACAGTTTACATTATCTGTGAAAATTTCAACTGTCTAGCTATCACGGTTCATGAGATACAGCCTTGTGACAGACAGACAGACGAACAGCGAAGCCTTAGTATTAGCGTCCCGTTTTTACCCTTTGGGTACGGTACCCTAATAAATCTAATCAGCAGTCACTCGTTCCTAAGATTAGCGCGTTCAAACAAACTATTCAGTTTTATTATATTAGTAGATTTAATGCATCGTTCAGAGAGTGATGTGCCCAAAAAAAGACCAGTGGTACGAAAGTGTATGCTCTGATCGACTTATATAAAAGCTTACAGCTGTTTTCGTGTGCTTGTAAACAAAGATAATACTTAAATTATTGTTCATACGAACCCTGGGTTACGTAGATATAGAGTTAATAAATTCGAAAATTATAAAAAAAAATTATGAGTTTTACATTTACGGGTCCGATAAAAACCCCGCGTAAAAATCAATAGTTATAAAAATAAAATCAAAATAACATTAGGTATATTAGTACTACCCTCTTACAAAAACCACTTATAACTAGAAAAACGAAATAGGTTGTGGTAATAAATTGCCTAGGAAAACTAAAAACTAGGAAGAAAACCGACGTGGTTAAGTAGTTAAGTGGTTGGCTAATTGAAGAATGTTTTTACAGTGTGAAAGAGTATTTGGAAAATTGAATTGTAACCTAATGACTAATACTTAATTCTAATTATATGACTCACAAAACATTTGCACGCCTGCGTGCAGGCTGAATACAATCGGCCTCACAGCTCAGTTGGTAGTAACTCTGTCTTCAGCGCTGTAGGTTGTGGGTTCGATCCCCACCCAGAGCAAATATTTGTGTGATGAACATAGATCTTTGTTCTGTGTCTAGGTGTGTAGTATGTATCATAAGTATGTATTTACAAAAAAAAAACGTATATAAGTATTCTATCAGTTATCTAGTTCCCATAGTACAAGCTTTGCTTAGTTTGGGGCTGGATGGCGATGTGTAAAATGTCCACCAGTATTTATTTATTTATTTATTTATTTATCATAATAGTTTTAAGATCTGACATGTAAAATAATAATGTATTCTTGCAAATAAATAATTTGATTTGATTTGATTTGACGAAAATGTTTCGACAAATTGAAAAGTTTTATGAAGGAACATATTATTCCTAAAAAAAAACAATTCAAATGGGATTAACTTTCTATTCTCTACGAAATATAAAAAAATATACAATTCGGTTCAACTAGTAATTATATTGAAATATAATGCGCAGTCATACATAAAACTACAAAAAACCGGCCAAGTGCGATCTTAAAAAAACCAAAAAAAAAAAAAACATGTTTGTTGTATGGGAGTTCAACTTAAACATTTACTTTATTCTAGACATCCTCTTAGATCTCCAGACGCTTAGATCCTTTGAAGATGTCTAGTGGGGGTAATCAGAGGCACGTCCAAACATTATTATTTGGCACATGCCCACATTTCGCAGTAGTTAGCATTCCTTACGTGACAGGTTACAAGCCCATCGCCGCTAACTAAGCAACTAAAGCCACATCTAGCAACTCTAATTCCATACCATATTGTTATGCATAAGCACGTAGATGCTCTAAACTGCTTTGTATCTTTCACGGGAGCTCTTACACATGTATTTTTATGCAATTTTATGTACAATACATGCGTTGCCCTGTGTACTTAGCGATACATTGTTTGTACAGTCTGTACAGTGAAGGGCGAAGGTTTCGCTTTTCGGTTTGATGACTTTTTTACGGCCGCTAAAATAAAGGTAAATGTTGCGAAAGTTGTTTAAAACAATGAAAATAATGATATTTCGAAATATATTTTGGTAATGCGTATGTAAAGTACGTAAAAACACTGACATAATTTATATTTAGGCAATACAGATGTTAAAACTAGTTTTCTATTGAAAAATATTTTTCAATGACAAGCTTTTATAAAATCACTAGCCGCCGACCCGTGACAGACATAATCCTGCCCAAATTTAAATAGTCGCATAGAAAAAAAAAACTTTCAGGAAACTACAAATGTTTTCCCTATAAACCTTGTCCTGATAAAATAAATTACGAATTTTGGTAGAACGCATTATCATTCAGTAGTCAAAACTAATGTCAGATTTTCCCGATAAAATAAATTTTATTACGAATTTTGATAGAATGCAGTTTATTCGGTAGTCACTTATTTTTAGTATAAGGATGCATTAAAAAAATTATCCCTAAATATCAAACCTTCAAAATGTGCAGCGGGGGTTGTATATCTTCTATACTTATAATAAATCTGTAGAGAGGTCAATTCTGTACATGATATATATTTCCAAAATAACTATCAGGGGGTGATTAGGGATCGATACTGATGGCAAAAATGCAATCAGTAAAAATTTTGTCTGTCTGTCTGTCTGTCTGTCTGTCTGTCTGTCTGTATAACCGTTATAGAAACAAAAACTACTCGACGGATTTTAACGAAACTTGGTACAATTATTTTTCATACTCCTGAGCTGGTTAAAGTATACTTTTTATCACGCTGCAATCAATAGGAGCAGAGCAGTGAAGGAAAATGTTGGGAAAACGGGAGAAGTTACTCCATTTTTTAAGCTTCCGTCGCGTGTGCAACCTTAATGGTTATAGCTACACAGAATTATAGTATGGCGGAAATGTTCTCCTTAAAATTATATAAAAAATATTCTACGACAGCATATGTCTATCTTTTATGGTTGACTCACAATAACACGTGTAACTCCCGATAGCTTAGCAGTTCGAAGCTTTCTGATTATATTTGTACTCCTCTCAGTCATCCCTAATTAAAAACGCGAACGCACAGGCAGGCGGCTTGCTTGGCACCTAGAGGCTAGCGAGTCACCTAGCGAGTAGCTTCGTAAAACGAACATTCTCGAACGTTCGCGACCGGCCTAACAGCTAGGCGTCAAACGCGCAGTTCGGCCGGTCGCGAACATTCGAGAAAAAAAGAAATCATCAATAATTGTCTAATGACAAAAAAGCTGTGAAAAAAAACGTTTTATATAAAGACATTCTGTAGTATATTTAGTATCAGCATTGCACCCGTGCGAAGCCCGGGCGGGTCACTAGTATTTTATATTTGTATTAAAGTAACTTCAAGCGGACAAAGTCGTGAGGGTTTACATATTAAATAAATTGAATTTATTATTTAGCAAATTAAGTTTCACCTAATCGTGTAACATTATGGACTAATAACATCGTGAAATGTCAGTCTGTACAGTTGTAATGGAAATTAAGTAATAAACGTACGTATAGAAGTGAAATTTATCAAAATAATTATGTTGTGCTCAATAAACCTACGTATAGAAGTGAAACTAGCAAGATTCAAAAGAATTATGTTGTGAAAAAACCTACGTATAGAAGCGAAACTGACTGTAAGTGACAGTGAGACAGTGAGAAAAGCGTGAAAAAAGCGAATTAGAAAGCAGACCAAATCATTATCTAAATAAGTATATTCTTTAGAACTCTTGAGTTACTAACTAACTGATTGATTTATTTACCGCTGGTCCTAGAAACATGAAATTTATTGTGCATTTTAGTGTGTAGGGGTGTACTAAGAATGGGATTACCGAAATTCAACCCTAAAAGTAGTTCAGCGAGGGTGCAGGAGTGCATCTTCACATGATTTTATTAAATTACAAACGTGTTAAGTATTTAATTTAATGATAGCTTGCTCTGCGTGTCACTTGTTTTTTCTTTGTCATCGTGCATTAGATGGTGCAACGACAATTAGATTAGAAAAATCATCATGAATCTCCAGGGGTTTAGATTGAATTTGTCTAAGGTGGGTTAACAGGGTCATGTTCAAATATTATCTACATTTTTCAGTAATTTAAATTTCAAAATAATTATGTAAGCCCATTGACGCTTTTTGTCATGGTTAGAAAGAATATGAGTTTCGTTTCTAAGTGCACATATTATTTTATGCTGAACGTCTGTCCAAATGGTGCCTTGGGATATTTAATAGTTAATTATTTTAACAGAATATTAGTTAGTAGGAATACTACTGGGAATAGAATTAGAGCAAATAATTTATTAATTTATACAAACCTTACAGCTGAGTTTGTTGTAGCTCTGTGGGGCTATTTTGTAAAAACATGATTATCATGTTATGGTACTGAATGCCATAATGTCTACGCTTTTTATGCTGTTTAGGCACCTATACCTACGTTTCCAATACAATACCTACGTAGAAGTGTAGGTGTAGGTGCATAAACTGTGCATAGTTACTATGAAAAGTGAACAGATTAGGTATTCTCTAACATTAGGTTATTGCATTCAACATCATAACATGATAATCATGTTTTTACAAAATAGCCCTGCTGGTCTGCGTTGTAGGTTGTGGGTTCAATTTCCATGTATGAAATAAACATTAGATGTTCTATGTCCTATTTTAATCTATACATATAATAAAACTGTAGAAGAGTTCAATTCTGTACATTGAATGAAAACTAAAAAAAATACTCCTAGGAGTCTTTATACAACTAACACAAGCCAAAAAAAATAATCTATAATTCTATACTAATATTATAAATGCGAAAGTAGCTCTCTGTCCGTCTGTCTATAACGTTATGACGGCGAACCGCTGGGCCGATTGTAATGAATTTATATAGATAATAGGCTGAGATAATAGGCTATTTGACAGTATTAAAAATAAAGTGTTGTGGATAGTAATCTATGTAAATTATGCCTTAGAAAAGCGTAATGGAGTAAAATAACTTGAAAATAAACAATAATTTGTTAAAAAACCCATAATTAAAATTATCTATTTTTCAACGCCAGTCACGTGACACAAAACGGTCAGGATTGGTCGAATCGACGATGACGTAACATGCTTGTCAATATGTCTTCGCCTGCCTTGAAAAACTAGACATTTATTTTCTTGTTGACAAACATGTTGCGTCACATAAACTAGTGCGACGCCATTTGCGTTTTTGCGGTTTATTTAAATTGACGATATTTAATTTAATTTTTAGGGCCAATATGTAACAGAATTGAAAATAATATTGTTTTATGGGTACTAATCTAAGGGTACTGAATAATCTAAAATGGTTTTTAAAATCTTGTCAAATTGCCCATTTAAAGTATTGAGACGGACATAGACTACTTTTTAGGGTTTCGTAGTCTACAAGAAACCCTTATAGTTTCGTCAGGTCCGTCCGTCCGTCCGCAGCTAAGCTCAGAGACTTACAAAATTCCTAAGTGGGAGGTAACTCGACTTTCAATCTGAAGGTCATGGGTTCGAAGCCCGGCGCGCATCAATGGATTTTTTTGTTCGAAATTTTTTTATGCGCATCAAAAACACGTACTTAAAACGGTGAAGGAAAACATCGTGAGGAAACCAGTTAGTATTCCTATAAGCGGCGATGGGCTTACCTACTGCAGAATGTAGGCATATGCCAAATACAATGTTTGGACGTGTCTCTGATTACCCCCACTAGACATCGCTTCAATCGAATCAAAGCGCTTGGAGATCTGAGAGGATGTCTACCGTACTTGGAGATTACAGTCGTGATACTATCTTTTTTTTTTTTTTACTAAACTCTTTTAGCGATTGTTGTACAAGCTGGTCTTAGTGCTATAAAACTGTAATTTTGAAAGAATATACATAATTTTATACATTTATTTAATAGTTACAATAAAATATTTTTTGCAATTTTTTTTTTAAATTTCAGAAACTATGTATTAAAAACTATGTGCAATGCATACATATACAATATACATAGATACTTTTTTCTAGTAAATAAAATACATACTTAAAATACATATAACACCTAGACACAGAATAATCCTATATTTTATTCAATTAATGTTTTTACGTGTGATGTAAAAAGACCAGTGTGGTGAAAGATTCTTAGATAACCACGGCTTAAGTTCACCATCTATGACTAAAGTCACAAAAGTTAAACCTGTACTTAATATCTCTAAGTTAACCCGTAAAAGTATTTCTTAAAAGCGATGAGCGTTAAATGATGGCCGTAATCGGAAATGTAGACGCTACATTCAGTTAGTAGTAGCTGTGTTCTCTGTGTTGTAGGTTGTGGGTTTGATTTCCAATCTAGGCAAACATTTTTGTGATGATCATAGATGAACATCATAAACACAATAAACATAATTTATTGTCGTTAAAAAAAGTATGTAAGTAATTAGTCAGTTATCTAGTTTCCATAGTACAAGCTTTGCTTAGTTTGGGGCTTGATGGCGCTGTGTGAAATGTCCACTAATATTTATTTATTTGTTGTTTGTTTATTGGTGTTTTTTTAATTATTCATTCAATAGTTACTGGGCCGTATTGGCCAAGTAGGAGGACTTTCATTTTGAAGAAGGTCGTGGGTTCGATCCCCACCCAGAGCAAATATTTGTGTATTAAACATTTTTGTTTGTTCTGTGCCCGGGTGTTAATATTTATAATAAAAAAGTTTTAACAAAAAAAAAGTATATTATAAACATTCTATCAGTTATCTGGTTCCCATAGTATGAGCTTTGCTTAGTTTGGGGCTAGATGGTGCTGTGTGTAAATTCCACCAATATAATATTTATTTTACTTTATTATGACGTCCACCGCTATTTTTAAAACCAGGGCTAGTCCAAAGCATGGCACCCATATCATCCCTGACGTCCTGTAGCGCGCCATGCATTTTAATGCGCCACTTAACCAACTTACGGGAAGACGGTAGTTTTTTATGATTCTGATGGTTTCCTTTAAGATTTGGTTCCGTAGAAGCGTTTTAGATGTTGATTGCCATAGACATAAATACGATTATAAAACTAAAAAAATATGGAGTCAACTTCGGCACTATCCATTAAAAAAACCGGACAGACGGACAGACGGACAGACGGACAGCGAAGTCTTAGTAATAGGGTCCCATTTTTACCCTTTGGGTACGGAACCCTAAAAACTACTAGAGAAATTTTAATATTTCTTTCAAAAACTACATTATTAGTGAGTAAAATGAGCAATATTTTCAATCGATCAATCGACAGCCTCACAGCTCAGTTGGTAGTAACTCTGCCTTCGGCGCTGTAGGTTGTGGGTTCGATTCCCACCCAGAGCAAATATTTGTGTGATGAACATAGATGTTTACTCTGTGTCTGGGTGTTAGTATGTAATGGGTACCCGGTAAAAATAATTTTTACCCATTCATTCCTATTTATACCCATTTATACCGGGTAAAAATGATTACATCTTTTTTTTTTACTTTTTTGACACTTATCTAATTATGGATCACGATTTTCATATTTTCATTAGTTTAGATCTTTCGAAGATGTCTAGTGGGGGTAGTCAGAGGCACGTCCAAACATTATATTTGGTACATGCCCACATTTTGCAGTAGTTAGCATTCCAAACGTGACAGGTTGCAAGCCCATCGCCGCTTATAAGAATACTAACTGGTTAATACTAATTAATTATGGTGTTTTCTTGTTATTTTTTAATTTGGATTATAATTATTCAGACTTTAGTAAAGAAATAAGAGCGGTCGTTTTTAGGAATTTTAAGTTTAGCGTGGAGACAACAGAATCTCCACCAACAATGTAACAAAATCAAACTTAATACAAATTCCATAAAATATTACCGAAATTCTATCTATTTTGATTATTCATAATATGCATGGTTGTGTAGATTGTTTGTCCTGCCTCTATGACGTGTAATCTATAAAAAACCGGCCAAGTGCGAGTTGAACTCACGCACGAAGGGTTCCGTACTATTATCAAAACGGCAAAAAATCACGTTTGTTGTACGGAAGTCCCACTTAAATATTTATTTTATGCTGTTTTTAGAGAAATACATCATCTGTGAAAATTTCAACAGTCTAGCTATCACGGTTCATGAGATACAGCCCTGTCACAGACAGACGGACAGACAGACGGACAGACAGACAGACGGACAGAGAGACGGACAGACAGACGGACAGACAGACAGACGGACAGAGAGACAGACGGACAGAGAGACGGACAGACAGACGGACAGACAGACAGACGGACAGACAGACGGATAGACAGTCGGACAGACAGTCGGACAGACAGACGGACAGGCAGACGGACAGACAGACGGACAGACAGACGGACAGACAGACGGACGGACAGATGGGCGATGGGCTTGCAACCTGTCACGTATGGAATGCTAACTACTGCAAAATGTGGGCATGTACCAAATATAATGTTTGGCCCTATAAATGTGCCTCTGACTACCCCCACTAGACATTTTCGAAAGATCTAAACTAATGAAAATATGAAAATCGTGATCCATAATTAGTTGTGTAAAAAAGTAAAAAAAAAAATGCAATCATTTTTACCCGATATAAATTGGGTATAAATAGGAATGAATGGGTAAGAATGACGTAATTTTTACCCGAAAAAAATTGGGTATAAATAGGAATGAATGGGTAAGAATGACGTCATTTTTGCCCGATATAAAATGGAATGAATGGGTAAGAATGAGAATGGGTAAGAATGACTTCATTCTTACCCATTCATTCCTATTTATACCCAATTTATATCGGGTAAAAATGATTGCATCTTTTTTTTAACTTTTTTGACACTTTCAAGAATACTAACAGGTTTCCTCACGATGTTTTCCTTCATAGTTATAAACACGTGTAACGCGCATATATACATTTTTCAAACAGAAATATCCATTGATGCATGGCCAGGATTCGAACTCGAAATTAATTTGAAATTAATAATATCTACCTAGGTACCTATTTCTAACTACATGAATTCAATAATTCAATTTCAAACTTTTTAGTCGATCATGTAAAGTACCACTTACTTTACCGATAGTGGTAAAATAGCGCCACCTGCCAGCGGAATTGCGAATCATTGTTTTACCTCTCAAACCCCGAGCGATCGCATGAGACTGCGAAAAGTACCTAATAATAACGTAGTAACATCAAATGAAACTAGATGGCGCTAGAATGCGAAAATCACGTTTGTTGTCTTAAATATTTATTTTATTCTGATTTTAGTATTTGTTGTTAGAGCAGCAATAGAAATACATAATCTGTGAAAATTTCTACTGTCTAGCTATCATGGTTCATGAGATACAGCCCTGTGACAGACAGACAGACAGACGGACAGACGGACAGCGAAGTCTTAGTAATAGGGTTCCGATTTTACCCTTTGGGTACGGAACCCTAAAAAATGAACAAAGATCCATATCTCCAAATATAAGTAACAAACACTGATTGTTGCCGGTGTCTGCGAAACCAATGGCAAACATCGACCTACCTACACTTTTAAGTAGTTAAGCACGGTACATTTGGCCGATCAAAGGTGCGGTCACATACCTACGTGTCCATTCACTAGCGCGTTCAACGAGCACGGGCATGTGAACCGGTTGCTTTTTGAATTTGAACGTGAATTGCATTGAACCGATACGCTCTCCATTCAACGACCAATTCAACAATCAATTCAAACCACCGAGCTTGTGAACACGTTGATTTTGAATGAGCTCGTGAATCCGTCCGATCCATCGATTGTCGGTATTTCGACAAAACATCAAAGTGGAATTGCTTGGCGCTCGATGACAAATTAGGTAGGTACTGACCTCGGTTTTCAATCCGATGGTTATGGGTTCGAATCTCGACAGGTCAAGCGATGGCGTACTATTTTATACCTACCTTTATCTATGTAGGTAGATGTAGGAATACCTACAAGCAAAACACCTCCCTTCCTACTTACTAGCCATTATTATTATAATGCTGTAGCCAAATGTAATGTTTGGACGTGCCTCTGACCTACTCCTTTAGTATTTTTTTTGTGGATCTAGATAGATCTACCGTACTTAGTAACCCACCTACTTGGATTAAAGTCGTGATCCTAAGTATTTAATTTCATTTTTTAATAATTATTACCTACCTACTTCCTACCTACTTAGTACTTGGTATTAGCTAAAAATAAATGAAATAAAATATATAGTTAGGATCATGACTGCAATCCCTAAGAAGAAATCCTCTCAGATGTCCAGGCGCTTAGGGGGTAGCCAGAGGCATGTCCAAACATTGTATTAGGCATATGCCCTCATTTTCAAGTAGGTAGGTACCTACCTACTTATTTAGCATTCCATACGTGATACATATAGTTAGTTAGTTATAACTAATAATACGCGATGTACCTACCTACCTACTTATAAGTACTTAGGTAGGTAGGTGTATAATAATATATAAAATAATAACATGGGACTATGGGACTCTCATTAGAATCTATACTAATATTATAAATACTAACGTAGGTAACTGTCTGTCTGTAGGTAGGTACCAGCGTTGCCAGACTTCCCTATATATATATATTATATTATACTCATAATTTTATTACATTACTCAACACATAAGTAAAAAAACAAAACACCTCCTCCTTTTTTGAAGTCGGTTAAAAAAATTGCTTTGATCGGCGCTCGGCACTCGGCACTCGTTTACACGCTTCGATTTGAACGCCGCGTTGAATGTTGAATTGCTTGGTGCTTTGAATGGCGAGGCCCGATCGCCTGTTCACACGCGGCTTGCTGCACGCCTAGATGAATGGACGTTTAAACGCGCGTGTGTGAACGTGCGCGGGAGCGCGCACGTACGTCTAGTAGAGGTGGTGCGTATTTACTCGACCAGGTTTGCAAACCTGGTATAGGCAATAGGCATAAAAAAATACGTACCAGGTATTACGACACAGTTTGAACGCGTATTTTGTACTTGAAAGTATTTTTGAAAAATACTCAAGTATTTCTGTACTTAAAAGTAATTTTGTACGTACTTCAGTGTTTTTCAACAAATTACCAATCCTAGGTGGGGGGGATGCTGGGTGGAGAGTTGGTTCGCCTGAAACTAAATACTTTAAAGTATTTTAAACCTGGTATTTCAACCTGGTATTTCAACCTGGTATTTGATGGAGGTGGTATTAATTAGACCTGGTACGTCAAAACACAAGTACCCACCTCTAACGTCTAGGTACTAAACAAAATGGCCGCAGTACCAAGTACAACGCAATGCATCCCCCACCCACCCCATCTTCCCGTTAAACTTGTCTCTAGCCACTCAAACCCCGGCCGCAACGTCGGAATGTATGGCGCAGTGACGTCACAGCGCGAACGCCGGCATTCGCTTGGGGATTGACGGGCTAGTCTACTTTTTTCCAAAGTACCTACTCGTACCTACGCTCGACACAAAACAATATATTTAAATATGTTACCTAAACACTAAGTGCTTATATGAAATACTACTTGTTTAAGTTATTTTTAGATTACTTATTATAGATTAAACCTCAAAGTACCGATATAAATAATATTCCGATATAAATTGGGTATAAATAGGAATGAATGGGTAAGAATGATTGGGTAAGAATGACGTCATTCTTACCCGATATAAATTAGGTATAAATAGGAATGAATGGGTAAGAATGACGTCATTCTTACCCATTCATTCCTATTTATACCCAATTTATATCGGGTAAAAATGATTGCATCTTTTTTTTTACTTTTTTGACACTTAACTAATTATGGATCACGATTTTAATATTTTCATTAGTTTAGATCTTTCGAAAATGTCTAGTGGGGGTAGTCAGAGGCACGTCCAAACATTATATTTGGTACATGCCCACATTTTGCAGTAGTTAGCATTCCAAACGTGACAGGTTGCAAGCCCATCGCCCATCTGTCCGTCCGTCTGTCTGTCTGTCTGTCCGTCTGTCTGTCCGTCTGTCTGTCCGTCTGTCTGTCTGCAGGTCTGTCTGTCCGTCTGCCTGTCCGTCTGTCTGTCCGACTGTCTATCCGTCTGTCTGTCCGTCTGTCTGTCCGTCTGTCTGTCTGTCTGTCTGTCCGTTTGTCTGTCCGTCTCTCTCTCCGTCTGTCTGTCCGTCTGTCTGTCACAGGGCTGTATCTCATGAACCGTGATAGCTAGACTGTTGAAATTTTCACAGATGATGTATTTCTCTAAAAACAGCATAAAATAAATATTTAAGTGGGACTTCCGTACAACAAACGTGATTTTTTGCCGTTTTGATAATAGTACGGAACCCTTCGTGCGTGAGTCCGACTCGCACTTGGCCGGTTTTTATAGATTACACGTCAAAGAGGCAGGACAAACAATCTACACAACCATGCATAATATGAATAATCAAAATAGATAGAATTTCGGTAATATTTTATGGAATTTGTATTAAGTTTAATTTTATTACATTGGTGGAGATTCTGTTGTCTCCACGCTAAACTTGAAATTCCTAAAAACGACCGCTCTTATTTCTTTACTAAAGTCTGAATAATTATAATCCAAATTAAAAAATTACAAGAAAACACCATAATTAATTAGTATTAACCAGTTAGTATTCTTATAAGCGGCGATGGGCTTGCAACCTGTCACGTTTGGAATGCTAACTACTGCAAAATGTGAGCATGTACCAAATATAATGTTTGGACGTGCCTCTGACTACCCCCACTAGACATCTTCGAAAGATCTAAACTAATGAAAATATGAAAATCGTGATCCATAATTAGATAAGTGTCAAAAAAGTAAAAAAAAAAGATGTAATCATTTTTACCCGGTATAAATGGGTATAAATAGGAATGAATGGGTAAAAATTATTTTTACCGGGTAAAGATAAAGATAAAGATAAAGA
This sequence comes from Hydriomena furcata, assembly GCA_912999785.1. Classification (NCBI taxonomy): domain Eukaryota; kingdom Metazoa; phylum Arthropoda; class Insecta; order Lepidoptera; family Geometridae; genus Hydriomena; species Hydriomena furcata. Next base: position 9,112,679 of record OU538848.1, read on the forward strand.
TAAAGATCATTTATTTGCTTGAACACAATGTAGGTTACACAGATGATAATAAATAATATTTTAGATTCAATTATGTTCTACTAAAATTAGCATGCAAATGTTATAGTAAGATAAAGACAATATTATATTATAATTAATGTCAAAAAAATAAAAAGTAATAATAGTAACAGGCTCAATAGAAATATGGTAATGTCAAAATTTATCTGTCATAAAATCGTTAATATTATAATAGCATTTGTTGATTAATAATAGTTTGAATTTAGTTCTAAATATATTATCGTCAAGATCTTTTAATGATTTAGGTATTTTGTTGTAGATTTTACGTGTCATATAGACTACACTGTTTTGTAGGAAAGCTGTTTTAGTTTTAGGCATTTGGAGTTTACTGCTATCACGTCTATTTCGCACTACAAAATCAGCTTTTCGTGGGAAAAGATGGGGATGTTTTCTAACAAATAATGCCATTTCAAATATATATAACGACGGAAGCGTTAGAATCTTGTGCTCAATGAACAAAGGTCTGCAACTGTCGGTAACGTGCAGGTTAAACATCGATCTAATGCATCTTTTTTGTCTAGTAAATATGAAGTCTTTATTAGTAGAGTTAGCCCAGAAAATTATACCAAACCTTAGGATAGACTCTACTGTTCCATAATAAGCTGTAAGTAGTGTTTCTAAGTTAACAATAGAGGATAATTTATAGAGTGCGTAGGTGGAGCTACTTACTCTCTTACTTAGAAGTTCAACATGGGTTTTCCAATTTAATTTGCTGTCTATTTGAATTCCCAGAAATCTTGTTGATTCTACCACGTCTACCTTACTACCATTAAACTGTAGGTCAATTTGATGATCATTTTTAATTCTTTGACTAAAATGCATTATGTTTGTTTTATTTATATTTATTTTCAGATTATTATTGTCAAGCCATTTTATTATTGAATTTATTGAATTATTAATGTCAGAATTATAAGTATTTATGTCATCACATTTTATTGTTATCGTACTATCGTCAGCAAATAAGGTCATTGGTTGATTTACTGACCTGGGTAGGTCGTTTATATAAATAATAAATAGCAAAGGCCCCAGGACACTCCCCTGTGGAACGCCGAACTGGATTACGCGTTCTAAAGAACGAAACGATTTTTCACATTTGGTCTTGGTATCCAGTTTTGCAATCTCGGTTATTTGTCTACGGTCTTTTAGGTACGAGCAGAGAAGTTCAGATACTCTACCTCTCAGTCCATACGCTTCTAATTTGTTAATTAAGATGTCATGATCAACGCAGTCAAACGCCTGTGTCATATCACAGAACACAGCAGAGACAGGTGTTCTGTTGTCTATTTGGAGCACAATATTTTCGATAAATTCATATATTGCCAAGTTTATCGATTTGTTACGTCGAAACCCTTTTTGTTCATTGCATAATAAATTATGCTTTTCTAAGTAGGAATTTATTTCTTCATATATATATTTTTCAATAATTTTTGAGAAAACTGATAGAAGAGCTATTGGTCTGTAACTATTAGTCAACTCTTTGTTGCCTTTTTTAAATAGCGGTTTGACAATAGCAAGTTTAAGATCTTCCGGGAAAGTACCGGTTGAGATTGTTAGGTTTATCAAATAACTGAGATGAGGGCTTATTGTTTCATTGACTGCTTTTATGATTTTAGTAGAGATTTGGTCAAAACCTGTGCTGTTAGAGTTTTTTAATTTTTTTATTATATTTTTTACTTGCTGTGGAACGGATGGTGCTAAGAACATTGATTTAGCATGATGACAAATTTTATCTGTGACGTTTATTCCACGATTGGGAATTGATTCTATTTTATTGATGAAATAATCATTGAATTGATTGGCAATGTCAGTAGGATTAAATAAATATTTATTATTATTATTATTACATTGAATTTTAACTATGGATTCCTTAGGAGTACAAGTTCTATTTTTATTTATTACATCCCAGGTCGCCTTAGATTTATTTTGAGATGTCATTATTTTGTATATGTTTTGTGATCTTTTTGTTTGTGTAATAACTTTTTTAAGTCTTTTCGAAAAATTATTGTAGATATATTTATTTGTTTTATTGGGTTTTGATAGGAATTTGATAGGGTAAGTGCCCATCTCTGATCATATGTATGTATTTACAAAAAAAAAAAGTATATAAGTATTCTATCAGTTATCTGGTTCCCATAGTACAAGCTTTGCTTAGTTTGGGGCTAGATGGCGATGTGTAAAATGTCCACCAATATTTATTATTTATTTATTTATTTATTTCCTAGAGCGAACAAAGTCTCGGGTAAATCTAATGTAAGTTTAACTTAATATTACGAAGAGAAGTTTTGTATTGTTTTAGTAAAGTGCCTAAAACCAGCCAAGTGCGAGTTGGACTCACGCACGAAGGGTTCCGTCCCATTATCTATAAGAAACGGCAGAAAAATCACGTTTGTTGAAAAAGCCCCACTTAGATACCTATTTACTTTATTTTAACTGTCTAGCTATTGCGGTTCATGAGATACAGCGTGATAGACTGACGGACAGCGGATCCTAAAAAGATCGCATTAGGTAGGTACGTTTTCTTTATCCCTCTATCGCTATTTACTCCGTATTATATACTGGTTAGGTACAAAGCTTAGTGTTTGGGTGCACGCCAAACTAGTAATAGAGATCTATGCCTTTCGATGTACCCTATCGTCTGTAGATTAGGAATGGATAGAGCTGTGTAATGTTTCCTTTTATGTCAGTCTTTATTTTATTCTATTCTATTTACTAGCTGTCCCGATAGACGTTGTCCTGACAAATTTTAATAAAGACATAAAAAATAATTTTATAATTTTCAGTCCTTTTTTAGGGTTATAATAAAAAGCAGGTAAATAAGCATAAACGGATTTAAATCATAAAATTAAAATTATACATTCTAATAATATTTTAAATGCGAAAGTTTGTGAAAATTGTTAACATGTTTGTACCCTAATTAAATATAAACGACCAAACTGATAAGATTAAATTTGCTATAGTATGTAGATAAAAAATCAAATAAACAGAAGAGAGAACTTATAATCCGAAAAACAACCCCTAAAATGATGACAAATGCAAATAGTAGGATTTTGGAAAAGATGGCGCTGGTGTGCAAAAAATTAAAGGTCTCAGACCGGAAATATTGAGTTATCATAACAACGCATTTTACCAAAAAGCTTGAATCCTACTAAGTCGGTATTCGAAATTTATTTTGTCAAAAAAATCTGACGTCAATGTGACTCCCGAATACGCATTCTGCCAAAATTCGTAATTTATCAGATCAAGGTTTAATATAGGATAAAATCAGAAGTTGTCAGAAAAAGCTTTTTTCTATGCAATTATTGAAATTTGGGCAGGACAAAGTATGTCACGAATCGGCTAGTATAATTAATAAACTTTCATTTCTAAACTTTTATATATCTTCGTTGTTCGTCTGTTGGATGTGGTGGATGGTTGCCAAAACCGGAAACAATGGCAGCACGACATTTTTATTCACTTAATTTAAACTTTGTGTCGTATTGGGTCAACTTGTGTCGTAAGAAGACAAAAAGGTCGTGACGAATCGTCACAAAGAAGAACGTGATCAATTTTACGAATTTGACATTCACAACGGAAGAATTGGACATTATTGAAACCGTGTTGGCCGAGTGGGATGTACCTCGACTTTCAATCTGAAGGTCGCAGGTTCGAATCCCGGCGTGCATCAATGGATTTTTCTGTTCGAAAATTTATATGCGCATCAAAAACACGTGCTTACAACGGTGAAGGAAAACCTCGTGAGGAAACCAGATAGTGTTCTTATAAGCGGCGATGGGCTTGCAACCTGTCACGTATGAAATGCTAGCTACTGCAAAATGTAGGCATGTGCTAAATATAATGTTTGGACGTGCCTCTGACTACCTCCACTAGACATCTTCAAAAGATCTAAGCGTCTGGAGATCTGAGAGGATGTCTACCGTACTTGGGGATTACAGTCGTGATCCTATTTATTTATTTTTATGTTAGCCATAGCCATGGATGATTTTTACGAAATAAGCGAACATAATTGCCACTAGTAGTATGTTTTTTGGTTTATTTAACGAAGTCTAAGCATATTGTGCCACAGTATATTGTAAAACCTAAATGTATCTAGTTATGATGTCCCCTCACCCCTCTGCCTTAGATTAAGTCTAGAATATTGTTTTTGCCTGCATCTTCAATGCAGTTCTTAGAAACTAAGGTTTGCTGATACAGCGTCTGCAGTCGCCCGGCTGCATCCGCCCATGTACTTTGAGATCATTATTAAACCACCTCCAAATCGGTGTACACGTATAATCATTTAGTTTTATTTCTACATTTAATTAATTTAGTGTTTTTTTAAAAAAAATCATTGATTAACTCCCAAATCAAAAGTATCTACATCGAAGCTATGTAAACAAAAATATCATAACCGAAAAGTTATTTCTGTTTTTATCAGAATTTTCCTGTAATAATCCTTTCGTATACTTACACTTTGATAAAATCTTAGGAGGTGAGGCTATACGTCAGAACTTTGGTTCACAACACTGTCAGTCTATTAATCTATTGTGTCGAGATCTCGCAACGTTCTTTTCATTGAAAACTAGGTGTCCCGACAGACGTTGTCCTGTTTTTCTTTTATAGGAACCTTCTCCGAACACTAACGAATACAACAACAAAAATAATTAGCAAAATCGGTTTAGTCGTTTATAAGAATACCAACTGGTATACTCTCGATGTTTTCCTTCACTGATTTGAGCACGTGTTCTGATGCTCAGAAAAATCTATTGATGCACGCCGGGATCCGAACCCACGACCTTTGTAATGAAAGTCGAGGTACCCCACTCGGCCAACACGGCTCTCGATTTACATACATACAAAAAATCACTTCTGTTTCCCAGAGGGTAGGCAGAGACCACGGCTTGTTCCATATTTCTTGTGCTTTATTCACACTCATCACAATCCTCATGCATACTCGTCGGTTTAGAGTTAAGGCGCTCCCAGTCGACGATTGTTTTTGTTCGAAACGAAAAAATAAATACTTGTGAACAAGCCACATCTATTTTATAATGTAAAGTATATGTGAATAAAGATGTACCCATCTTTAATCACTTCGATAAATAATCCTACCGACCGCTGCAATGACGACAAACACACGTCGGCGCGTGGTCCGCCTTTGCTTTTCGAATAAATTAATGATATAAATTATGTATAATTACTTATCAAAAATCTATTCTAATAGAAATCTAGATCTACATATTACCTATCTTTAACAATAAATCACAAGTGGATTTTAATAGTAGGTATATAAAATATTTCGATCATAAATTCTAAAACGTATCATTTTGAAATAATATCTTTATCGTGAAAAGTTTCTGCTATTATGTTTTCAGCTTAATAGAAATCTAGGTAGGAACCTGAAGTAATATACTTATAAAAATAAATAAATAAATAAATAAATAAATAAATATTGGTGGACATTTCACGCAGCGCCATCTAGCCCCAAACTAAGCAAAGCTTGTACTATGGGAACCAGATAACTGATAGAATACTTATATACTTTTTTTTGTTGTAAATACATACTTATTATACATAACACCCAGACACAGAACAAACATGTATGTTCATCACACAAATGTTTATCCCGGGTGGGGATCGAACCCACAACCTACAGCGCAGAAGTCAGAGCTACTACCAACTGAGCTGTGAGGCCAAATAGGAGATGTGGCTTGTTCAGAAGTATTTATTTTTTCGTTTCGAAAAAGAGCAATCAGCGACTGGGAGCCCCAACCCCTAGAACCCCGTCCGAACGCCGGCGTTCGGGCTCTGACGTCATTGCGCATGCGCATTTTTGAAAATGTATTATAAAATAACCCGAAGAGCTATCGCTTCCGGGTTTTGACTGTTACGAAGCTGACAGATGACAGTATCGTTCTGTGTAACAAAACCATTCACTTCCGGATCCGAAATATGTTTCCGCGCAAATTTAAAATTATTTTTTTTTTGCGTCATTCTTTTTTTATCTAAAAAAACTCACTAAAAATCCATTTATTTAGTTTATTATAAAGTTTCTTATTTATATGATAAACAATAGCTATTGTTATGATCTATAAAAGAAACTTCATTTAAATTGCTTTTAATTTTTTTTTGATGAATTTTTAAATTTTTTTTTTTATTTTTTTTATTTATTACCTTATTTATTTTTTTCTAAAAAGGTTATTTACACTCTAAATTGCATTTATAGATAAGTTTGTTGAAAATTTCACGGAGAATCCAAAAATATATAGATGTCTATACCTTTTCATGCAAAATAACGAGATATAGGTGAAATAGTGCATTTATGGCGCCAAAAAACCGCCAAAAAAACGGCGCCAAAAAAACCTGTCAAGACCCAGAAGACTCCTTTTGACATTGACAGCGAAAAAGACAGAGTTACTACCATCTGACCTGCGTGGTACTATTGAAACAGTTTGATCGTACATCTAACCAGCTACCGTTATCTTCCTAAAATAAAAGTGACATTTTCTTAATATCCGGTTTGGGGTTTTTGAAGGTATTGTTGGCATTGCCGCCATCTTTGATCTTTATATTACAATTTCATTTTCACGATTGTTCCGTACTTTGGGCACTTTTGATACACGTGCCATTATAATTGTTTTGTTCATGGTAATCTATACATATAATGAAGCTGTAGAAGAGTTATATTCTGTACATTGAATAAAAACGAAAAAAAAATACTCCTAGGGGTCTTCATACAAGTAACACAAGCCAAAAAAAAACATTTTGAAATTATTATCTGTCTGTCTGTCTGTTGTCAGGCTTTCACGCAAAAATTACTGAACGGATTTTGATGAAACTTTTTTGTTAGTCCTAGGCAACTTATAGACTATAATTTTGGAAGATCAGAATACCAGATGTGGAACTATAGCGGTCTGGGTTTGGGTAATCTATAAGAGATATTAATATACTGCTTTAGGCAAAGTTGGTCAACATGCTGTTGACAATCGAAAGAAAAGGAATAAAATAAAACCGGCAAAGGGCGAGTCGGACTCGCGCACGAAGGGTTCCGTACCATTATCTATAAAAAACGGCAAAAAAACACGTTTGTTGTATGGGAGCCCCACTTAAATATTTATTTTATTCTGTTTTTAGTATCTGTTGTTATAGCGACAACAGAAATACATCATTTATGAAAATTTCAGCTGTCTAGCTATCACGGTTCATGAGATACAGCTCTGTGACAGACAGACGAACAGACGGACAGCGAAGTCTTAGTAATAGGGTCCCGTTTTTACCCTTTGGGTACGGAACCCTAAAAAAGAATTACGAATTATACATTAATTCATAAAAAACTCAACAGATAGCAGCACAATGTTTGTGTACCTACCTAACTACTACTAACCTACCTATATAATAATAGGCGCAAACATTCTTTATATTTGTGTAGGCTTGCTACACCATTATGGGTTATTTTAGTTGGTATACTAATATTATAATGAGGAAAGATTTGATTTTTTGTTGTCTGTATTGTTTGTTTTATGTTTGTAATGGATAAACTCATTTTTTTTTGCATTTTTCGCGTGTGCTGCAAAAACTATTGATAGTACGTAAACAAATAATGATACATTATTGAATGTCCTCATTATTGCGCAAAAGAAAGTCTGCGAGGAGGTATAATAATTAAATATTACGATAGTTAGATATAATAACCGTTTTTGTTTCTATCCATATCATGATATTACTTATCCAACTTAACTAATTAGCAATTAAGGCTATAAATTTAGGAGTAAACCATTTTTTGAGTTGTTCAAATCGGTCGATTTGTTTTGAAGTTATGATGAGTAAAACAAAATGAAAGCTATCGCGATATTCATATCGTCCTGTTAAGAAACTCGAGCCCTTTCACCATGTGATTAGTGTAAAGGCGCAAACCTACCACGGCGCACAGAGAGGCGACGCACGTGCGACAAGTTTCGCTTTAAGCCGTAACCCACCGCGGAACATGCTGTACACCGGCACGCGACGCATTTTAGCTGCGTGGGTTTATTTGTTTGATAACGTGAGTCTACATTTCCACTGTTGCACACACTATACAGGAATATTAACTCACAACTATGTACGACTATAGCGCAGCACAGTTTTGAATCATACGTTCATCACGTCTGCGTGTATCGCGTACACAGCGAGCATGGCGTTGGCAGATTTAAAAGAATATGTATGTAATAGTGTCCATTGCAACCCACGGACACGCTACGCATTATTTGTCGTCATTGGGGCACGCATGTCTTGCTCGAATATAATGCTCAGGTAGCTCAAAATCAAAATTCAAAACTATGCTGCGCTACAGTTTTACATAGTTGTGATTGTGGATTCATATTCATTTCATTAGCTGTGGAAATGTAAACTCACGTTGTCAAACAAATTAACCCACGCAGCTAAGATGCGTTGCGTGCCATGCACAGCATGCTCTGCAGCGGGTTTACTCCTTAATGGGTAAGTCATAAGTACTGATATAAAAGTTGCGGGATACTAAAATCGTGGCTACCAATGACTATACTCACGGGGCCGGCAGCGGGACCACTTGCGTATATCCGCGGATACCTATCGCCATTTAAGCCATACCATTGCCATACCTATTCAAAATAATCACATTTAGAAATGTCTGTCACCCAGCGAAGCGGGCACGGGTCAGCTAGTCTCTGATATTTATTCTGACATAAATTTGTGACAAATTCTAATATATAATAATTTAATAATTCTCGTGACACAGTGTAAAAACAAACTCATCCAAAACGGCTCGACCGATTTTTATATTTTTGTTTGTGTATATTCAGTAGGTCTGAGAATAATAGGTCGTAGGGTATTTTTTATACCCCTAAAGTGGCGTGAAGTTCGGGAAAAACCGAAAGTGCTTTTTTCTATGGAATTATTGAAATTTGACAAGACAACGCCTGTTGGGACAGCTAGTTATACTGTAAATTCAAGAGATTTTTAAGTTTTAAAGAAACACAATAAAAACTACTGAACGGATTTAGATGAAACTTTACAGTAATATAGCTTATACATCAGAATAACACATAGGTTACTTTTTATTAAGGTACCCCTCGTGCGAAGCCGGGGTGAACAACTAGTACATACATAAAATATCGTGTTTTTTTCTAGTATACTGTTTTATCCGCTTATTTTATTAGCCACTGGACCCCAGTGCAGAAAAAAGGCCTCTCTAAATTACTGGACTTGATTTGACTTGATAGTGCTCCAATTTGGAGCACTATCGTGTTTTTTCTATGACTGTAGAAACTGTAGTGCTGGAAAAACCCAAGTTTTCCTCTCAAAGTCTTAGGTATTCATTAAAGATTTAACTTGTAAAAATGTTTTATCTCGAATAATGAGTCGAATGAGAACTGAGTATTAAAATGAGTAATACATTTTTTTGATGAATGCATAATCGTTTTCTAAGTAAAACTTTTCTCGATAGATTTATTTTCCAAAGTTGGCTGTTCCAAAACACAAATTTTTACCTATTTTGTCCCACTGCTGGGCAAAGGTCTCCCCCAAATCCTTCCAACCATTTCTATCCTTCGAGTTCTCCCACCGCTCTCGAAGGAGTCGAGATCATCCCTCCAGCGTTCATTTTTAAGACGAGTAATAAATGTTTTTGATAAATGTTAAATCGTTTCAAAAGATACAGTTTTGTTTTCTATGAAAAAGATAACTTTAGGATATAATCTAGATAAATTATAGACAGAAACACGATTGGTAACATTTTTCTGGATGCATTTATTTTCCAAAATTGGCTCTTCAATAACACTAGATTAGTTTTTAATCGAAACTATGAATAGCTCAACAGTTTATTTTTATATAATTCGTTAGATAATCATACTAGCAACCAAAATTATAGACAGTTTCTTTTTAAATTTGATGGTTTTCAAGATAATGCGGTTTTATCACTTTTTCCGTCTTATCCGGGTAGACTCACTCACTCAGCCAAAACAAAAAAACAAAAATTTAAAGCATGACCTTAAAGATTTGACTTGTAAAATGTTTTATCTCGAATAATGAGTTGAATGAGCACTGGAGTATTAGCATTTCGCTAATGAAGTCATAAAATGAAAATCTTTCTTCGCTTTTTAATCAAGAACATTTCTAATTTACATTGTAAATAGCTACATAGTTATTTTTGATGTAACTTTGGAATGTTTTACAGTGAAGTTTTATAAAATTTGTATAAATTATTAAGCCAAGTAACTAAAGTAGTGAATGCGTAATGTAATGGATGCGCGGAAGAAACCTCCACGTGGTGCATTCTGGTAACAGCTAGGCCCGGTAACGCAGGGTCTAGGCTGGCTAATTCTTCCGACACAATGATACAATCCCGACTTAAATGGTTGTATCACTGACACGCAAGAAGAAGAAGAACTTGAGTAGTCTTTTTACATTTTTTTAGATGATTCTGCCCGCGGCCATAACCATTGTAATATTTTATTCTAAACTAGTGACCCGCCCGGGTGCAATGCTGATACTAAATATACTACAGAATGTCTTTATATAAAACGTTTTTTTTTTCACAGCTTTTTTGTCATTAGACAATTATTGATGATTTCTTTTTATATTTCATATTTTATATTTCACTTACCATCGAGGCCATATATTTTTTTCAAAAAAATTAGAGATCTCTACTAAAATTGCAGTAATGTAACCTAAGGTATCAAAAAAATACCATATTTTAACATTTTCATTGGTAGAACTGTGCGAAACTGGGGCAGGCAGCTAGTACGTGATAAAGATGTAATTTAGAACGTGCCTCTGACCACCCCTTTAGGCATGTTCAAGGATCTGAGTGCCTGGAGATGAGAGCATGTGTACCGTACTTGGGGATTACAGTCGTGATCCTATTTAATTTCTTTCATTGTACTCGATAGATAAACATTACCGAATATTTATTCCTCATCACTTTGTCGTAGTCCTTTTTCAAATCCACGAATGCGCAATATCTCTTTGACCCTCGGTAATATGCCTTTTGACCCTCAGACAAAAATGTCTCGGATATGCATCGCAAGAAAAAGCTTACGGGGTCTACTCGCTAACAGAAAACGAATTTTTGTGAATATATTCTTTCTAAAATTACATTGTTTTGACTATAGTTTGAACTGATTTGTAAGTAGAATTACGAACATCGATGATTGTCAAAAGAAATTACGGTCGTTTCATCTTTCCAACTATAGTCGAAACGTTGTAACTTTGGTTAACACAGTTATGCCTTATGTTATTACGTAATTAGCTAACCTTTACGTAATAACTTAAGACAGAAGGACCCTTAAAGTAGGGACTGATTAAATTAACCGACTTGGTATTACATGGATCTCACAACTTTTTACGGTAGAAGAACTGAGTTGCGTTGCGAGACTTGGCTTTTTTTACAAGTTATGTTTTTGATAGCATAAATTATAGCCGATATGTTGCCGAGGACTAATAGCTACTTAACAAAAAAAGTTTCATCAAAATCCGTCCTGTAGTTTTTTCGTGAAAGCCGGACAACAGACAGACAAAAATTTCATAATGTTTTTTTGGGGTTGTGATACTTGTATGAAGACCCCTAGGAGTATTTTTTTTAGTTTTTATTCAATGTACAGAATTGAACTCTTCTACAGATATTACTACAGCGTCCGTGACCTTACCTGCACCTAACTGGCTCTGTCTGAAAACTAGCGCTACTCCACGTCATGGTTCATGCATGTGGAGCAGCATAGCTGAGATGGGACCTGTTTGACCCACGCAGTATGTTTATATATAGTTATCTTTCTTATCTTCCTATTTATGGGTGTGTGTCAAATAAATGTATATAATTTCATTTCATTTTTTTTTTAATTCAAATCACGAGAAACAATATGAGAGTTTGAATTTGATAACAAAACGAATGTTGCGATATATCATTTTCGGGTTGCGGAGTAGACATCCTGATTCGTTCCTTACCCTTTCGAAATCTCACTTGAGCATCCAATATCATCTTATCGGTTTCTTTCACAACTCGCTCAATAAAAACTTTCACATTCAACTGTTTTTTAGGGTTCCGTACCCAAAGGGTAAAAACGGAACCCTATTACTAAGACTTCGCTGTCCGTCTGTCCGTCTGTCTGTCACAGGGCTGTATCTCATGCACCATGATAGCTAGACAGTTGAAATTTTCACAGATAATGTATTTCTGTTGCTGCTCTAACAACAAATACTAAAAACAGAATAAAATTAATATTGAAGGGGGGCTCCCATACAACAAACATGATTTTTTTGTCGTTATAATAGTTCGGAACCCTTCGTGCGCGAGTCCAACTCGCACTTTGCCAGATTTTTTTTTTAACTAATAATTTTTTTTAATAAAAATACATTTTTAAAATCAAGCTTTTATAAATTAGAGGGCTCTATTGTATTGTCACCGAAGTTACATAGTCCAGAAAATTTCAGCTCAATCGGTTGAAGATAACTGCTTCAAAATGGAGTTGCAAGATTCCACCCGAATATCAATTCGAGGAGATTTTTATCAAACAAACCGTCAAGCCTAAACAAATTTGCAGTCTGTGGTGATTTCTAAATGTCACGAAAGTCAAAGAAACGCATGCGTCGTTCAGAAACTCAATTTACATTGAGTTGATAGTTCTATTAACTGAGAAATCCTCGGCAAAGTCGAGGTAATTTTATCAACTAAAACTACCAAAACACGGTTTCGAGGTCGAGTCGAGGTGGGGATATTTCGAAGTTACAACTAATAATATAGGGATAAAAACGGAATTTTCGAAATAAAACCTAAAGGGGGGTAGTAGGGGTTGAAGTAAATACTAGAATTATAAACAAATTGAATTTTAATATACAAAAGATAAAAACAGCTTAGGAGGTAGCTTTGTCCGAATTAAATTAAGCCATTTGAGCGGAGTCTGGTACCTAGTCACACTTGTGGAATATTTAAGTACTTAAACAAGCAAGGATGTTGGAAACTTTTAGATAGTAGAGGAGGCATTTTAGGGTTTCGTAGTTTACATGAAACCCTGTTATAGTTTCGCCATGTCCGTCCGTCTATAGCAAGCTGTAATTTGACATGAATATTGTATGAGCCAAGCCAACAAAGTGGTAGAATAAAATCTTAAAAATCATTTTTTCTAAGGGTACCTCTCCTACATGTAAAGGGGGATCTTATTTTTTTTTCTCGCGTACCCTAATGTGTAGGGTATTGTTATATAGGTCATTTAAAAACTTATAGATCTAAACTAATCTATCTATTACTACAACTAAACATAGAATTTATTTTCATTACCAACCCTTGAGTGCTTTGTACTTCTGCACTATTTGAGGAGATCTTGTTGGCACATCCAATATAATAAGTTTTCCTAGCTCCAAGTAAATAGTAACTACTGTACAGTCCTGTAGATACTTACTCTTAACGCTTTCTGCCAACTAACCGTTAAGCCTTAATAGTTCACCGTTATAACTTCGCCTTTGTTCAAACGTTTGTATTAAGGCTACGTGTATGGGCTTGCAACCTGTCACGTAACATCAACATCATCATCTTCCTGCCCATATCCCACTTAAGTGGGGTCAGCACAAAATGTGTACATTTTCCATTTCCCTATTTCAGCCGTCATCTCATTACTCACTCCTGTCGTGTAGACAGGTAAGAAAGATGCTTACAGCATAATTACAGTTTAAAAAATAAAAAAACACCTATTTAGTTTAGAATGCTAACAACTGTAAAAGTTGTGTTGGTTGACGTGCCTCTAAAAACCCCCTAGGACTTTTCTTTTAATTTTTACAGAAACAATGTTTTGAAGATTCTTTAAAATGTCTACTCCCTAACCACTGCTCTAGACCAAAGCGGTTTTAAGAAATTGTTATTTAGACGATTTGAAATCAAAATTTAAGAAGTTTCCATTTTTTTTTTTACATACTTAAATAGTTTTTTTTTTACAAGGTTTCTTTTTGGTTGTCTTTGGGTAGATTAATATTAGACCGGGGCGTGCCGTGTACGTAGCCCGTTAACGTTACATACATTTTGTATGAAACAGTTTATATTAAACAGTGCCTGATCCGTGTCCCGTCCGGGTCCGTCTACTAATTAAAGGCCTGGACACGGCACGCCCCGGACACGGCCCGGTCTAATAAACTCGTAAAACTAGTCTAAGATCGGCTTGCACAAAAGGGTTTAGCTGCTAATTTTATTAATATTTTATGTATTGACTTAACAACTTCCTATGTTTTATATATTGAATTGTTGTGCAAGCAGCCTAGGACGAGTAATAAATGTTTTTGATGAATGCAGTATCGTTTTTCTCAATATCCTCAAAACATACAGTTTTGTTTTTTATGACAAAGATAACTTAAGGATTTAATATATATATATAAATAAATTAAACACAGAAACACGATTGGTGAAACTTTTCTCGATAGATTTATTTTCCTTTTATATAATTCGTTAGATAATCATACTAGTTAAGTAAATGACAGACAGTTTTCTTTTAAGTTTGATGGTTTTGAAGATAATGCAGTTTTATCACTTTTTCCGTCTTATCCGGGTAGACTCTGCCCATACAAAAAACCATACATTTCACATATCACCCTAAGATGGTTTGGTAAACAAAATATAATAAAAGCCTGTCAAAATTCCCTCGCCTCTTTCGAAGTGGTAGGTAAATAGCTGGCTGCCTAGCACTACGTTTTTTCCTGTCACCAGCATTCCCTTTACATACAGGGTGTAAAACATTAGACAGCTTTTTACACATTATGACTATACGGAAAATTACACACGTAAAAATATAGTGTTGGTATCTTCTAGTTTCTAGAGAATCTTCATCTGGATGAGTTTTTAGGGTTCCGTACCCAAAGGGTAAAAACGGGACCCTATTACTAAGTCTTCGCTGTCCGTCTGTCTGTCACAGGGCTGTATCTCATGAACCGTGATAGCTAGACAGTTGAAATTCTGTTGCTGCTATAACAACAAATACTAAAAACAGAATAAAATAAATATTTAAGTGGGGCTCCCATAGAACAAACGTGTTTTTTGTCGGTTTTTATAGATAATGTTACGGAACCCTTCGTGCGCGAGTCCGACTCGCACTTGGCCGGTTTTTTTATTTTAAATAATTTTTGTGATTTTATTGAAACATAAGCAGATCTTTTAAGCCGTGTTGTATGAGTAGGAGACATCTCAAATTCCAATCCGATGTCCGATCCGATCCGGGTTTAAATCCAATTTGAATTATTATTGAATACATTTTCATTTTAATTATATTTAACTGTTTTAAAAAGATTAAAATTTAATAGTTATATTATCAGGAACGTCTGGTTCTTCAACTAGTCCTAAGGACGGGCACTGGAAAGCGAGACACAGTTTTTATACTAATGCATTTTCTAGTGTTCATAGTTTTTATTCACATGTACTTGTTCACTGAAATAAATAAATAAAACTTTTTATTGCTTTTAATGAGTCTAGAATACTCTTCTTTACTTTTGATGAGTCTAAAACGTATGAGATTATTTGTTTGAATTTTTCTAAGGTTCTATAACGCCATCTTTAAGTCGGTTAATATTGCACTTTCTACAGATGTTTTTTTACACCCTATATAAAATAAGTAGGTATGTATGTCGTCGCATCTTTGGCAGACCGCCAGCCACCAACTCAGCGGAACACGTGAGATGCACCACTAGTGTTGGCGTGTGTCGATGAAACGGAAATCGATTTATCGATGTTTGTAAGCGGAGAGACTGTCTGTCACAGGGCTGGGCTGTATTTCATGAACCGTGATAACTAGACAGTTGGAATTTTCACAGATCTGGGGGCACGGCAGTGCCCCCGCCAAGTCAAGCAATAAAGCGGCACGGCTGTACCATCCTTTTCTCGAAGCAGTTCAGGCCATTTTCGACCCCCTATAACTTCGTTGTGGATAAAACTAGAAGCCTGAATTTTCAGTAACCAAGCAGTCACTATATAAACACGGTATATTTCAAATTTCATTCAATTTGAACCAGTAGTTTAAGAATTATAACTAGTCAAAGTTTCCTATTTTGTCACTCACTCACTCACTGACTGACTGACTGACTGACTGACCGATCATCAAAAGTTTAAGGCACTTCTAGCAGACATAGAAGCTTCAAATTTGAAACACAATTAGTGTTTAGTTTAAAAATCCTAAAAAAACCTGCCAAGTGCGAGTCGGACTCGCGCACGTCGAGTTCCGTACCATTATCTGTAAATCATGTTTGTTGTATGGGAGCCCCACTTAGATACTTATTTTATTCTGTTTTTAGTATTTGTTGTTATAGCGGCAACAGAAATACATCATCTGTGAAAATTTCAACTGTCTAGCTGTCATGGTTCATGAGATACAGCCCTGTGATAGACAGACGGATAGACAGACCGACAGACAGACAGACGGACAGACATGCAGATGGACAGACGGACGGACGGACAGTGGAGTATTAGTATCAGGGTTCCGTTTTTACTCTTTAGGTACGGAACCCTAAAAAGTAGAGCTATCTACAAAAATAAATGAGATGCCATCAAAAACATAACTTGTAAAAAAAGCCAAGACTCGCAACGCAACTCAGTTCTTCTACCGTAAAAAGTAGTGAGATCCTTGTTATACCAAGTCGGTTAATTTATTCAGTCCCTACTTTAAGGGTCCTTCTGACTTATGTTATTACGTAATTAGCTAACCTTTACGTAATAACTTAAGACAGAAGGACCCTTAAAGTAGGGACTCAATAAATTAACCGACTTGGTATTACATGGATCTCACTACTTTTTACGGTAGAAGAACTGAGTTGCGTTGCGAGTCTTGGCTTTTTTTACAAGTTATGTTTTTGATGGCATTATGTATTTCTGTTGCCGCTCTAACATCCACCTATAACAATCCTAATCTATACTAATATTATAAAGAGGAAACATTTGATTGTTTGTTTGTTTGTTTGTTTGTTTGTTTGCATCGAATAGGCTCCGAAACTACTATACCGATTTGAAAAATTATTTTACCATTAGAATCCTACGTTATCCCTGATGAACATAGGCTATAGAATATTTTCAAAAACGTTAGGGATCCGTATGAAAACTTCGATAATGTAACCAAAGGTGTGAAAAAGAATCCAAAAAAAATCCTTATATCGCGTACGCTGCGGAAATTGTTGACAATAGAGCAAAGTAATGTTCTACATTTTTAAAGAAGACATCAATATCTACAAATAAGTCAATAATACTATATGTCTAACTATTAGGGATCCGTATGAAAACTTCGATAATGTAACCCAACGTGTGATAAAAAATCCAAAAAAATCTTTATATCGCGTATGCTGCGGAAATTATTGACAATAGAGCAAAGTGATGTACTATAGTTTTAAAGAGGACATCAATATCTACAAATAAATCAACAATACCATATGTCTAACTATTAGGGATCCGTATGAAAGCTTCGATAATGTAACCCAACGTGTGAATAAAAAGCAAAATAATATGAGTGTAATAATCTATAGGTACTAATGTTATTATGAGGAAAGCTGTTTTTCTATATTTGTATGGAATAAATCCAAAAACAACTGGATCAATTTCAAATAATCATTTACCATTAGAATGCTACATTATCTCTGAGTAACATAAGCTATATTTATTGAAAAAAATAGGGATCCCTATTAAAAATTCGATAACCACCTTGGGTAAAAAAATACCCATAAAATCGTTATAATACGTTACTCCCGTGCGGAGCCGGGGCGGACTGCTAGTAATATTATAAATGTGAAAGTTTGTGAGTTTGTATGTATGTTTGTGCCTCAATCAGGCCTAAACGACAAAACGGATTAAGTTGAAATTTGCTTACTTTAAAATAAGAAAAACATCCCCAAAATTATTAAAAACGCAAAAGAGATGATTTTGGTATAGATGGCGCTGGTGTGCAATAAATCTGACATCACAGACTAAAAACATTCAGTCTTTTCTATTTGATTATTGAAAAATTACAGGACAACGTCTGTCACGGGTCGGCTAGTATTATAAATGCGTAAGTTTGTGAGTAGGTGTGTGTGTGTGTGTTTGTTACTCTTTCATGCAAAAACAACTGAACAGATTTAGATGAAACTTTACAGTAATGTAGCTTATACATCAGAATAGCACATAGGCTACTTCTTTAACACGCGGGCGAAGCCGCTGGCGGAAGCTAGTATTTAATAAATATATAAGTGGGGTTCTCATACCACAAACGTGTTTTACCCGTTATTGATATATAATGGTACGGAACCCTTTGTGCGCAAGTCCGCACTTGGCCGGTTTTTTGTGCTTGTATCTTTGTTTTACGTATGTGACGTCTCATCGATAACATTATCCCATCACTAGAGGAATCGTTGGCAATAATCGTCAGGCCATAGACCGCACTGCCTTA
Source organism: Hydriomena furcata (assembly GCA_912999785.1). Taxonomy (NCBI): domain Eukaryota; kingdom Metazoa; phylum Arthropoda; class Insecta; order Lepidoptera; family Geometridae; genus Hydriomena; species Hydriomena furcata. The sequence continues at coordinate 9,131,098 of OU538848.1, forward strand.
TCTTCAGAGCTTGTACTACTGAATAGACTTGCAATTTTCTAGGGTCCCCTCTGATAATAGGAAAACCATTCGGTGCAGTCGTTGTTTGAAACTCAATTTTGTGAATTCTTTGAATAAGTAGTTACGTGATCTTATTAACTGGTGGCAAATCTCGAGCTCTTTTAGCCGACTAAGAAAATGGAGGTGGTTATTAGCAGTGGCTCTCGTATTATTATTTATTACAAGCTTTTAACTTACGATGTATGTATGTATGTAACTATATTTGTCAAGGTGGAATCTTGCAACTCAATTTTGAAGCAGTTACCTTCAACCGATTGCGCTGAAATTTTACATACTTAAGTAACTTCGGTGACAATGCAATAATATGACAGTGAGCTTATCTGATGATGAAGTCAGGAGCTGTTCAACAGACACTCACAATGGAACTCCTTAGTAAATAGTTCGATTGAGTAAAAACTTTGCATACTTGTTAAGTTCCGATGACATTGTTCTATTTTCAGCGGAAAAGAGTATTTTTCTATTCAAAATTTTCATATTTATGCGCATTAACAAGGTGAAGAAAACATAGTATGGAAACTTTCCATCATGCGTCGACGGGCTTGCAACCTGTCACGTATGGAACGTGCACATAATGCCAAATGTAGTGGACGTGCCTCTGACTCCCTCTTTTAGACATCTCTAAGAATCACATTTGGCGATTACAGTCGTGACCCTATTTCTATATTTTTTTTCTATTATATATATCTAATCATCATGGCACGGGTGTACTAATGATTTTATAGCAAATTTTTGTACACCTTGGGTTACATTATTTAAGCTTTAATAGGGATCCCCAATTTGTTCTAGAAATAAATATAGGATAATATACTCAGAAATAATGTAGTACCTATTCTAATAGTAAATAAAATCGGTCCGGTAGTTTTTTGTTTATTCGTTACAGACATACAAATATACAAATCTTTCCTCTTTATAATATTAATAGTAATTTTCTTCTCCACATTTTTTTTTTTTTCACTTGTATTTGTATTTTGTTTCAAGGTTGGTCGTATATAAACTTTATATCTTATTAACTTACTAGCTGCTCGCCCCGGCTTCGCACGGGTGGGACCTAGATAAAAAGTAGCCTTTGTGTTATTCTGATGTATAAGCCATATTACTGTAAAGTTTCATCGAAATCCTTTCATCCGTTTTTGCGTGAAAGAGTAACAAACACACACAACCACGCACAAACTTTCAGTTTATATTATAGTAAGTTATAGGTACTTTTTCGTAAATACATACTTATAAGGCAAACATTCTCTCAGATCTTCAGATCCTTGAAGAAGTTTTAAAGTACATCCACAGTAGAACTTACCATCATTGTTAATATGTTGAACAAGACCGGGTAATTTTAAAATACCCAACAGAGTAGCAAGTTGTATACCGTAACAAGGTTATCCAACTGTTATCAAAGTTGTTGCTCGAAGCCGGGTAATTCGAGAGATACACACGGCTATAACGGATATACAGCATATTGGGTGACACAGATATTGGGTGTGCTGTAGCCAAAATCAAAGTTATAAGATATTAAAAAAAAAAGATGGACGCTGCAACATGTTGGCATGTGTCAAATATAATGTTTGGACGTGCTTCTGACTTACCCCTCTAGACCATCTTTAATGGATCTAAGCACCTGGAGATCTGAAGGATGTCTACCGTACTTGGGGATTACAGTCGTGATCCTATTTATTGTTTCATGTTATTTTTGATCACGACTGTAATCCCCAAGTACGGTAGATATCCTCTTAGATCTGCAGGCGATCAGATGTTTCACCAGAATTTTGCAGTAGCTAGCATTCCAAACGTGACAGGTTACAAGCCCGTCACTGCTTACAAGAATACTAACTGGTTTCTTTGCGATGTTTTCCTACACCGTTTAAGCACTTGCGCATATAATTTTTTCGAAGTGAAAAATACATTGATGCACGGCTGGTATTCAAACCCACGACCTTCGGATTTAAAGTCTAGATACATCCCACTCAGCCAAAACGGCTTTATTTCAGTAAAATTACAAGGATCACTTAAAATGTGTTAAGAGCTAGGTGAAGCTACGCCTGTTAATTGCGACCAAGTCTAGAAAAACTCGAAAGATCCTCAATCTTCACACCAGTGTGTCGCATAAAGAGATTCAGCTATTAGGAGTGTTGTATGATAATGTTCAATATAACTTGTGAGTTTGAAACATATCAAACTTTGGCTATGTTCAATCAATTGTGTCTTCAGTCAAACTTACCAGCTGGGACTGGCGGGGGAAAATTGACCTATTTTGGATTATAGTGTTGTTTTCATAAATTCATCTCAACATCTACATATAACTAGTTTGCCCCAACCTATACACTAATTAGAGTTATTAACCGTCGAAAATAGAGGAGAATCTCAATTCGATATTTATGTAGGTATAAATATTTTGTATGTATATACGCACAATATATCATTTTACCTGGTCCGATTTCGATAATTATTTTTCTATTGTGTAGAGAATAGTTCCAAGTCCTTAATATAAAACTTGAAAAACAATATCTTTCCTTGATTTTTCTATTGGTCGGAACCTTTTCGTCGTGTTTCTTTTTAGTTTAATAAATGTAATATAATACCTATTTGAAAGCTCTTTTAGATAACACCGTATTTGGTAGATTTGTTTCATTTATTACCTCCTTTTCTGCCACTTTTCCTTTTAATGTTATAACTCAAGAACGGGCTCACCTATCCAAACCAAATGTTTAGGCTTTGTTTTGACTATTTAGTAGATGGTTTATGTGAAGTTTGCACAAAATCGGTAGACTTTTTAACCAGGTACCACACGTGCGAAACTGGGGCGAGCAGCTAGTAAAATATAAAAATTTTGAACCTCTAAGCCTACTTGATCGTAGATGATTAAAAAATTGTCCCTAAGAAAAACACAGTCAATATTCAGAACAAAAATACTTTATTCATTTTAAATACAATTAAATAAATTAATTACACCTTAAATACTGACTCAGTTAAAACTTAAATACTTATTGATCTTGTCAATGAATCTATCACTCAAAATCGGCTTAGTAGCTAGATGTACCTTATTTTTTAAACTAGCTATTGTCGAAACTAAATAACTTCTAGGAGTTGTAGCTACTATTACCTTGGGAGAAGCATAACTATGTATACCGTTTGGTATACTGCTTTTGATATTAGTGTACAAATTAGGAGTTCTAGCCCCTATAAGAACAACGTGTTCTGTAGTACCATCGTACGTAGGAGTGGTTGATGGTACATTAAGTTCTACTGGATCGTAGTTCTGTTGAGTGTTATATATTCCTTTTGTAACAAACAAATCTTTCAATTCTTCGTAAGATGGTTTAACTGTTGAAGCTGTACCTTTGTTTATAAAATCATTATCATTATCATTATTGACGAACGTTGAATACTTGCTTTTATGCGGTTCGTAATTACTGTTGTATTCTGAGGAGTAATCATTATAATACTCCTTTGAGACGTCGGGGTAGTGGTAATAGTCGTCTCTTTCATTCACCGGCTTCTCTTTCTTTCCAATATCGATATAATCGTTTTTGTATGTTCTGTCTGTGTAGTCTACATTATTTTTTATGTTATAAACATTTCTATCATAGATATCATTGTTGTTTTGTTCAAGGTATACGTTGTTGTTCTCGAAATTATTATTGCTATTTCTACCTACAATTCTAATTTGATCTCTATCAACATAGTTATTAGGTGCGTAATTGATTGGAGCGTTTTGATTATTTTGATTATCGATCCTATTGCCACTAGTTTTTTCTTCATCGTCGTATCTTACGTCAGCGTTGTAGCCGTTTTCATCAGCTGTGTATGATACAATTTGCATTCTCCCGTCCGGAAGTCGAACCCGGTACTCTCCGTTGGTGGCCGAGCCACTGCTATGCTGGGAATGTGAGAAATCGTCTCCGGTCTTTTGGTCGTTCACTCGGTACGAAAATGCGTAGTTCTGGTTCTGAAATTATTAAAAACAATAAATAAATAAATATTGGTAGACATCATCATACAGCGCCATCTAGTTCCAAACTAAGCAAAGCTTGTACAATGGGAACTATATAAATATTCATCTTACTATATTATGATAATTCGAAAGTTTGTATGTTTTCACGACAGTTTATACTTGATATCATGCCCACATTTTGCAGGAGTTAGTATTCTATACGTGACAGGTTGCAAGCCCGTCACCGCTTATAAGAATACCAACTGGTTTTCTCACGATGTTTTCCTTCACCATTTAGTTCTAAACTGATGTTCAAAATCTTTGTGAAATTGTCTCTGATGGAACAGAACAAGTGTGATGAAAGGTAACTGTGTTTCTTTCAATGTTTTCCTTCACCGTTTAAGTATTGTAGGTATCTACATATTTATCGATGGAGTCTATTTAAAAGTTTTATTGCTTAGTTTTCAAAGCTATTTGAACAACTTCAATAACGAAATACATGGCTAAATCTCGCAACTTTGTGCTTTAAAGCTAAGCTAAGACCGACGCGGCCAAGATTGAGTGAGCTAGTAATCAACCAGTATTTCGTAAGTCCACTGGCAATCGTAATCGACTTGAACTCGTAAAATAATGATATCAAAATGTTACATGTAAGTAGTCTGCAATGAAATAGGATCACGACTGTAATCCCTAAGTACGGTAAACATCTTCTCAGATCTCCAGGCGCTCAAATTCTTGAATATGCCTAAAAGGGGTAGCCAGAGGCACACCCAAACATTACATTTGGCGCATGCCAAGATTTTACAGTACTTGGTTGTTTTAGTAGAAAAATAAATGATGAAGTCCATTACCGTCTAATCTCTAATTTTTTCGACCGAGATTCGAACACAAGACCGCATTAACGCAAAAAAAAACAGCCATGTACGAGTCGGACTCGCGCACGAAGGGTTCCGTACCATTACCTATAAAAAAACGTCAAAAAAACACGTTTGTTGTATGGGAGCCCCACTTAAATATTTATTTTATTCTGTTTACTTATAGTATTTGTTGTTATTGCAGCAACATAAGTATCATCTGTGAAAATTTCAACTGTCTAGATTTCACGGTTCATGAGATACAGCCCTGTGACGGACAGACGGACAGCGAAGTCTTATTTATAGGGTCCCGATTTTACCCTTTAGGCACGGAACCCTAAAAATCATAATGTTTTTGATGCATTAACGCTCGTTTTATCGCATCAGTTGAAACAGAGCTTTACTTAAAGACCATTGCTTACGTAGTTTTTATTGTAAGTTTTAATATTAAAAGTTATTTTCACCTTTTTAGGTGAAAAGTTAAGTTTACCTGATCGTACTCCGAGTTTTCCTTGTTTATATCGTTGTTTTGATAGTTTTGCGTAAAGTCGGGTTGTGGAGCCTGTTAACATACAAAGTTATGAATTTTTTTTAATAAATAAATAATAAATATTGGTGGAAATTTTACACATCGCTATCTAGCCCCAAACTAAGCAAAGCTTGTACTATGGGAATTATATTACTGATAGAATACTTATATACTTTTTTTAAATACATACATTTATAATACACTAGCTGACCCGTGCCCGGTTCGCTGTGCGTAAGACATTTCTAATACCATCGTTGACTTCTTTGTAGACGTTTTTAAGGGTTCACTAATGTTTCACCGACAAACGTTACGCAAATCTTCATTTCAAAACCAACGATTCTTACACTATTAATTCCACAAATATATCATTCCTCAAATGTATAATTTCGCAACTCAACGGGTCGTATACTATTTATTTCAAAAATGTATCGTTCCGCAAATGCATCGTTTCATAACTCAACGCTTCGATTCATTTTATTTAGCAAACATTTTATTACGCAAACGTATAACATCACAACATTTTACTTCGCATATAGTTTATTCTACAAACATTTTTTTTTTCACAAATGTGTTTTTTTACAAATATATCATTTAGTAATAAACAAACGTATAAAAAGACGTACGATACAATGTTTGAAATGATGGTGGAATACGGAGCAGAAAATAACATTGAAATCAAGCCAAAAGTTTGCATATTAGATTTTGAAAAAGCTGCCATAAATATCTTGAAGTCAAATTTTGAGAATGTAATCCAGCACGGCTGTAATTTCCATCTTGGACAAATAATTTACAGTTAAGTTTTAATTCAATACATTTTATTATCTTACTAAATATTAAGAGGTAATGGTAAATGAATAAATGGCCTCTAAAGTTAATTACATTAAACTTGTAAAATAACAGCATTTCGGTTCAGGCACTCGCCGGCCGCTGCCGCGGCACGCTCGCTTCGCTCGCTCGGCTCGTGCGGCGGGTCACAGTTCTAACCTAACCTAACCGACAGTGTCGTTTTGGTGGTGATGTTTTTTGAATAGGCACTACATTAATAAAAACTAGTTGATTCGAAATATTGTGCAATTTATTTTATTTTACCTCAATATTAAACCATGCATATTACATCTTAGTACTAGTAAATTAGCACGTATTTTAAGTATTTTTTTTAGTAAAATATGTTTTCGAAACATTACATTTGGGAAACGTTGGTTAGCGAAGTGTTGGTTTATGAATTGATATAATTATGATATTAATTGTTTTTGAACTGAACATTTGCGTAATGAATACTATGCGATATGAATTATTTATGATGTGATGAGTTATGAAATTAATAGTTTTGTAATAATACGTTTGCCAAGTGAATTATTTATGTAGTGATGTAGTTGCGGAAAGTTGAGATTTGAAACGAAAGGGTTCCGAAACGTTGGTTTTGTAATGAAGAGTTTTGAAACGTTTGTCGGTAAAATGAACGGGTACCGTTTTTAAGGTGTACAATACTGTAGTACATTATTTTGATATATCTCGTGGGGTTCAGCCAGCATTTGCAATGTAAGCGCAAAAAAATGTGTTTATTTACGACATCACATTAGAAACCTCTAAAATTATCAGTGTTTCTCTACTATATTATGCATGTATTATACATATAAACCTTCCTCTTGAATCACTCTATTTATTAAAAAAAACCGCATCAAAATCCGTTGTGTAGTTTTAAAAATATAAGCAAACATACATACATACATACATACATATTACATACAGACGCGGGAAGCGGAAAGCGACTTTGCTTTATACTATGTAGTGATACTAACACCCAGATACAGAGGAAACATCTATGTTAATCACACAAATATTTTCTCTGGGTAGGCATCGAACCAACAGCCTAAAGCGCTGAAGGCAGAGTACTACCAACTGAGCTGTGAGGCCGTCATAGGATCACGACTGTAATCCCCAAATACGGTAGACATTCTCTCAGATGTCCAGGCGCTTAGATCTTTGAAGATGTTTAAATGTCAGAAAGAAGTCTTAATATTACATTCGACAAATGCCCTCATTTTGCAGTAGTTAGCATTCCACACGTGACAGGTTGCAAGCCCGTCGCCGCTTACAAGAATTCTAACTGTTTTCCTTATGATGTTTTTTTTTGCCATCTTGAGCACGTGTTTAGATGCGCATATTATATTTCAAACATAAATATCCATGCACGGCATTGATTCGAACCCACGATCTTCATAGAAAGTCGGGGTACCTCCCACTCGGCCAGCACGGCTTTAATATATAAACATTTTATTTGTATGCAAAAGTTCGCTCTACAAGAAAGCAAAAAGATAAGTAGCTATTTTACAAGATCCTGAAAATCGCACCTTATTATTGTAATCATAATGTTTTCCTTTCAGCTTCAGCACATTTTGTTTCGCGTGGTTTGTCAGCGCCTTGTATATTGGAGGCAAAATTTTTTGTTCCTGAAAATAATATTACATATTATAAAAAAAACCGATCAAGTGCGTGTCGGACTCGCGCACGTAGGGTTCCGTATCATTATCTATAAAAAAACGGCAAAAAACTCACGTTTGTTGTATGGGAGCCCCACTTGAATATATATTTTATTTTGATTTTAGTATTTGTTGTTATACAAATACAAATAAATAAATTACAATAGAAATAAATTATCTATAAATTTTCAACTGTCTAGCTATCACGGTTCGTGAGATACAGCCCTGTGAAAGACAGACAGACGGACAGTTAAGTCTTAGTAATAGAGTCCCGTTTTTACCCTTTAGGTACGGAACCCTAAAAATTTACTAAAGAGCTTCAGCACAAGTTTTAAGCCGTAGAGGTCGCCTGAATGTCGGGCGATGTCCCGAGCGACATTATGTCGCGTAGGACATCTAGTGCAACAGATTTTTCCCCATGCCTAGAATACCTAGCATCAAACTAAATAATGGCTATTTATAAAAGAAGTGATACGTAATCGCTTATTATTATTAACAAGCTAACTCGGCGAACTTCGTGTCGCTTTAGAATTATGAAATGTTGTGTTAAGTTTCCGTTTCCGTTCCCGTTTCAAAAAGTATCATATGTCCGTCTCCTGGTTCTAAGCAACCTCCCACCAATTTTCAGCCAAATCGGTTTAGCCATTCTTAAGTTATAAATAGTGTAACTAACACGACTTTCTTTTATATATGACAAGCTGATCTCGCGAACTTCGTATTGCTTTAGAATTAACAAATGTTGTCTGAAGTTCCCGTTCCCGTTCCCGTTACCGTATTATCAAACCTAATAAAGCTCAAATTGACTCTACGTTTTAGTTAGAAAACTTTTGTATGGGAAAAAGAAAAGGTCTGTTTTTAGGGTTTTCCGGCAATTATTCGAATTATTCTCACCTTTTAAACCTTCCCTAGACCTCCACAAACATTTCAAGACCAAGATAAGATAAATCCGTTTAGCCGTTGTCGAGTTTTAGCGAGACTAACGAACAGCAATTGATTTTTATATATATAGATAGATAGACTAGCAGACTCGGCCACGCATTGCTGTGCCAACAGATATCGCGACTTTTAATTGAAATGATAGCTATCCTATCTTTCAAGTTCGATCTAACTGCACACGGTGTGCAAAGATTGATTCAAATCGGTTATATAGTCTAGGAGTCCATCACGGATAAACGCGTGACGTTATCGGCCTGAACTTATTTTGCCCCGTTTCTCCCAAACCTAGAAGTCCCTAGCATAAATCTAATGGTCATAAAAGAACCAGCGAGCACAGTTATCTACAAGCCATCACCGTGATTTCCGTGAAACAAAGCCGTATCTCGGGAGAGACGACAAATGCACTGTATCTAGGTCAGGAACCTACCAGCAACGCGCTGTTTCTTTTCATTGTGCCTTGCGATCAAACTGTAGTGATCGAGCTACTAAACTAGAGACTAACCCTCGTATTTAAGAACGACACTATGAGAACACGCACCCACAGTGGACGAAATCTTTTTTCATAAACATCACTTTATGTGTTGAGCGGCACTATGGCGCTACCGTGTGCCTTTAGAGCTCAACTTTGGCTAGAGGCACACGACAATGTGCCTCTAGTCACACTATGCAGTGTCGCACAACACATAAAGTGATGTTTATGAAAAAGGTTTCGTCCACTGTGGGTGCGTGTTCTCACAGTGTCGTTCTTGAATACGAGGGTAAGAAACGCGGGCAGCAATAACACAGGGGGGTTAGCATGAACCAGTATCGTATCGACAACGTATCGCTAAAACTGACACTTAGAAAAAGTTTTGACATTTGGACGATACGTTTTCGATACGATAGTGGTTCATGGGTTAGCTCCTGGACTCATAGGAACTTTGTAACCTTTATTTTTATGACAATAATCGTTCACTTAGATTCACGCAGACTAATTATATCCATCTGAAATTGACGATTTTCTACTCCAAAATGGATCTATTTTAAAATTCGACAAATTTGTTTTCTGGAAGTTGAAGAGGGCGGTGCCTAAGTTTATGTAAAATAAAATTAGGGCATACAATAATAATTATTGTATGCCCTAATTGCCAATGGTACCCAATGGTAATGGTAGGCACCTATTGTATGGTAGAAAATTATTTGATACTATCCACAGAGGAATTGAGTTAGTACGTTTGTATGAACGAACACAGCTATTTTCTCGTGTTTTCAGTATTGGTAGATAATAACTAATCCTAATCGGTTTTACTTTAACGGTTAGGCAAAGGGGTAGGCAGTAACCACGGCTTGTTACTAGCTACGATCCTTACAATATCTCTTTTGCTTTATTCACTCTCATCACATTATGTAACTGTGAATAGAATAAAATAGAAAACTTCTCTATATTAATAGACAATGAGATTTTGACAGTTGAGGCCGCTGACGCTTATCGCTATGTTAATAGCCATCCACTTCTTATTATTCTTTCTTTCAATGCCTTTTGTTATGATTGATCGCGGGTGTGGTAACAAACAGGTGCTTACAGCCGACTACGTTTGTATGAGTGATTAATTGCAGCAGTTGTGTTGGGCAAAAGGTTTAATTAAGGATTGAGCCGGGTGTATTTAGGGTCCATCAACAAATAGGAAGAGTGTATTATATTAAATCTAGCTAGCAATCCACCCCGGCTTCGCACGTTACTGAAGATTTTATGGCAATTTTTTTAAACCTTGTGTTACAATATTGAAGTTTTAGTAGTCAAAGCTATTTTCTTTTAGTAAGTAATAAATATAGCCTATGTTACTCAAAGATATATTGACAGATTGAATTTTTTTTGAAGTTTTTAGGGTTCCGTACCCAAAAGGTAAACACGGGACCCTATTACTAAGACTTCGCTGTCCGTCTGGCCGTCTGTCTGTCAGCTAGACAATTGAAATTTTCACAGATTATGTATTTCTGTTGCCGCTATAACAACAAATACAAAAAACAGAATAAAATAATATTTAAGTCGGGCGCGAGTCCGCCTCGCACTTGGCCGGGTTTTTTTGAGTTTATTCGTTACAAACATACATAAATACAAATCTTTCCTATTTGTAATATTAGTATAGATATAAATGGGAGGCACGTAGACTTTGTCTTCATGCATGACTACATTTTAACATGAGTCTTTACATAATTAATCCAGTAAGTACGAGTAAGTTTAACTAGCTTAAACCGTGACTTCGTTTGCGGACCCGGTAACGAAGCTACGGGATTAAAAAGTTGTCTATTTATGTATTCAAACTCAAACTCAAAAGGTATTTATTTCAATAAAATCACAAGAATCACATGAAATATCTTAGGTGCTAGGTGAAGCTACGCCGATTCCACGCGACTAAGTCTAGAATAATCAGGCATCAGGATCTAGGTACTTGTGTTTTCAGTTTACGAATGTAGCCTAAATACACCTTAAATAATACTAGCCAACTCGTGACAGACGTAGTCTGTAAAATTTTAATAATTGTATAGGAAAAAACAATTTCAGCCAACTTCCAATTTTTTCCCTACAAACCTTGTACTGATAAAATTAATTACGAATTTTGGTAGAATGCGTATCATTCATTAGTCAAAACTGCGTTGCTATGGCGACTAAATGTTTTTAGTCTGTGATGTCAAATTTGTTGCACACCAACGCCATCTATACCAAAATCATCCTTTTTGCGTTTTTTTATCATTTAGAGGTTGTTTTTCGGATTACAAGTCCCCCTTTATTTATTCTGATTTTTTATTCACATACTACAGCAACTTTCATCTTAATCCGTTTTGTCGTTTATTTTTGATTTGGGAACAAACATAGCAGCCTTATCACAAACTTTCGCATTTATAATATTATTATGATAAACTATTTTTTAATCGCGGGATAGCTAATTCTATTTCTTATTTCTCCGATTACTCTTTTACGGTGCTATTAATAAAAATTTACTTATCCAAAGATCATCTGAGGTTACACCAAGACTTGTTAATACCAGCTTAATGTAAGCAACTCCATTTCTAATCCTTGTTTATTAATATTGAATTCGACTAGTCCAAACGTAAGCGTTGGACTAAATTTAATCCTGCGCTAGTCTACGTTTATTAATGAGACGGTTAAAGTCTGCACCACAAAAGTTCCGTAAGGTCTGACTTAAGACTTTCAAAACCTATGAATATTTCGTTTCCAATTTGTAAGTACCTACGAATATGTTTCATGACCATCAAGGATCTCGTTCGAAAGTCCATTTTAAGGGTCTAATAATATCTTTATCGTGAAAAGTTTCTAAAGAAGAAGAATTTCTAAGAAAAGCTATTATGTTTTCAGCTTAATAGAAATCTAGGTAGGAACCTGAAGTAATATACTTATAAAAATAGGAGATGTGGCTTGTTCAGAAGTATTTCTTTTTTCGTTTCGAAAAAGAGCAATCGTCGACTGGGAGCGCCTTAAGAACTTTCTCACCTCATAATCATTGTATCTGTTGTCTCTCTCCAACGCAGTCAGCCTGCTCTTCTTCACGACGTCTGCGTATGGCACTTGAGTCGGCGCGAAGTTGTAGTTGGGGATCGGAGAAACATAAGGCCTGAAAACAAATATTAAGTTTGGAAACCTACGCGACTTCATTTACGGTAAGTTATTTTCAAACAGGCTTCATTCCATGGTGTACTTACACCATATTAAGCAGCATTTATATAGTGGTCGCCCATAGATTGCGCTCCGGAAATATGCCAAATAACAGCTTTGAATTCATAATGAGGTGACAGAGTCACCAGAGAGAGAGAGTGACCAGAGAGTGGACAGTCTGAATTGTGACACTTATGAGCTAAAGGATGATGTGTACCACCTTTTGATGGAGTGTGCCCGGAGTGCATCTATGAGGGAACAAATATTTAGGTATTTAGATGGTAACCAGCTCAATATGGGCCTGATCAAGGGTATTTTAGCCTCGCAAACATCAGACGCGGCTAAAATGCTCTATCGGGCTGTATATGAACTGGTACAAATTGGGGTTCTAGTATTAACTTTAAATGTTGTTTAAGTACTTAAAAAAATACGATGGAACAGACATCGTCGGAAACCGACGCAATGTTCCTTAAAAAAAAAACTTAAACCCCCGCTGCACTTCCGGATTGAATTTTGGGAATTTCTTTGTTAGTGCACACACACAAATACACCCAAACTTCAAGCTTCTAGGACCAGTGGTTTAGGCTATGCGTTGATAGATCAGTCAGTCAAAGGAAGAAATAAATATGTTATGCCGACCCCACTTGAGTAGGATTAGGGCAGACAGATTTTTTATTCATTTCTTTTTATTATTGGTGTATATTTCACAACGAAATAACTGATATACCTAATACTTACTTTTTTTTTAAAACTTGGTTCTATAGTTTCATTATAACTCCCAGACAAAGAACAAACATCGATGTTAATCATATAAATATTTGTCCTAGGTGATGGAACCCACAATCTTCAGCGCAAAAGGTAGAGCTACTACCAACTGAGTTGTGAGGCCAATCAATCATATGTAATCATTAATATGATGATAATAATATGATGAGTAGCAGAGGTTCCCTTCTTACCTGTAGTCGGTGACCCCCAAATAGGGTAAAAACGAGACCCTCCCATTGACCTGAGACTGGGAGGTCTCTGTGTTGTTAGACTGTCCTAGCTCGCTTCTGGCTATGGACTCTAGAAGAGGGCGCGATGTGACGATGAACGGCGGCCGCGGCGGTGGGGGACCGTCATTTGGGAAGAGTACTGGACCTTGTCTGTAAGAACTTAAATTATGAACATCAATCATGAACATCAATCATGAATCTCAATCATGAACATCAATGATGAACTTCAATCATGAACTTCAATCATGCAGTTCAATGATGAACATCAATCATGAATAGCAATCATGAATATCAATCATGAACTTCATTATGAAGTTAAATAATGCAGTTCAATCATGAACTTCAATTATGAAGTTAGGTAAATCATGCAGTTCAATCATAAACTTCAATCATGAACTTTAATTATAAAGTTAAATCATGAACATCAATCATGAATTTCAATTACGGAATTATCTAACTTAATCATGTAGCATATTAGGTAGCATGTTATATTCAATGGGTAACGAGTTGATTCTCTTTCGTTGATTCTATCACTGGTTTTTACTTAGCCACGTTTAAGCGACGGGCTTGCAACCTGTCACGTGTGGTGGCTAACTAGGTACTGCAAAATGTAAGCATGTGCCAAATGTAACGTTTGGAAGGGCCTCGGTTTACCCGCTTTAGATATTTTGAAGGAACAAAGAGTCTGGAGATCTGAGAGGATGTCTACCATACTTGGCGATTACAGTCGTGATCTTATTTAATTACATTTAGGCCGGTGCATAACATTAATATGCCCAATTCTTGTTTCTTGAAGATGTATAAAAGGGGTAGTCAGATGCATATCCGATCATTATAACTATATGCCAACTCTTTGCTGTAAAAAAGGTTAAATAGAAAAAAATTTCTTACTTCGTTGGCTCAGTCTTCAAACTCTTCAAGAATTGCTCCGTATCAAACGCATGATAGTTGTGGTTCTTCGGCCGAAGAAGACTGGATGGAGTGGACAGCTCCTGGCTCCTGACTGCTGAGATCAGGAGCACCAGGAAGTAAGGGATCTTCATAATACTGCGGGCAATTGAGGATTACTTAGGATAGATGTTTGTGTTGTGTCTGAGTGTTATAATGTACTAGCTGACCCGTGCCCGCTTCGCTGTGCGTAAGACATTTCTAATACCATCGCGGACTTTTTTGTAGACGTTTTTAAGGTGTACAATACTGTAGTACATTATTTTAATATAATATATCAAAGAACGTGGGGTATATATATGAACCCCACGAGATAATATCTCGTGGGGTTCAGCTAGCTTTTGCAATTGTAAGCGCAAAAAAATGTGTTTATTTACGACATCACATTAGAAACCTCTAAAATTGTCAGTGTTTCTCTACTATATTATGCATGTATTATACATATAAACATTCCTCTTGAATCACTCTATCTATTAAAAAAAACCGCATCAAAATCTGTTGCGTAGTTTTAAAGATTTATGCATACATAGGGATATAGGGACAGAGAAAGCGACTTTGTTTTATACTATGTAGTGATTATAAGTACTTGTATGTAAGTATTCTATCAGTTATCTGGTTCCCATAGTACAAGCTTTGATTAGTTTGGCGCTAGATGGCGCGGTGTTAAATGTCCACCAATATTTATCCAATATTACTTACAAACTTGTATGCTGGTTTTGGAAGCCAAGTTAAATCTGAAGTTCTTGTATTAGTTACATTATTAGTTTTAGTTACTTTAGGATTTTCTACACAGAACATAGCACCCTTAAAGATCACAATACATTTGTCAAGTCTAAAATGGCGTATATATCTTGGCTCTCATTTCACATTTATGTTTTTGATGGGATTTGTCTCTAGCCCGTACAACAAAATAACTAATAAAACATTTAAAAAATTAAGGAAAAAAAAGTCAGGTCTGATTTCCGAATTGCCTATAAGTAGGTAAAATGACATGTCAAAAAAACAAAATGTCTGAGATTCAGAATGTCTTTAGGTATCAAAAAATTACCTACACCTGTATGTAGCCTGGGTGGACAGCTAGTGTTGTAGTTATTGGACGTGACAGCTACGCCACGAGCGACAACGCTTTACCTCTGTAACGCTTCTCACGCATCTTACGCCATTACAATTACCCAGCTATAGTAACCTTATTAGCTTGGTTCACACAGTATTGAGCCCTACCACATACAGTCATTTAGTTGAAGTAACAGTGACCGTAAAATGAAGGCCGTATAGCTGCCATCGTATTTTTCACCGACGAAAGAAGAGGTCGTGTATATTTTTTTTGTTGTTTTTAAGGTTTCGAATCTACAAGAAAACAAATGGTTTCGCCATGTTCGTCCGTCAGTCCGCCCGCAGCTTAGCTCAAAGACTTTATGTGCTAAAATTCTTCATATTTGGCATGTATAAAACACTAGCCGACCCGTGACAGACTTTGTCCTGTCAAATTTCAATAATCGAATACAGTATTCGATTATTGACTGATTGTTTTTAGTCTGTGATGTCATATTTGTTGCACACCAGCGCCATCTATGCCAAAATCATCCCTTTTGCGTTTTTTTATCATTAAGGGGTTGTTTTTCTGATTTTAAGATACCCTATTATTTATTCTGATTTTTTATCTACATTCTACAGCAAGTTTCATCTTAATCCGTTTTGTCGTTTAGGCCTGATTGTGGAACAAACATACATTTCTTTTCACAAACTTTCGCATTTATAATATTATTAGGATAATATTAGTAATGTCAACATAGTCGTAGAATAAAATCATTAAAACAATTTTTTTAGGGTACACCTAAACTTATGATGTTTTTTTTTCTCGCGTACCTTATGGTGTTGGGTATCGTTAGATAGGGTTTGTGAAAATTTTCGAGTCATAGACGTAATAGTCGACCAACTTATAAAATGTACCTACTTGAAGAAGAAATAATCAATTCTTTTAATACAAATACCATTGAAAATAACGTATTATAACGTTGTTAGCTGTGTAAACTAAGAAACCCTACATTAAGCGTGACCCGACACGCACTTGGTCGTTTTTTTTTTAAGGTATGACCGCGCATTTTTTTACCTAATTACCCGATTTCGGTAATTTTTGTATTGTGTAGAGATTAGTCCTAAATTGGTCCCATTTAAATTATATGCCTTTAGGTCTAATAGTTCTTTCATAAAACTAAAAAACGAATATCGTTTCTTGACTTTTCGATTAGTCGGAGAGAGTTAGAGATAAGAAAAAATCGAATATTGATTTGCGTGTCGTCGGTTGCTTTGAAAACCGCACCTTTAAAAGGTAGTTTTTTAGGTTGCTCAACATTCACAGAACTTAATCTGAGATCAGCTTGGATTAACAATTACAGCATTTAGCACTAAGCAGGTACCTACGACCTTACGCAATAATAGTTTGCGCACATTGGCTGACGGGACGGCAGAGGATTTCAAATTTATTAATTGAATTTAAAAGTTATCCAAGGTATTCATTTCAATGCTAAATGATAGGCCTGCGTAATAGGCCCTAAGGCTGTAGATAATCGAAAAAATATAGACTTCAAAAGTGTTTTTTGCCTGATTCTTCTATTCTAGGCTTGGTCACTAGGAACAGGCGTAGCTTCACCTAGCTCCTAGTCATAAAGTGATCCTTGTGATTTTACTGGATAAATACGTTTTAACTTTGACTATAACTTACTTAGATACACAGGGTATCTTTTATTCAATCAGTAGGTATTATGTACCTTTGTATGAAATAAGAACACTACTGTAATCCCCAAATAGGCACACAGATTGTTGAACATAATTAAAGGCAGTCAGAGACACGTCCAAACATTACATTGGCACATGCCCACATCTTGCAGTTAGCATACGTGACAAGTTAAAAGCTCATCGCCGTTATGAGAATACTAACTGGTTTTCTCACGATATTTTTCTTCATCCTACAAGACGAAATCCTAATAATATTATAAATGCGAAAGTTTGTGAGTTTGTATGTATGTTTGTGGTTCAATCAGGCCTGAACGATTAAACGGAATAAGTTGAAATTTGCTGTAGATATAGATATAATGCCCGAATAAATAATATACTACTTTAAAACATGAAAAACATCCAAAAACGATAATAAAAACGCAAAAGTAATGATTTCTGTGTAAATGGCGCTGGTGTGCAACAAATTTAACACCACAGACTAAAAGCATTCAGTCTTTTCTATCCGATTATTGAAGGACAACGTCTGTCTCGGGTCGGCTAGTATTGATAGGTATAATATTTGTGTGTATGAGACTTTGGTGTTTATTTATCAGATTTCACTTACATGTCAAGGATAGATACATTACCTACAAGGTGAATAAGACGAAGTGATGGCAAAACAATAAGCAAGTAGGTACCATCCCTATCCCTCAACAAAAGGTGGTAAATGCAAATTGGTGATTTTTCGCACGCGCTGAAACCATACAAAGCGTTGCTATGACTGCGGCAATATGGCCGTCCGTATCGACAATCGCGCGGGAATGGTGCCAGATTTTGTAGATTTTGGATAGATGTAGCGCTTTTTTATGTTATTACATGTTAGGTTTGTTGGAATTTATTTATAAATAAGATTTTTTTTAATGTGATCATTACTGTAATTTTAATAGTATTGTTAAAATCCTGTCAAAAAGTCTAATGGCCACTGCACGAATCATATTCAAAGCTAAAGTTAGAGTCAGATATATTTCAATAAAATCATTAGAATCACTAGGTACGAAGAGGATCAATAATTTCAGTGTAGTATTTTTAGATTCCTAGATCTAGACGCTCACATCTATAAAGATGCATCTGCCTACCACCTAAGGGACACGTGCATTGCTATGACGACTCAATAATTTTAGTCTGTGATGTTAGATTTGTTGCACACCAGCGCCATCTATACCAAAATCATCTTTTTGCGTTTTTTTTATCATTTAGGGGTTGTTTTTCGGATTTTAAGATACCCTATTATTTATTCAGATTTTTCATCTAAGTACATACTACAGCAAGTTTCATCTTAATCCGTTTTGTCGTTTAGGCCTAATTGAGACACAAACATACATACAAACTTACAAACTTTCACATTTATAATGATATTAGGATTAGGATAGCCAACTTTCGTCAGTTGGCAACACCCCAGCTGTAGTGTACCTATCTGTGACAGTCCCACGCGAACAATAATGCAATCACGCTAATAAGCGTATGTGAACCGGAGTTTTTGTCTATGGAATTGATTGGCCAAAACATTGGTTTGTTCATTTGTTAGGTTTTCAATCAGTATTGAATTTTGAGGCCAATTTTATTAAAACGACAGTACTTATTCAGGTAGACAAAGCACTATAAAAATGAATTGAAAGAGCGGAGCAGGCAGGTATCGCATAGTTTAAACCTAGGAAGGTCCTACCTACCTAAATCAATAATTTAAAAATATTGATAAGTTTGTATGGATTAAATAGTACTAGGTACTAGGTGATAAATAAAAAAATATTTATTGACCAAAAAAATTGAGTTACCTATCTTCAAAGTAGGTATAAAATGATGGAGTTAGGTATTAGGACGTCCTAAAAGTACTTTTTATAAAACCGAAACGGACGTTTTCTCGTGCTTTCCGATGCACAGGAATTATACTAACTTTATCGGATTATACCTATAATAATACTTTTTTTAAGTGAGTAACTAGGTAAGTAGGTAGAACTCCTAAAATAAAATTATAGGTACATAATAAAAATATAGTAAAGTAAAAAATTTACTAACTATAAAATTATTAAAATAAGGTTCTAAGGCCTTAAGTATTGCAAATATTCATTAAGTTCTGTGAAAATTAAACTATCCCTTGCGTCTCATTTTGCTATTCTCTGGCGCGTCATCTAATATTTATATCCGATTATGTTTTCAGGAGTTTCATAAGCGAAAGCATCATCACGCTAAGTTGACTGGTAAAAAATATCACGGCATTAATCCAGCCTTCATAAAGTGTTTCTTTCACAAAATAATTTTAAAAATTATAAAATAAATAAGAATAGAATATATCGTACTATGTACCTAATACCTACTTACTTATGTACCTAATAATCATCCCTATTCAATAATCATGAAAAAGCGCGTAGTTTTAGAATGAAACATTTTTCCCCACCGTAGAAAATTAATAAAAGAACTTACCTAAATAATCAATTAATCAAAGCACAAAAACAAACAACTTAAAAAATAAACAAATACAACAACACAACACAACCAATAGAAAGATTTACAAAAGAGTTTTTTTAATCAGTTCGGATCAAAGGCTTGTGGGGTAATGCTTGTAAGTCGTTCTTACAGCCTTATTTATTAGAATTGCTGTCTTTTCATTGATGGAGCAGGAGCTCGAGGCCATTTCTACTACTGCATAAATCATAATTTTCATCACCTTTTCCTTCTCAATGGGGGTCGTCACAACATGTTGACAAACATTTTGCTAAAAGGATTTGGCTTATTTTTTACAACCGACCGCCTGCTTGACGTCAATCCTCCTCAGTGGCGGATTTACACATTTTTGAATTGTGGACCCAATAACAGTAAATAAATGTTTTTTCCTGTAAGACACCATTGACCCTCCTTGTGAATACTTGCTGGTACCACTACAACATAAATTTACCAAAAAGTAGACATACATATTACAATTAGTTGGGATCACTAAGAAATTTTCGTCACTTACCCATTTTTTTTTAGATGGACATTATGTATCTGGTTCCTATAATAACAAGCTTTGCTTAGTTTAGGGCTAGATGGCGCTGTGTGTAAAAGTCCACCAGTACCAGTTATTAGATTGAAAGAGTAGGCAGGTACAAGTTTAAATTCCTGGATTGTCTTTTGCGTTTTGGCAAAGCCATGCACAGAAGCCAGTTATAAAATAAAGTCACGTAAACTCACAGTAAATACCGTAGCCAACTTACCACCATCTCTTTAACAGACTCCTCGTTATAAGTTTAAGGACCTTATCGCATTACAAAGCTCTGACTCTACAACAAACTACATTGGGAGTCACGGCGACGTATTTTCTGACAGGGTTCCAAGTTTTCGTTTGAGATTTATCGTTGGGAGGTAGCATTATTGTTAGTTAAACCACAGGTTATAAGCACTTATGCCGGCCACATACGTAGCGGTATACCTGAACGGTATACCGGAGCTTAAGGCTTATGCAAGTATACCGAAGCGTGTGTGTGACAAAACTTGCACAAGTTTCCTGACTTGCACATGTCTGGTAGGCAGATCAAAACTACGAACTGCATACCGGCGCAAACAAGTTTGTGCATGTATGCATGAGCGTGTGTGTCGGAACGCTTCAGTCGCACGCGCGCCAGTGCTTCGGTCGGTTGTGTTGTGTGACTTGTGTATGTTTATTTATTATTATTTATTTTATTTATTACAAATAAAAAAATAATTTATTTGTTTATTTATTTAGGTTGGTGTGGGAATACTTATTTCTTTTCAGTAACCATTATTTACACCATACAGAACGTTTCTTCTTACACTTCTCTTTTTTCCTAATAGCTAGCACCAAACCAATAATAGCCAAAACGTTATCATTTGTGGGTGTCACTTTAGATAGAACCGGTGGCATATTTCACAAAATACTTAGTGCACAACACGACTTCTTCGGTTTGTCACAGGCGCAGAACTGAGACCGCACAGACATACTTGAATCGTGTGTGGTCACTATGGACGTTAGGTATACTTGCACAAGTTTTAAGCTCCGGTATACCGTTCAGGTATACCGCTACGTATGTGGCCGGCTTTAGGCGAGAATCTACTAAGTATACCTACACTACCTACCTACCTTCGCGGATCCACCGTTGTGGGCACTATATGGGCATGCCCACAACCCTAATAGACTTGTGACGTCACAATTAGATTTTTGCGATTTTAATAAAGTGTAATTTTTAGGTTCCGTACTCAAAGGATGAAAACGGGACCCTATTCTATGACTCCGCTGTCCGTCTGTATGTCATGAACCGTGATAGATAACAGTTGAAATTTTCACAAATTATGATGTATTTCTGTTGCCGCTATAACAACAAATACTTACTAAAAACAGAATAAAATAAATATTTAAGTGTTGCTCGTTGAGGGGGAGGGGGGGGGGGGGGGGGGAGGTCTATCGTGACTGTTAACGACGCTTTTTTTAAACAGATCACAATTCAACCCCTGCGGCACCTTCTTAGGGGTTGAATTTCGGGAACCCCTTTCTTAATGCTCCCCTACCACACCAAAAGGAATACACGATCCAAATTTCAAATTTCTAGGACCAATGGTTTAGGATAGATAGATCAGTCCAGTCAGTAAGTCGGTAAGTCAGTAACGCAAGAGTTTGGAGTAGTCAGAAGCACGTCTGATACATGCCCACATTTTGCAGTAGTCAGCATTTCTTACGTGACAGGCTGCAAGCCCGTCGCCGCCCGCCGTTAAAAATACTAACTGTTTTCCGGTTTCCTCACGATGTTTAGTCCACTGACCCACATTTTTTATATTTTGTTGACTTCCAATACGACCTAAGGTTGGTCATTATGACCTCAATGACCTCAAAGGTATCAAAACCAATGACATAATACCGAACAATGATGTCGTGAGCGTGGTCCGTCTGCTCGACTTTTAATTCCGGTTTGATCGACGACAAAGAGTAATAATCAGGAAAGAAGAGTGCGTAGGTAATACAGAATACAGACACTGGTGCCCAACCACAAGCGACTATCGTATCGTCACAAGTGTGTCACTGACACAGGCAAGTGTCAGCAAAGCCGCGTACGAAAGCTAGTTATTAATAAACCTTAAGAAATAATATATACAAGGCTCGACCTATAGCTAAACAATATTACTCCAATATTAAATACAGCTTATCTAAGTACCTACCTATTAATACAATTGTCTGTGGTTGGATAATAGCAATGGTCAATCCTTTACAATGCATTGATTCAGTCTCCAGTCTATACTAGGAAATGGATGTGTTAAAAAGCGTGATTTATGAAGAATAAGTCGATTTAAAGCTGTTATTATGAAAGAAAACTTACCTACTACCTACCTACCTATTCGGTTAATATTGCACTTAGGGACAGTGTTGAGTCAGCGTCAGCGGCTTCGCCTACGTGGTAGGTACCTGAATAAAAAGTAGCCTATGTGTTATTCTGATGTATAAGCTATATTACTGTAAAGTTTCATCTAAATCCGTTCAGTAGTTATTGCGTGAAAGACTCAAACTTTCGCATTTATATTAGTAGGATAGTAGGAAGGAAGCTAAGCCGCGTCAAACTTATCGTAGATAGTATGACCGTAGCGTGAAATCTCAGTTATCTAGGACTTTTTTACCACATAGACACAAGTCCTAGACTTTACAGTAGGTAGATACATTTTTAGTTATTGATCCACTGTCATTATAAAGGTAGGTGGTACCTACCTATACCTAGAAATACCGTGTTTATAGCCTTGCCATACAGTGAAGGCCCAGGTACCTACCTCTCGATTTACATAGTGAAGACACTGCGAGGACGTGGTTTCGTATCTCTGTAAACCCACTTTTACTACAAAAAGTGTCAGTTTTGACGTTTAGACGATACGTTGTCGATGCGATAGTGGTTTGTGCTCGGGCTATAACCTAGGTTGGAGAGTAAGGAGGTAGAAAGTAAGTAGGTAAGTCATATCCTACACTACGCTGGCGTTTAAGGGGCTCCCAGTCGACGATTGCTCTTTTTCCAAACGAAAAATAAAATACTTTTGAACAAGCCACATCTCCTATTTTTATAAGTATATTACTTCAGGTTCCTACCTACATTTCTATTAAGCTGAAAACATAGTAGCAGAAACTTTTCACGATAAAGATATTATTTCAAAATGATACGTTTTAGAATTTATGATCGAAATATTTTATATACCTACTATTAAAATCAACTTGTGATTTATTGTTAAAGATAGGTAATATGTAGATCTACAATTCTATTAGAATAGATTTTTGATAAGTAATTATACATAATTTATATCATTAATTTATTCGAAAAGCTAA
Organism: Hydriomena furcata; assembly: GCA_912999785.1. Classification (NCBI taxonomy): domain Eukaryota; kingdom Metazoa; phylum Arthropoda; class Insecta; order Lepidoptera; family Geometridae; genus Hydriomena; species Hydriomena furcata. The sequence goes on from OU538848.1 coordinate 9,154,538, forward strand.
GGCGGAGCACGCATCGCCCATGGCTCAGTCAGTAGTCAGTACCCCTGTGACTACTGTCAGAGACAGACGTGTGTTTGACGTCATTGCAGCGGTCGGAAAGATTATTTACGAATTGAAAAAAGATGGGTAATATTTCAAAAAAAAAAAAAAAAAAAAGAGATAATGGTTACGTACCCTAAGAAAACATGCTAAAAATATAAGAGAAATAAAACAGTAAGTAAACCTTCCTATTTTAACAATTTTACCTATCTACGTTATCTTTGATAATCTTGTGAAAAATATTAGGCAAAGAAAACAGTAAGTACTTACATAACTACATACTTTATCATACATACATACATTTATACATAAAATCACGCCTGTTTCCCAAAGGGGTAGGCAGAGATCACGGCTTTTCACTTGCTACGATCCAGACATACCTACTTCTTTAGCATTCACTCTCATCACATTCCTCATGCATGCTCGTCGGTTTAGAGTACTCTTGACCCGGCTTTTTTTCAAAACGTTTCCAATATGGTCCAGGAAAATACGCCGAGGTCTTCCTCTTCCAACGCTCCCTTTCACACTCGCCTTATATACCTGTTTTGTCAATATCTTTCTTCATTCATTCTCTCCACATGCCCAAACCATCTAATCATCCCTTTCTCAATCCTCTTTCACTTCACAACGTTTTCTTGGATAAATTGTAGGGAAAAATTCTGGAAAAAATCTGGAACGACCAGTCGGATTTGCGTATAACTTTCTCGAAGGATGATAGTTCAGCATCATCACTAACACTTCTAACCATAGCAAAACCCGCAGTTGAACAAAATAGGTACGTATGAATAATAATAATATATTCAGCGGGTTATATAAATCCCAAGATTTTAGTAAGAATCGGTTCAATGATCCTGTCATTTTTTTTACATAATGTTCAAAGAACATGGCGCATACATAACAGACTACGTTTTGGTGGCTGATTGTGTTCTAATAGGTATATTACCTATTACCCGCCACTCTGTGACACAGAGCAGAGTCCCGCCAACCGCCGAACACGCAAGTTTTTTAAAAAAATTACTTTGACAGACAAAGAGTTTTTACTTCCTATTCTACCAAGGAGTATTAATGCCACCTGCTTTATTACGTAGGGATAGTTCATCACTACATAGTACCTATAAAACAAAGTCGCTTTCTCTGTCCCTATATCCCTATGTATGCTTAAATCTTTAAAACTACGCAAAGGATTTTGATGCGGTTTTTTTTTATTGATAGAGTGATTCATGAGGAAGGTTTTTATGTATAATACATGCTTAATATAGTAGAGAAATACTGATAATTTTAGAGGTTTCTAATGTGATGTCGTAAATAAACACATTTTTTGCGCTTACATTGCAAACGCTGGCTGAACCCCGCGAGATATATCAAAATAATGTACCTACACCTGTACTACAGTAATTGTAAACGTCTACAAAAAAGTCCGCGATGGTATTTTACGCACAGCGAAGCGGGCACGGGTCAGCTAGTTGATTTATAGTTTTTATTTATTTCGAGTTTTACTTAGAGATACTGTCAGATAATTTATGATCACGCGACTATTATTGTAGGTATACCTACTATCACAAATAAGAAATGCTTAGGTACTTCTGCTCCTCGTTGGCCTTGCGTCAAACAAGGTGGAATATAAATAATGACATTAGCCTACAATCATACCTTTGTGAAAAAATATCGATAAATCTACGATCGTACAATAATTATAAAAAAATATGGCATAGCACAGAAAATATTTATTTTTAGGGTTCCGTACCCAAAGGGTAAAATCGGAACCCTATTACTAAGACTTCGCTGTCCGTCTGTCTGTCACAGGGCTGTATCTCATGAACCATGATAGCTAGACAGTTGAAATTTTCACAGATTATGTATTGCTATTGCTGCTAATATAACAACAAATACTAAAAACAGAATAAAATAAATATTTAAGGGGGGCTCCCATACAACATACTTGATTTTTGCATTCCAGCGCCATCTAGTTTCATGTGATGTTACTACGTTAATATAAGTACTTTTCGCGATCTCATGCGACCGCTCGGGGTTTGAGAGGTAAGATGAAAGAGTTTTGTAATTCCGCTGGCAGGTGGCGCTATTTTACCACTATCGGTAAAGTTAGTCGGTAAATAGATGGTACTTCACATGATCGACTAAAAAGTTTGAAATTGAATTATTGAATTCATGTAGTTAGGTAAATAGGTACCTAGGTAGATATTATTAATTTCAAATTAATTTCGAGTTAGTAGACGGGTAGTAGTAATTTTATTAGTAGTCTTTCATTGACAAGAGATACATTGTACTGTAGTAGACATAGCAAATCAGTTATTTTATTGCTAAATTGTTAGCAGTTAATATTTTTGATCCTATTATAGCAATTATCATCATTTAACATTGTCATCGGAACTTGACAAGAATGCAAAGTTTTTACTTATACGATTTTTTTACAAAGGAGTTCCGTTGTGAGTGTCTGTGAACAGATTCTGACTTCATCATCAGAACAGCTCGCTGTCACCATATTATTGTATTGTGACCAGAACTAAAAGATGCAAAATCTCAGCTCAATCGGAAATGGTCGAAAAATAACTTGCAATTATTGAAAGTTACAAAAAAACAAACAAACATTATACTAACAGTGCTATCTTACCCGTCGCGTACACCAGATGGAGCAGCTATCCCGTGCTGAAAATTTGGAGATACAGTGCATCCCAGATACAGTGCATCGCACTTTGATCGTAAATAAAAGTGCGTATTTCCGACCGAAGGTTTTTAAAAACGCGGGCGGGCGGTCTCTAGCCGATGACGTCACACCCCGTCACGACCGCGATCGCGACGCTCAGTTTTGTTTCGATCGTAATATCTTCTGAATGGAATGTCCGATTAATAAAAAAGCTGACCAATATCAGACATGATAACCATACCTTCGTATTAATCCTTATCCAAATAAATCATTTCATATTGAAAACTGTTTCAATACCAATATACCTATAACTTTTTGAATTACTCAAATCGGACATTCCATTCAGAAGATATTACGATCGACACAAAACTAAGCGCCGAGACCCGCGTCGCGGTCGCGGTCGTGACGATGTGACGTCATAGTGTGAGCGCTAATCTTAGAAATTCAAAAACCGGCCAAGTGCGAATCGGACTCGCGCACGAAGGGTTCCGTACCATTATCTATAAAAAACAGCAAATAAACACGTTTGTTGTATGGGAGCCCCATTTAGATATTTATTTTATTCTGTTTTTAGTATTTGTTGTTATAGCGGCAACCGAAATACATAATCTGTGAAAATTTCAACTGTCTAGCTATCACGGTTCATGAGATACAGCCCTGTGACAGACAGACAGACGGACAGACGGACAGCGAAGTCTTAGTAATAGGGTCCCGTTTTTACCCTTTGGGTACGGAACCCTAAAAAAGGGCTTCAACTTCTCGTCGTTATAAGTATAGGTACCGCCTATCATGTTTTACAATTCATTTTTGTTTGAGTTCCGGTGTAAAAACATGAAGATATGGTTTTGTTTAGGAAACAATCTAAAATAAATTTAAAACCAATATAGCATTGAATACTGACCATTAATTAAAAATTTTTAGGAGTGACTACAATATTCACTTCATTCTGGGATGTTCCCAAAGATTCTCCGGAGAAAGCTGTGTTACTTATAAGGAAAACTGAAACTATTCAATGAAAACAAGCCTGGTGGAACAGCTGGATAATAGAAATTAGTTTGTAAACATGAAAATAAACCAGAATATTGATTATTAACACTTTATTACTTCATTTCCTTTCTAATCACATAAAGTTATCATCGCTTCTCATGGTTTTTTACAGCCAGCTAAGTAGGTAGGTATACCGGATTGAGACAATGTAGGTTGTAGGGTTTTTGTTATCCAATCTAAGTTATGTTTCAGAGTATAATAGAAGCACAATAATATAACAATATCATACATATTATAAAAACACAAAAAGTCAGAGCTCTTTCTTCTTGGTGCTTCCCTATGTAGACTATTTTTGTTCAAAAGCCCGATGAATACATCCATAAACTTTCTATAGACCCGGAGCACATAATATGACTTGAAGTTTGTATGATTATGTTGCTATTTGATGATGCTTCTCCCGGTAGTGTTTGGGTCCAGGCGCGACAAGTATATCGCAATAAAGTAAATTCCACTGCCTGCAAAGTGAACCCAGAAGACAGTGGAGCAGTACCACGCTGATTACGAGTTTCTTCTCCGCGACAGTGAATCCTTCGTCGACCTTCTGCGAGCCACGGGCTGCCCTCGACCGGCAGACAGTTGAGGCTGGCGGGAAACCCAGCGCGTAACTCTTCTTCTGCTCGCTTGGCTTGTGAAACGGACTCAATATTCGCGTCATTTATTTATGCTGACCGGTGTTGTATGTATGGCATTGGTTGACTCCGCCGCGCCAAGGATTTGCGTTTTGCACTGACTTTGACATAGGTACATATAAAATGCCGGCTCTGTTTACATAAACATTTGTTCTACTTTTTTTTTATGGAGTCTGTAGTCAGTGTTACCATATTTACCGTTCCGACTTGGCAAATAGAAAATAGGGTTGGACGAGATGCCCAGACAACATTTATTTGCTGTATTTATTTGGTTATTTCATTGATTGCATGTACACAAAGTTTTTGTCTTTGAAAACCCATAAAAAAACATCCTGATTTGCCGCAGCGCGCACCTGATTAACTGACATTGACATAACACATTCCAAGTTTTTATAGTTCATCTGTCAAATCGGCATGTACCTAGCGCACTGACCTCTATTGTATAATAGAGGTCAGTGACCTAGCGAGTTGAGTAGTCACGTATGGAATGCGTAACTACTGCAAAATGTGGGCATGTGCCAAATATAATGTTTGGCCGTGCCTCTAACTACCCCCACCAGATAGTAAAGCCTATTACCAGCCTACGTAGGTACCAGAAACGCGATCTCATAAAAACTGTCGATAATATTTACGATAAGCATACGCCATCTAGAGCTTGCCGTTGTCAACTGTCAGTGTCGTTTCGGCCGCGGTTTTCAGACCTTACCGCGCCTTAACTGAAACTCAGACTTAGCATTGTTCGTAGTTCGTAATCTATGCCAATTTAAGGTATTTGTACATAAGTAGGTACCTAGAGTACCTACCTATCTCTAGGTTTCTACCTTATCGGTTCATGTCATCAATTCAATCGAGCTTAATAATGAGACAAAACAGAACAAATTTCGATCGCATAGGAATCGGTTTGCTTAGCTGCTTTCGATTTTGTTAAGGTGTCAGCCAGGGTTAAGGGCCATTATTATCCCAAGCCGGATTTGGCTGGCTAGGTACCTACCTACCCATTAATTTAGTCAGTCTCCTCCAGTCCTATGGCCTACCCTAATCTTTACCTATTACTGTAAAGTAGGTAGGTAGGTAGGAACATTCAAGTTGGTACTTTTCAAAAACCCGTTATTATAACAATAATTATGTATTAAGGTATGCATTTTTTTACAGTTTTACGAAATAATATTTGAAGTCACAAGTCAAGTGGGCGACGGACGTCGCGACGCGCCGCGCCGCAAGGCTAGTACCTAGTAGGACAGTTAAAAATCTATGCAAAAAAACTTAGTACAATGAAGATAGGTAATAATAATGGCTGCATCGATCATTTAAGTAAATTAAAAATAAACTAAAATGTGACAGAATAAAAACTCTATAGATTGCGTCAAAAACACAGTGACAGTGAATGTCAAAGTCACGTTTTAGAACTGTCAAAAAGATTTGTTGTCGTCTTCATCTTCGTCACGTCCAGAGATGGGCACTTACCCGGTAAAAATAATTTTTACCCATTCATTCCTATTTATACCCATTTATACCGGGTAAAAATGATTACATCTTTTTTTTTTACTTTTTTGACACTTATCTAATTATGGATCACGATTTTCATATTTTCATTAGTTTAGATCTTTCGAAGATGTCTAGTGGGGGTAGTCAGAGGCACGTCCAAACATTATATTTGGTACATGCCCACATTTTGCAGTAGTTAGCATTCCAAACGTGACAGGTTGCAAGCCCATCGCCGCTTATAAGAATACTAACTGGTTAATACTAATTAATTATGGTGTTTTCTTGTTATTTTTTAATTTGGATTATAATTATTCAGACTTTAGTAAAGAAATAAGAGCGGTCGTTTTTAGGAATTTTAAGTTTAGCGTGGAGACAACAGAATCTCCACCAACAATGTAACAAAATCAAACTTAATACAAATTCCATAAAATATTACCGAAATTCTATCTATTTTGATTATTCATAATATGCATGGTTGTGTAGATTGTTTGTCCTGCCTCTATGACGTGTAATCTATAAAAAACCGGCCAAGTGCGAGTTGTACTCACGCACGAAGGGTTCCGTACTATCATCAAAACGGCAAAAAATCACGTTTGTTGTACGGAAGTCCCACTTAAATATTTATTTTATGCTGTTTTTAGAGAAATACATCATCTGTGAAAATTTCAACAGTCTAGCTATCACGGTTTATGAGATACAGCCCTGTGACAGACAGACGGACAGACAGACGGACAGACAGACAGACGGACAGAGAGACGGACAGACAGACGGACAGACAGACAGACAGACGGACAGAGAGACGGACAGACAGACGGACAGACAGACAGACGGACAGACAGACGGATAGACAGTCGGACAGACAGTCGGACAGACAGACGGACAGGCAGACGGACAGACAGACGGACAGACAGACGGACAGACAGACGGACGGACAGATGGGCGATGGGCTTGCAACCTGTCACGTTTGGAATGCTAACTACTGCAAAATGTGGGCATGTACCAAATATAATGTTTGGCCCTATAAATGTGCCTCTGACTACCCCCACTAGACATTTTCGAAAGATCTAAACTAATGAAAATATGAAAATCGTGATCCATAATTAGTTAAGTGTCAAAAAAGTAAAAAAAAAGATGCAATCATTTTTACCCGATATAAATTGGGTATAAATAGGAATGAATGGGTAAGAATGACGTCATTTTTACCCGATATAAAATGGAATGAATGGGTAAGAATGAGAATGGGTAAGAATGACTTCATTCTTACCCATTCATTCCTATTTATACCCAATTTATATCGGGTAAAAATGATTGCATCTTTTTTTTATCTTTTTTGACACTTTCAAGAATACTAACAGGTTTCCTCACGATGTTTTCCTTCACAGTTATAAACACGTGTAACGCGCATATATACATTTTTCAAACAGAAATATCCATTGATGCATGGCCAGGATTCGAACTCGAAATTAATTTGAAATTAATAATATCTACCTAGGTACCTATTTCTAACTACATGAATTCAATAATTCAATTTCAAACTTTTTAGTCGATCATGTAAAGTACCACTTACTTTACCGATAGTGGTAAAATAGCGCCACCTGCCAGCGGAATTGCGAATCATTGTTTTACCTCTCAAACCCCGAGCGATCGCATGAGACCGCGAAAAGTACCTAATAATAACGTAGTAACATCAAATGAAACTAGATGGCGCTAGAATGCGAAAATCACGTTTGTTGTCTTAAATATTTATTTTATTCTGATTTTAGTATTTGTTGTTAGAGCAGCAATAGAAATACATAATCTGTGAAAATTTCTACTGTCTAGCTATCATGGTTCATGAGATACAGCCCTGTGACAGACAGACAGACAGACGGACAGACGGACAGCGAAGTCTTAGTAATAGGGTTCCGATTTTACCCTTTGGGTACGGAACCCTAAAAAATGAACAAAGATCCATATCTCCAAATATAAGTAACAAACACTGATTGTTGCCGATGTCTGCGAAACCAATGGCAAACATCGACCTACCTACACTTTTAAGTAGTTAAGCACGGTACATTTGGCCGTTCAAAGGTGCGGTCACATACGTGTCCATTCACTAGCGCGTTCAACGAGCACGGGCATGTGAACCGGTTGCTTTTTGAATTTGAACGTGAATTGCATTGAACCGATACGCTCTCCATTCAACGACCAATTCAACAATCAATTCAAACCACCGAGCTTGTGAACACGTTGATTTTGAATGAGCTCGTGAATCCGTCCGATCCATCGATTGTCGGTATTTCGACAAAACATCAAAGTGGAATTGCTTGGCGCTCGATGACAAATTAGGTAGGTACTGACCTCGGTTTTCAATCCGATGGTTATGGGTTCGAATCTCGACAGGTCAAGCGATGGCGTACTATTTTATACCTACCTTTATCTATGTAGGTAGATGTAGAAATACCTACAAGCAAAACACCTCCCTTCCTACTTACTAGCCATTATTATTATAATGCTGTAGCCAAATGTAATGTTTGGACGTGCCTCTGACTGACTCCTTTAGTATTTTTTTTGTGGATCTGAGATCTACCGTACTTAGTAACCCACCTACTTGGATTAAAGTCGTGATCCTAAGTATTTAATTTCATTTTTTAATAATTATTACCTACCTACTTCCTACCTACTTAGTACTTGGTATTAGCTAAATATAAATGAAATAAAATATATAGTTAGGATCATGACTGCAATCCCTAAGAAGAAATCCTCTCAGATGTCCAGGCGCTTAGGGGGTAGCCAGAGGCATGTCCAAACATTGTATTAGGCATATGCCCTCATTTTCAAGTAGGTAGGTACCTACCTACTTATTTAGCATTCCATACGTGATACATATAGTTAGTTAGTTATAACTAATAATACGCGATGTACCTACCTACCTACTTATAAGTACTTAGGTAGGTAGGTGTATAATAATATATAAAATAATAACATGGGACTATGGGACTCTCATTAGAATCTATACTAATATTATAAATACTAACGTAGGTAACTGTCTGTCTGTAGGTACCAGCGTTGCCAGACTTCCCTATATATATATATTATATTATACTCATAATTTTATTACATTACTCAACACATAAGTAAAAAAACAAAACACCTCCTCCTTTTTTGAAGTCGGTTAAAAAAATTGCTTTGATCGGCGCTCGGCACTCGGCACTCGTTTACACGCTTCGATTTGAACGCCGCGTTGAATGTTGAATTGCTTGGTGCTTTGAATGGCGAGGCCCGATCGCCTGTTCACACGCGGCTTGCTGCACGCCTAGATGAATGGACGTTTAAACGCGCGTGTGTGAACGTGCGCGGGAGGCGGGAGCGCGCACGTACGTCTAGTAGAGGTGGTGCGTATTTACTCGACCAGGTTTGCAAACCTGGTATAGGCAATAGGCATAAAAAAATACGTACCAGGTATTACGACACAGTTTGAACGCGTATTTTGTACTTGAAAGTATTTTTGAAAAATACTCAATTATTTCTGTACTTAAAAGTAATTTTGTACGTACTTCAGTGTTTTTCAACAAATTACCAATCCTAGGTGGGGGGGATGCTGGGTGGAGAGTTGGTTCGCCTGAAACTAAATACTTTAAAGTATTTTAAACCTGGTATTTGATGGAGGTGGTATTAATTAGACCTGGTACGTCAAAACACAAGTACCCACCTCTAACGTCTAGGTACTAAACAAAATGGCCGCAGTACCAAGTACAACGCAATGCATCCCCCACCCACCCCATCTTCCCGTTAAACTTGTCTCTAGCCACTCAAACCCCGGCCGCAACGTCGGAATGTATGGCGCAGTGACGTCACAGCGCGAACGCCGGCATTCGCTTGGGGATTGACGGGCTAGTCTACTTTTTTCCAAAGTACCTACTCGTACCTACGCTCGACACAAAACAATATATTTAAATATGTTACCTAAACACTAAGTGCTTATATGAAATACTACTTGTTTAAGTTATTTTTAGATTACTTATTATAGATTAAACCTCAAAGTACCGATATAAATAATATTCCGATATAAATTGGGTATAAATAGGAATGAATGGGTAAGAATGATTGGGTAAGAATGACGTCATTCTTACCCGATATAAATTAGGTATAAATAGGAATGAATGGGTAAGAATGATTGGGTATAAATAGGAATACCCAATTTATATCGGGTAAAAATGATTGCATCTTTTTTTTTACTTTTTTGACACTTAACTAATTATGGATCACGATTTTAATATTTTCATTAGTTTAGATATTTCGAAAATGTCTAGTGGGGGTAGTCAGAGGCACGTCCAAACATTATATTTGGTACATGCCCACATTTTGCAGTAGTTAGCATTCCAAACGTGACAGGTTGCAAGCCCATCGCCCATCTGTCCGTCCGTCTGTCTGTCTGTCTGTCTGTCCGTCTGTCTGTCCGTCTGTCTGTCTGCAGGTCTGTCTGTCCGTCTGCCTGTCCGTCTGTCTGTCCGACTGTCTATCCGTCTGTCTGTCCGTCTGTCTGTCCGTCTCTCTCTCCGTCTGTCTGTCCGTCTGTCTGTCACAGGGCTGTATCTCATGAACCGTGATAGCTAGACTGTTGAAATTTTCACAGATGATGTATTTCTCTAAAAACAGCATAAAATAAATATTTAAGTGGGACTTCCGTACAACAAACGTGATTTTTTGCCGTTTTGATAATAGTACGGAACCCTTCGTGCGTGAGTCCGACTCGCACTTGGCCGGTTTTTATAGATTACACGTCAAAGAGGCAGGACAAACAATCTACACAACCATGCATAATATGAATAATCAAAATAGATAGAATTTCGGTAATATTTTATGGAATTTGTATTAAGTTTAATTTTATTACATTGGTGGAGATTCTGTTGTCTCCACGCTAAACTTGAAATTCCTAAAAACGACCGCTCTTATTTCTTTACTAAAGTCTGAATAATTATAATCCAAATTAAAAAATTACAAGAAAACACCATAATTAATTAGTATTAACCAGTTAGTATTCTTATAAGCGGCGATGGGCTTGCAACCTGTCACGTTTGGAATGCTAACTACTGCAAAATGTGGGCATGTACCAAATATAATGTTTGGACGTGCCTCTGACTACCCCCACTAGACATCTTCGAAAGATCTAAACTAATGAAAATATGAAAATCGTGATCCATAATTAGATAAGTGTCAAAAAAGTAAAAAAAAAAGATGTAATCATTTTTACCCGGTATAAATGGGTATAAATAGGAATGAATGGGTAAAAATTATTTTTACCGGGTAAGTGCCCATCTCTGGTCACGTCTGTTTCTCTGTTTGTTTACAATTTACATTTTGTTTGTGCTTTGCAATTTTGCATTTTTGCCGGCCCAACCGAATGTTAGAATTACAAACTTTTCAGATTTTTAATCATAATAAAACTTACGAATCGAACACAATCAATAATGTGCAAGAAATGAATAACTTTCAAGCGAGCCCACTGAAGCTTTTCATTCAAGATATATACCGCGCAAACCAAACAACGGAAAACAAATACATCTATGAATTCCTCGGCATAAAGTTCAAAAATGTGATGATCCACGGCGTAGCCACTGCAGTTTACAATACAACGGAGAAAACCACTAATTTGGAGCTAAGCGATCCAACAGGAACTGTCCAATGTTACTATGATTCAACCAAAAGTAACTCGAACCCAAAAAGCGACATGATAAAAAATTTAAATTACCATTTCGCTGCTACTTCTAAATTTGGAGATGAAAACATTGTTACTATGGCCATGTTGATGCAGAAAATTAAAAAGAAAAGGCTTGAAATAGCTGAAGGTAGCTATCTAAGCATAGTTGGTGATATATTTTTAGATTTAAAAGAGCATCGTATGATTTCTGTGTATGATTGTGTGGTGACAAGTGTAGAGAGAGATATTGTTTGGTTGGAAGAGCTTAGGTACTTGTATGATAAATTTTATTTATGGAATAAGGTAGAAAATAAGAAAGATGTTACGGAATAACAACTAAAAATGTATTGCTACCTCTGTACAAGTAAAGCCAAAGATCTTAAAACTAGTTATCAAATTTAAGATAATTAAATATATTTTGTTGTAATCATGAACATAATATTTGTTTAATTTGGAAAATCTTTCAACAATAATACCTAGAGGCAACTATACACTTTTACACGGGGTCTTTATCACATTACCTGTAATTTATTATTCCCGATGTAAAAACTTAGTTAAGTCTACAAATTAGATAGTTTGAAAAATAATACCTAAGGGCATTTTCATAGATTAGATAGATTGGTAGACTTTTGCCTTCTAAAGCGTAGGTACCTATCAGGGTTGTTACGGATGCAAAAATTTAAACATCCGCAGATGCGGATTCGATGCGGATGCGGATGCAGATTTTGGGAGTTTAGTTAATATTAACTTTTTATTTATCACTACATAGTATAAAGCAAAGTCGCTTTCCGCTTCCCGCGTCTGTATGTAATATGTATGTATGTATGTTTGCTTATATCTTTAAAACTACACAACGGATTTTGATGCGGTTTTTTTTAATAGATAGAGTGATTCAGGAGGAAGGTTTATATGTATAGTACATGCATAATATAGTAGAGAAACACTGATAATTTTAGAGGTTTTTATTGTGATGTCGTAAATAAACACATTTTTTTGCGCTTACATTGCAAATGCTGGCTGAACCCCACGAGATATATCAAAATAATGTACTACAGTATTGTACACCTTAAAAACGTCTACAAAAAAGTCCACGATGGTATTAGAAATGTCTTACGCACAGCGAAGCGGGCACGGGTCAGCTAGTTTAATCATATTTCTAGAACAAGTTAGCAATTACCAAAACAAACGCAAATCACGTGCCACTCTGGCTCCGCCCACTTTTTTTACATGTAGTTACTTGTTGATGTGAATCTGCATCCGTAAAAACTCCGCATTGATTGATGCGGATGTGAATGCGGATGCAGATGTCTGAATTAATGCGAATATTCCGCATTTGCGGATGCGGATGCGAATATCCGTAACACCCCTGGTAGGTACCTAGGCTGGTACCTAAGTACCTATCTAACTTAATATTACAAAAAGAGTGGTAGTTGTGTGTTTGTAAGTATGCGGAAGGTAATCTCCGGAACTACAGCACCTTTTTTTCACCATTTGTAAGGTACATTATTTCGGATGAATACAGTTCCAATTTTTGTCTATAAACCACGAGAGTGTGTAAAAGCTAGATAAAAAATAAAACAAACAAATCAAATTGCACTAAATTTTAATTATAACATATACAGTCCATATCAACCATAATATATCCCTGGTCTCGTGAACCGAGTTGCGTGTGGCATAGCCGAGCTTATTACTGAAAACCTATGAATAACTGGTCGTTTGTAAACTCCTTGGATAACATAGTTTATCGCTTGGCCAGAAAGTACTGGGTTGACCCCGAATTGCAAGTTCTGATTTGATATTGCTTGCTGGCCAGAAAGTGCTGGGATACTACCAAACTGTGCTAAATTTTGCAGACTTGATATTGCTTGCTGGCTAGAAAGTGATGGTGTGATTCCAAACTGTTCTAAATTTTGCTGACTTGATATTGCTTGCTGGCCAGAAAGTGATGGTGTGATTCCAAACTGTTCTAAATTTTGCTGACTTGATATTGCTTGCTGGCCAGAAAGTGATGGTGTGATTCCAAACTGTTCTAAATTTTGCTGACTTGATATTGCTTGCTGGCCAGAAAATGCAGGGATACTACCAAACTGTGCAAATTTCTGCTGACCCAAAATTGCTTGTTGGCCTCTTTCCCCATCTAAAAAGTTTCTTATTTGTGGCCTGGCTTCGCCGTAACTTTGCTGACTTGTTCCTGTGTAAAAATCATATCCTGAGCCCTGATTTTTAATATCAAATGGTTGATAAAATTTATTATCGTTTAAACTTACATCGCCTTTTATATTATCGCCAGGTCCGGGGCTCAAATCAATTTTTGTATCATTGACATTTATCATATCTTGATTAGCATCATTTGGGATTGTATTTTTATACTGGCCAGCCTGTCCTGTATTTATTAAAAAGTTATTAATATCGTGTTTTGGTAGATCAAGCCTTATAATTCCACCATCTTTAGGAGGGATATTATGATAGTTTTTATATAAATCTTGCTTATTTCTCTCACCTGGGTTATGTAATATTTTTGTGTCTTCGCCATTCTCAAATTGACGAATGTCTTCTTTGACAGAGTTTTTAATAAAACTGTCTATTTCTTGTTTGTTAGGTGTACCAGAATAAGACGATGGTTGGTTTACGCCGTCTAATCTAGCTCTAGTATTTTCTTCTACTATATTTTTAGGGCCAACTTTTAAGTAACTTTGGGTAGGAATTCTCATTCCTTTCTTTCCAAAGTTTACTAAATCATTGAAATTCGTATCTTCATTATACGCTTCTATAGGCTTAACGCGGGTAATGCTTTTATCATAAGTTTTGGTTTTATTACCAGTGTAGTTCCGGACAGGGGTTGGAGAGGTTCTGGTTTGTTTTATCGAATCTGTTGCTTTATTTACCATCACTTTAGGATTTATAAAGTTGACGCTCTCTTGGCGGTTTTCTGTACCAGAGTTCAACGATATTTTCTGATTATCAAAGTTGACTAAACCTCCTGAGTTGTAGTAGTTTCGTTGATTTGACCACATGCCCTGCCTTACTGATGTTTGATGGTTTACTTGATTATTTTCACCGTTAATCAAATTCTGTTGGCTTGAAACGTTTAAGTTTTTTTTAGTTTTGTCTGAATTTAGTAATTTTTGAACGGTTGCCGCTGAATTCATCATAATTTTCGGATTTGAAATGTTTAAAGACGCTTGGTTATTACCCATTCCTCTATTCAAAGATAACATATCATTATCATGGTTTACTAAACCACCGGAATTCATTACATTTTGCTGGTTCACTTCCCGTGCAGCACTAGAATCTAGAAGTTTATACAAAGCAGGGGATATAGGTTCTTGTCCTACGTATTCGCCTTGTAGAATATCATTCCGCAGTTTATCAGATTCAAATGTTAAATCATGTGGTGGCCCTGTTGTAGGATTTATTACATCATTAACATAGTCATTCGATGGAAATGTATTTCTTAGTGATGCGACTGGAGGACTGATTTGTTGTTTTAATTTCAATTGCTCGTTATCCGTCTTGACAGTTTTCGTAAGTTCATTTTGATACATATAATTAAGTTCGTCATTATAATCAGTTTGATAGTCGTTCGAAGTTTCATGATTGGTAGCTAACAATTGAATTTGATTTGTAGCTTCTTTATTGAGCTTTAATATTTCTCCGGCTGTTAAATCAGAAGTGGTGTCTCTCAAAACATTCACTTGTTTGGTGAACGTTCCATTTTCTTTAACTAACTTCGCACCAACTAATGATCCCGATTTAAATGTTAGTCCCAGTAAATCTTCTTTATCGTAGGTCGGTAAGTCTGAGGACGTTTCGGCCACTTTAGAAAGAGCCAATAGCTCTTCGTATAGTTTATTAGGATTCGTTCGCAAATGTGGTTTTTTTCTCAGTAGATTCTGCGTTGCTGCTACGAACGATGGATATGGCAATCTATACTTAACGTAATAGTACGGATAATAAACCACAGGATGCGGCCGCTTCACCAAGTATGTTAATTCAACAACTTTTTTAGTTTCCAATTGAGGACGATTCGTTACGCGAGATAAATCTACGAGATCAATTATTTGCTCATAAATATTTAGTTGTTTCACGTAATTGATTAGTTTCCCATACAGTTCAAGAATGTTGGCATATTCATCGGTTTTTACGTCTTTGTTTTTTTGGACGAGTATATTTTTGATATTTGCAATGATGTACAATGTCGGTGGATCAAATTTAATAACAGGGATCCTGGCTTCAATTAGGGCAATTGCTTCTCTGATAAATCCTACAACCTTTTGGTCTGGGACTTGCAGAGCATTTTGTGGCGAAACAGGTTTAGGGAAGAAAAGGTTTAAGTGTTGTGACACAGTTTGTTCTGGCGTTGGTGTTTTAGATATCCAATCATATGATGGTGGATTCGGTAAATGGGCATGCATTGGAGCTCCATGAGAATCCAATAGGAAGTCATATGCAGAATTTTGATTTATAGGAATGCTGGGATATAGCGGAGTATTAAAATCCAACTCTTTAGGCATGAATTCCATCTCTTGGGTAGGATTATTAGGCATAAAGTCATAGCTCGGTGAAGGAGGCGCGAACTCAAAGACTTTAGCACCTGGACTATCATTGTTGGTGACAAGATCAGGAGCACTAGAATTGATAGGATATTTTACTAGTGGGCTACCGGGATACACATAATAGGGCTTTGGAGTATGAGAATTATAAGGATATTCAAAGGTTTCGCTAGGTGGATTACTTTCAGGCGAATAATTCAATGACTCAGGAGTTTCACTACCTGGTTTGCTAGGTAGGGGTAGCGGGAATTGATTATTCGGGTTGTTTGCATTTGGATAGTAAGGATTCCAAGGAATTGAATTAGGGCTTTCACCAAATAACAAATCAGGCCACTTTTTCTGCCAGGGAAACGGAACATGCTTTTGTGACTCTGATTCTGGATAAGGAAGTACAGGATTATAGGGGTTGACAGGGTTTTCTGGGTTATGAGAAGGGAAATCAAAAGGTAATACGTCTGGATTCTGTGGAAAGTAAGGTTTATCAGTAGGATATGAAGGTAGAATGTTGTAAGACATCGGTTTATTTGGATAAGGTCGGGAAGGCGTTAGATCATTGAAGATGGGAGGAGCAGGAAACGGTGGAACATTGTAAGACATCTGATTGTTTGAATTAGGTTCGATAGGGCTCAGATCATTTGAGATTGGAGAAGGAAACTGTGACCATTCAGAATTATCTATAGGTCTATCGTTAGCGTTGGGTGGGTGATATTCGTAAAATGGTTTGTATTCAACAGGTATGTTTTTAGAGATGGGATTGAAAACGTCCACATTTGGAACGAAATTTATGGGATTTTTATTCAAGGGGTATTTACTAGATGGTAAGAAAGGGGGTAATTCATTTTTCGGGAGGGGGTAATTCATACCAGGTATCTTTATACCTGAAGGAAGTTCTGGTAACGTAGGTAAATTACATATAGGATTTTTGGACAGGCTTGCGTACGTTTGGTAAGCGATCTTCATAATGTTTAGCAATGCTTCGGTGCAGTACGAATTCGTCATAGCTGGTAGTTCGTAGCTCAATCGTATATTTTGGTTCATGTTTGTGGGTTGTCTTACCATCAACTTTATGGGGTTTAGGTTTTCCAAGCCAGTTCGCAATGACTTGCCTTTCGCATCGTCAGATTGTTTATATTTATCTAAAGTGCGAATTAGGTCGTCTATTTTAAACATCACTTCATTGTTGTGTCCTGCCGTATTCCGCAATACATCTTTGAGTATATCCAAAATGTATGTAGTTTTGGCTCTTTCTGGAAGATCTTGGCGTAGCAATGACATCATTATTGTTAGTATCTTTTGTAACGTGACAGCATTATCACAAACTTTATTATTTTCGATTGACGTGACTGATGTTCCATTGTTGAGTGTATAGGCATCTTGCTGAAATGTTTGAATGAAAGACATAATGAGGTTAAATTGCTGGCTCGGCAGTAATGTCTAACAATTTTAAGTTTATTCCTTTTTGTTTTTTCTGCTTTAGGTCAGTGAGCAGCTTAGCCCTAAAAGGACTCAGTAACAACGTAACCGATTTTGTGAGAACCGTGTAACCATTTACAAAATCTATACTAATATTATAAAGAGGAAAGATTTGATTGTTTGTTTGTTTGTTTGCATCGAATAGGCTCCGTAACTACTGGACCGATTTGAAAAATTCTTTTACCATTAGAATCTTACATTATCCCCGATAAACATAGGCTATAGAATATTTTTAAAATATTAAGGATCCGTATGAAAACTTCGATAATGTAACCCAACGTGTGAAAAAAAAACCAAAAAAAATCCTTATATCGCTTACGCTGCGGAAATTATTGACAATAGAACAAAGTAACGTACTACAGTTTTATAGATAACATCAATATCGACAAAAAAGTCCACAATACCATATGTCTAACTATTAGGGATCAGTATGAAAACTTCGATAATGTAACCCAAGGTGTAAAAAAATTACCCATAAAATCATCATTACACCAGTGCGACGACGCCGGGGCGGACTGCTAGTATATTATAATAAAATAATGTTATATGAAAAGAACTTACTTGGGTTCTTAATAGATTTGGATAATCATCCTCATCACCATTAGCAACTGAACCTAAAACCTGTAAGTAACTATAATTTTCATAAAAATCGTCTCGTAAAAATCAAATAACTTGTCGATTAGGTATGTTAGTAACGTACCGATAGACAGAATAGAAATATATAAAAATTATATAAAAACATCGTCCAACCACCAAAGGCCAGTTAATAAAGACTGAAAAATTATTACTCACGTTTTTAAATTGAATGAAATGTAGCAAATTATCACCTGTGAAATTAACACTACATAATTTTATTAAATTGCCTGTACGAATTCGATTTAGTGTTTTAGGATATTATTTAGTACAATATTTTTAAAAAGTATTTAAAGAATGAGAATAACTAATAGGAGCCACTAATGTTTTGTTTTATGTCATTGGTTTTTTTCCATGTACTATTATTAGGTACATAAGTTGGTAGCTATAAACACCTTCGACAGTTATGCGAAATTAATTAAATTTAACGGTACAAATGCAAGGTCACAGGTCTTCAAGCTTGAAATTTTAGTTAATAAAAAGCAAGCATTGAACCTTCAAATAAAAACACAAATATACACGAATAAATTTACTGTTATATTTCTAAAAGATAAAGAAACATTAGTAATGACCATGTGGGATAACATAACGCATTGGATATTGCGTTGTTTGCGTACACATTTGTAGAACCTGTTTTGCGATCATATCAATTCTTTGGCCCAGGTGGTCGTAAGCCCTATTTTGGCATTCTGCTGCAAATGCCTGGATAACTTCTTTTGTCAAATGCTGCTTTGCTTCGGCTATGAACTGTATTATCATGTCGTCGGGGACTCTTAGATTCCTTAAATAGGTGACGAGGTTGACAACTCTAGTGCCTAAGTCTCCTACTGCGTTATTCACAGTGTCCACATCAAAATCAGCAAGCAAATAATGGTGTAAATAAACATCATCTCTGAAATGATTTACTTCGTTCGTTGGAACTACGTTGTAAGTGTAAGGTATTACATAATGATTGGGAACATAAATTCGATTGGAAGGTGTCGGTTGGTCATCTATATTATTTTCGTGATACATGTTCTTTTGGTTAATCGTTTCGTATTTTTGTAGTTGATGAATCAGAAAATGAAATTGTTCTTGACTAAGCATGTTGTAAATCCCCAAGTTTTGTAGATGTTCATTGATATGAGCAGCTCTAATTGTGTTTGCGTCTACACCGTGTCCCACGACAGCGAATTTTCGCTTTAGTTCAAGCATAACATTTTTGGATGACAAATAATTGAGAATATATTGCAAATATTGATTGTCTATAAATTCATTATCGCGAATTCGTAGTACATTTTCGAAGTTTGCATTATTGCTTTGGGTACAACCCTTGGCTTGGTAGGGATAAGCTGGCGCGTAACTGTTGGTGGGTACAGGATAATTGGTGCCAACTACATGATATACATGATAATATTGATTAGCATCGTTTCGTCGGACATTGTCAGAAAGTTCATTCACGTATTGGTTGTTTATATCTTCAGATTTTGCCGTATCTGTAAGTCCCTCTCTGTAAGTTATTTGACTCAATCTTGTACTGTCTCCTTCATAAGGATACCCAGAAAGATTACTATCGTTATCATCTTCATAGGTAATTTTATTAGGTTCTGAAACTTTGTCGAATTGCTCAAAATGAGCTGGATTTTCATATTTTTCTTGCCATGGAGTAAATTCCGATGTAGCTAATGGTAAGTTAGCTGCCCAAGTTGGCTTACTCATTTTAAACTTCAAGTCAAGATTATTCGACTCCGGCGTGAAATTATGTATTTGATTAGCAGGTTTAGTATGTTCACTGGATTCATCATGTTCGTCAATAAGATGTTTAGTTTCATCGGGTGTTATTTGCATTCGGTCAGTTTTTATATGAGTTCTAGGTAAAGTGTTAGTAGATGAATCGGTATATTTCAATCTGCCTGTATTATTTATTTCTTGTGTCAAGTTTATTTCTTGATCTTTAATCTGTTTGATATTTTTGTTGTTTTCAGCAGCTGATTCTATTTCAAAATCAACAAAGTCGGCTTTTGGTATAGTAGGTTCAGTTTTTTCACTGTATTCATCATATTCGTCAATAAGTTGTTCAGTTCCATCGGGTGTTAATTGAATACGGTCAGTTTTTATATGTGTTTTAGATAAAGTGTTAGTTGATGAATCGGTATATTCCAATCTGCCTGTATTATTTATTTCTTGTGATAAGTTTCCTTCGTGGTCTTCAAGCTGTTTAATATTTTTGTTGTTTTCAGCAGCTGATTCTATTCCAAAATCAACAAAGTCGGCTTTTGGTATAGTAGGTTTAGTATTTTCACTGTATTCGTCATGTTCGTCAATAAGTTGTTCAGTTCCATCGGGTGTTATTTGCATTCGGTCAGTTTTTATATGTGTTTTAGATAAAGTGTTAGTAGATGAATCGGTATATTCCAATCTGCCTGTATTATTTATTTCTTGTGATAAGTTGCCCACGAGGTCTTTAAGCTGTTTAATATATTTGTTGTTTTCAGCAGCCGATTCTATTCCAAGTGTGTCTACTTTTTTATCCTTATTATCGTTTATAATTCCTAAATAATTACGAACATCAGCATAGTTCTGTTTAGGTTCAGCAGCATCTTCACTGTTATTTATTTTAGGTGCAATTATTTGACTGTTTGTTTTTGGTATAGTGATTTTGTCATAATTTCCTGATACAGAAGACTTGTTCGAATCTTTAATTTGATGAACTTTTGATACAGTTTCCACTTGAGTGTCTTCATTTTTATCTACTTCATTACTGTTTTTAGTTCCTAAATAGTTAAGAACACCACTGTTATTAGATTTCGTTATAGGAAAATCGAAATCAAATGATGGTATTTTTTGAGATTTTTGGTTAGTAATTATATTTTCATTTATATTTTGTTGTGAACTAGTTACAATATCTTGAATGTTTATTTTTGGTGCAGTAACTATGTTTTTATTTTCTAAAACTGATACCTTGGTGACACTTTCTTCCATAGGTATTTCAATTTCGACGTTGGTTTCTGTTGTTTTATCCGCATTTAATGGAACTGCGACTTTATCTACATCACTATTTTCAAACTTCGTTATAATAGTAGTTTTTGAACTATTTTTATCCATTATTGGTGCTATTTCTATTGTATGTATATTATTTTTTTGTGTTGCAACTTTACTTTTATTGTTTAATGATGTAATTTCAATAATACTGTTATCTGCTGAAGGTTTTCCAAATGTATTGTGAGTAAACTCAGACGTTTTTGTATTAGTTGCATTTAAAGTTTTAATTTTCTCAATCTGGGATGAATATTTTTTAACCGTGTTGTTTTTAAGTGGTAATACTTTTAATTTGTTTGCATTTTTTTGTACTAAAATTGTAGTTTGTATATTATTTGTGTTTGGCGTTGGCTCTATAGTTTCACCGTCGTTTTTATTATTTATTAGCGCGTCAGATTCCGTGTTTTCATGCACCGTTTCTACTTCAAATGTGTTTTTGTTAACATTTAAATAGGTTTTGTTAGATGGTATATTATCTGCAATTATTGTTTTTACTTTAGATGGAAACTCATTGATTTTTATTTCTGATTCAACTGTTTTAATGTCACTTTTTAATACTAAACTAGACGTTTTATTAAATGTTGGTACTATACCACTCTTTTGAACATAAATATTTTCTACATCGGTCGGTGCTTCGTTTGTATTTGATACTAATTTCGATTCGATTCGATGGTTAATGTTTGGTGTTGTATCATCAGAATAGGTATGTTTTTCTTCTACATTGTCTGTCGAAACATCAGTATGGGATTTCGTAGTTCCTACATTAGTATATCTAGAATTCGATTTTTCTATTTTAAAAGAATTTTCTAATGGAGAAATATAATTTTTGAAGTTTACATCATCATCATCTTTTCCTATTTCTGTATAAGTATTCAAATTAGATTTTACTAAAGTGTTATCATGGCCATTACTTTTAGTCGTGAGTAAACTATAGAAATTTTCATTATTAACACCACCATCTCCATCATCATCATCATCATCAATAGTTTTTTTAGTATTATCAACAAAATACTTGTTGTTATTGTAACGAATAATAGTTTGACGCGTAAGATCAGAAGTACTCTGTTCCGAGTTCGGTTTATGAAGAACAGTATCTAAGTTATCGTATTCATCATCATCTTCCTGTATAATTTTGAATCTGCCTCTCTTCCCTGGCAAAGTGAATGTTTTATTAATATCATAAGATGCAAGTAAAGCATGTTCTTTACCCTTTTCATCGGATTGTGTGTAACTCCACTTTATGGGTAAATCTGTATATTTGATATTAGTAATTTTACTGGGGCTTATGATTTTTTTAGAGTCACCTGCAGTTTTGACAGATTGGCTTCTAGTGTCTGAAACAATAGGCGAATCTGGTAACTGATCTTTCTGCTTTTATCCCACTTCTCTGCAAAACTACGATCGGTACATCATGCATTTTTCCTTTCCTTCGGTCAGCCATTATCATCTTTCACACATTCCTTTCATCATCACCTTTTCGTTGGCTTACCTCTACGTCTATATCTATCCGCATTCATACCCGACATACTTCTTTTCAAATCACATCCTTCCATCTTCAATCATGCCTATGCGGAATCAGGTAACTATATTTTTTATTACCTAATGTAATAATACATAGACAATAATATTTTACATCTTCTTCATAAGGTATAATGCATATTTTGTCTAAAACAAGGATTGTAAAACTCTACTTACCGGTTTTGGATGGTTCACCATTCATACCAGAAACAGCTTTAGTAACAGTGTGTGTCTGAAAATAAACATAATTTGTTGATCGTCATCATCGTTTATTCTACAATGTTAGTACTACTCTTACGACGCTGTGTTTTAAATATAAACTCACCGATTGTTTATAATACGATTTTGAAGCGTCACTCTTTACATTCGAATGTTTTCCAGCACCATTGTTGTCATTGATGTATAAAACACTAGTCTTAGAATCTTTACGCGGTATCTTATTTGCTTCGACCTTAGTATGTTCCATACTTCCCTTACCGTTCTTCAATTTATACGAATTTTCATAAACTTTAGCATTAACTTGATAATCGGTCTGGTCATTGTCAACAGAGTGTGCTCCGTTAACCAAATGGTATTTGACTAAACCAGGCTTTTTAACATCTTCAGGTTTTATTGTCTTTTCGAATTTATATTTTGTAGAGACGGTTCTAAGGTGTTCCATTGTGTTGTTAAGATCTTTATTGGTGGAATTTTTGACAGTGCTAGGTATGATATGCACTCGGATTGAATCGTTGTGCCCGCTGGTTTCGTCGTCGGGTACGAGTATGTAGCGAGATATCTCATGTGTCGCCCCTTTGGTTGTTACAGTTTTGGTTTCTGCTGGTATTAGCTTTAACGTCCTCGCATCCTGCAATAAACTTGTTTAGTAAATAACACATTTCATTATTTTCTATAACTTAGATTCACGAATGATTCCGAGAAGCTAAATTGAATAACTATTTGTTGTCATCAGAAAACTACAACTGTAGAAACAAAACAAAAACACTCCAAAGCCATACACACTCCTGACTAACCCCCCACTAGGGTACCGTGTTGTGGGTGACTCGAGTATGATAACGCACGACATTTGATCCGCCTCAGGGAAAGGGACCTTTTGAGTTTCAGCCTACTCGTCCACTCTACTACGCCGCCAAGGTCGTCAAAAGTCATCTACATTATCATACTACAATACATATAATACAAATATCTAACACATATTTCAGTAGTTCACAGTAAAAAATACTTAGTTTACTCCAAAATCTCTACATAATTCCAGGGGTTTTTCACAATTTAAAAAATACTAGAATGGAAGCATAAAAGCATAGTAGTCTACAAGAAACCCTTATAGTTTCGCCATGTCCGTCCGTCTGCAGTCCGCAGCTTAGCTCAGAGAGTTTTTGTGAGGTTTTAAGTGCTAAAAAGCTGTAATTTGGCATGTATATAAATATTACTAAGAAAATGTATTTTCTAAGGTGCTCGACGATTACTCGTAAACTAGAAGTAAACTTTAACTTTTAGTTCAAATATAGTTGAAAATTACTTATATAACGTTGTTAGCTGTGTAAACTACGAAACCCTACATTGCGCGTGGCTCGACACGCACTTGGGCAGTTTTTTTTCAATTATCCTTTCCTTAATGCTATGTACAGCTCCAGTGCCGATCGTACTAGGCTCAAGAACTATAATTTAAAAATAAAACATAATGCACTAACTAAAAGTTGACATACTAATCAAACCTATAGGTACATACATACCAAGTTAGGTAACACCAGAATCACTCCAAGGCACCAACACAAGCGAACGAGACCCATCTTGCACTAAATCACCTAGATTTGTATTTGACACACAATTTATTCATTTTCATATTTGCTATTACACGCTGATGTAGGTTACATGCGTGTTATTTTAAGTTGTATACGGAAAATCGATTTCAATTGAATTATATGGCGATTAATATAATTGGCGTAAAACAGTGGCAATAATATTATTATTTTAAAATGTAGTTAAATTAAATGCTACAAATAAACACGTGTAAAGAACCGTGAAGGAAAACATCGTAAGGTAACCAGTTATAAGCGGCGATGGCTTGCAACCCGTCACGAAAAGTACTATTGCAAAAATGTCAACACGTGCCAGATAATGTTTAGGCATTCTCTGACTACCCCCTTTAGATTTGTAGGCCGCCCAACGGCCTCCGTCATGGCTTAGCGACTTTAAAGCCGAGATCATAAATTATCGAGTTCTCCGAATCAGTTAATGCCACTATTGGTTACCCATCCAATAAAATAAAAATACCTACCTATCTATTAGTAAGTATTCTATCACTAAATTTAGATAGCGTTTTGTGCAATGTCTATCAATATTTATTTATTTGTTTGTTATTTGGAGTAAAATTCAAGGATAAATAAAAAAAACTACAACATAAAATACAATTTCAACATTTAATAGCATTATCACTATTTATTACAAGATTACTTTGCACATTTTAAATGCTACAAAAAAAACGAAACTTACGTTTCTAATAAAAAATATAATAATTAAATCACAACTTTAGCTTCTCTTATATAATAAGTTATTTTATGCACAATTGGATCAGTATCGATAATACTTTCATAGATTACAAGAAAGCATTGGATAGAAGAACCGATAGATTTTCACTGGTTTTCAAATGTAAAATATTTCCAAAATCATTCAAAATGGTACTTAGGAACCGAACTATTTGACATTGCCGTTTTTAGTTACGGTTTCTTTACAAGTACGTCTATGGTATTAATATTAATTATAGAGTTACCCAAGGTACGACCATCGGCCTTCTGTGATTCTTTTACGTACAAAAAAACATAACGTAGGTTTTTAATGTAAATATTTGCGGAACGTACACTTAAGACACTTAAAATGTACACATAAGTAAAATTGCACTCTTTTTAATTAATTGCTCTTTTAGATAATAAAATAAGGGTCATTTTTATACAATTATTGCACTATTTTTACAATGGTTACTAGTCGTCTTTAATACCGACGCCTAAGACATCAGATTTGATGGTTTTAAATATTTCTGATTATTATTATTTACAAACTCGAACGGCAGCCTTATTACGTAGCTCACTGGTAATCGAAGCTCAACCATTAAATTACTGTTGTGTAACTGTCAATTTAATTCAATTATTTTTCCCTAGCTGCGACTATTTGTCACAATTCTGGCAATGACCGTGTCATTTTAGTTTGCAAACCTTACTGTGTAACTGTCAAAAATCAATGAAATTTTGACAGATAAAGCCGATTATGATTAGCAGTGAGCTAAAGCAATAGGGCTGCTGGCTAAACATATAATTATAATGTTTTTGTAGAAAGAATATGAGTAAAAACTCGTACGTACATAGATAATTGTTGTGATCTCGAATGTTCCTGGATGAATGGACAATCTTACGTAGTCTTTATCTGTAACGAGACAAAACAATAAATAAATATAAAAATTGGTTAATATTTTACACGTCTTCCCAAACGCCCAAAACTAAGCATTTGTAATATAGGGACACACTTACTGATAGAATACACATACTTATAATACATGTTAACACCCAGACACGGAACAAAAATCTATATACCTACATCACACAAATATTTGTCTTGGGAAGAGAAGAAGGCAGAGTTACTACCAACTGGGCTGTGAAACCAGTCAATTATTACATACGCCTGCTGGTAATCGACTTTCAAATTTCCATTACATATCTGTCAGACTACAGAATTTTGATAGATGAAACCGATCGCGATTGTTATTGAGCTTACGCAATAGGGCTGCGGGATTAATAGATGAATTGACGCACTTAGATAATATTGCTGGTGAAGATTTCAATCCAGTAGCCATCGGGATCCTGGATGAAGGCAAGTCCCTTCATCTTGCCATCGTTGGGTCGTTTGATGAATTTCACACCTTGCTGCTCAAACCTTGAATTAAAAAAAATACAATTATTTTTAGAATTGGAAATGGAAATTGTTCTCAAACATATAAAGTAAAAGAATGTAAAATGTATCATCCTACTAATATTATTAATGCAAAAACCGGCCAAGAGCGAGTCGGGTTCGAAGGGTTCTGTACCATTATCTACAAAAATAATGGTAAAAAAACACGTTCGTTGTATGGGAGCACCACTAAAATACTTATTTTATTCTGGTTTTAGTATTTTTTGTTATAGCGGCAACAGAAATATATAATCTGTGAAAATTTCAACTGTCTAGTTATCACAGTTCATGAGATACCTACAGCCCTGTGACAGACGGACGGACAGCGAAGTCTTAGTAATAGGGTCCCGTTTCTACCCTTTGGGTAAGGAACCCTAAAAATCATCGAAATCGGATCACCAGGTAAAAAGATAAGCGCGGTCAAATATATTAATACACATATTACAACTTGAAATATATTCATGTCGAATTGAGAATCTTTTCTTTTTTAGTCAGATAAAAACAGTAATCGAGTTCCAGATGTACGACAATGGTTTTTAGGGTTCCGTACCCAAAGGGAAAAAAACCGACCAAGTGCGAGTCGGAGTCGCACACGAAGGGTTCCGTACCATTATCTATAAAAACGGCAAAATATCATGTTTGTTGTATGGGAGCCCCCCTTAAATATTGATTTTATTCTGTTTTTAGTATTTGTTGTTAGAGCAGCAACAGAAATACATAACTGTCTGTCACAGGGCTGTAACTCATGAACCGTGATAGCTAGACAGTTGAAATTTTCACAGATGATGTATTTCTGTTGGCGCTATAACAACAAATACTAAAAACAGAATAAAATAAATATTTAAGTGAGGCTCCCATACAACAAACGTGTATTTATTGCGTTTTCTATAGATAATGAACGGAACCCTTTGTGCGCTAGTCCGACTCGCACTTAGCCGGTTTTTTTTTATTTGAAAACATTATATGCGTGTTAACACGATTTAAACGTCGAAGAAAAACAATGTGAGGAAAACCAGTTATTCTGATAAGCGACAATGAATTCTAGAAATAGAATTCCAGCTTGTGCATAATTAGGTTTCAAATGTAATGTTTGGACGTGCCTTCGACTACCCTCTACTGGTATCTGAGCGCCATACGTTCGATACCTACCCATACGACTTCAGTTTATTTCATCTAACAAACATAACTAAGAAGTATTTTTTCTAGCCGTGTTGGTCGAGTGGGATGTACATCGACTTTCAATCTGAAGGTCGTGGGTTCGAATCCCGGCGTGCATCAATGGATTTTTCTGTTCGAAAATTTATATGCGCCTCAAAAACACATGCTTACAACGGTGAAGGAAAACATCGTGAGGAAACCAGTTAGTGTTCTTATAAGCGGCGATGGGCTTGCAACCTGTCACGTATGGAATGCTAACTACTGCAAAATGTGGGCATGTGCCAAATATAATGTTTGGACGTGCCTCTGACTACCCCCACTAGACATCTTCAAAGGATCTAAGCGTCTGGAGATCTGAGAGGATGTCTACCGTACTTAAGCCGCAGTTCGATAGCGCTTTTTCTTTCGACTTACTTTACAAATATCAATATTATAGGCTAACCAAGAAACTTAACATAATGCTAATAATATGGTGACAGCGAGCTGATCTGATGAGTGAGTCAGGAGCTGTTCAACGAAACTCCTCAGTAAATAGTCGGATTGAGATAAAACTTTGCATACCTATCAATCTCCAATGACAATATTAAATTATGGTACTAGCGAGCTGGTCTGATGATGGAGCTCGAATGTAGCCATAGGAACTTAACTATACAACATAACCACGTCGTGTTTTGGCTGGTTGGATTTGTCTTGACGAGTACTAGAGCCCTAGATTTTATAAATATATTTAAATTATATTAGTAGAGATTTGTACATAAATATACCTGTCACATGCCTCGTCAACATTTGGAACCCAGACCCCAATGTGGCCAAATCCTCGAGGATCAGCATTACCGTTGTGATAGCTAGACTCATCACTTTCTGTGCCCCAATTACTGAAATTAGAAGATAAATCTAAACATTAGCCTTATTGCATAAGCTCACAGCTACAGGGTGTAATAAGACTACTACCGGAAACTGTTAGCTTATTTCGTAAATATCATCCATAGCGATGTTTAATAAATTTTAGAGAATAATAAATAGGATCACGACTGTAACATTCTCTCCCATCTCCAGACGCGCAGATCCTTTAAGGATGTCTAGTGGGGGTAGTCAGAGGCACGTCTAAACATAATTGGCACATGCCCACATTTTGCAGTAATTAGCATTCCATACGTGACAGGTTGCAAGCACATCGCAGCGGATAAGAATACTAACTGATTTCCACGATGGTTTCCTTACGATGGTTTCCTTCACCGTTTTGAGCACGTGTTTTTAGAGAATACCAATTTCATAGCAAGTAATTATTATAGAATCTATGTACCTAACTGCATTGAAAGCCGTAATTATGGCATTGAAAGCCATAATATGATAATCATAGTATTATACAAAATAAGCCAGCAGGACTTGTTGATTATCACGGAAACAATTAAAACAATAAAAATTTAACATTATAATTTAGTCTTCTTCCAAAATTCAATTCAATTCTTCCAATATTATAAATTTGAAAAAAGGCCAGGTCAAGAGTACTCTAAACTGACGAGCATGTATGAGGAATGTGATGAGAGTGAATGAAGCAAAAGAAGTATGTCAGGATTGTAGCAAGTGGAAAGCCGTGATCTCTGTCTACCCCTCCGGGAAACTTATGTATGTATGTATGTATTTACATAAAAAAAATCAATTTTGAAACCAGAGATATAACTTTGTTATACCGGTCGGTAAAACATACCGAACATTAGACAGTGAAGTAACGGTGAAAATACACTTACTAGGTCAGTTCCAGAGTAGCCTTCCTCGTCAGCGCCCAGTTCTTCCTGGCCTCTTCATCAGCTGGAATATCCGCTGGGTTCTCATAACTGAAACGGACAAGGGATCACAGTTAAACCTGTCACTGGAATACAAAATACCCCAAACGAAGCAAAGTAGGAACTATGGGAACCAGATTACTGATAGTGTAATGGCATATACCAAATATGTTTTGATGTGCATCTGACAAGCCCCACTAAACATCTTTAAAGATCCACTGTGCTTGGGGATTACAGTTGTGTCCTATTTTATTGCATTTTCATGATCTATGAATATTGCATTGTGGTGCTTGGATGTTTACCTAAAGACGTCTAAAAGGCTTAGTCAGAGGCAAGTCCAAACATTTGGCACATACCTTACCCACATTTTTGCAGTAGTTAGCATTTCAGACATCATTAATGCATAAGAAACCTAGTAAATCTTACCCCATAAAGAAAAGAGAGAATTTCATAGCTGGAAAGTGTAGTTGCTTCAATAGTGTCATTCCGAGGACTCCTGTGTAGAATGGTATGGACTTGCGAGGGTCCTTTATACGGTACATGGTTTGTTGGAAGAAGAAATCCTGGAAAACACAAGCTTTTGATTGAATATAATAGTATTACTAGCTGCTTGCCCCGGCTTTGCACGGGTGGTACCTGGATAAAAAGTAGTCCATGATGTGTATTTTTAAATAAGAAAGTCGTGTTAGTTACACTATTTACAACTCAAGAACGGCTGAACGGATTTGGCTGAAAATTGGTGAGGAAGTAGCTTAGAACCAGGAGACGGATATAGGATAATTTTTAAGAGGAACGGGATCAGGCACTTAACACAACATTTGTTAATTCTAAAGCGATATGAAGTTCGCCGGGTTTGCTTGTGTTTTGATAAAACTTGGTAGGTACCAAATCATCATCATTTTCCTGTCCATATCCCACTGCACAACATTTTATATTTTGATGCATCACTTTATAACAGTTGGCCAGTTTAAATTATTTTTTCTGTCACGGTATGGTTCTGATGAAAAGGGACCACCCTTTTAAATTTCATCAACATTGGATTAGTTTGTTTAGCATATTTTGTTATCCATGTTTTTGCAGTTAAAAAACACTCTCAACTTGAAGTTGGTGTTTCTGTTTATACATAATGTACCTACCTACATGCTTACCTCACAGTTTTTATCTATATCACAACAAGTCAAGAGTTATACTTAGTGATAAGTTGTTATCATTTAAATTATGTAAGGTAGGTGGCTTTTGACAATAGGATTCACATACCTTGGTCCCCGCATGAGGGGTATGGCACAAAGCCTCGACTTCTTGGGGGGAGATGCCTTCCCCAGCCATGGTTCTGAAAAAATCAAAATTAAACTTAATCAACAACATAACCTCAAATATTCCGATACCACAATTTAGATAGTACTCTTTACAGAACAAAACTATATCTTCATTATCATTACCAGGGTTATTAAAAGGTTTCTGAATTAAATAAAAACTTACACTATTAATAAAGTCCGGTAAAAGAATCGACAACCAAAATATTAAATTACGTAGGCTGCAGAGTTTACTTTTTACATTCAGTTTCAGTTCTGTTTAATTACAATCAGTTTGTGTTGTTATGTCAATGTCAGTGATGTCATTTCATCATTGCTGTCTGTCTATGTATGACGAGAAGGATGTTATCCAAAAACCAATGCATTGAACGCACCCCTATTTTTGACAATTCGACAGTGTCAGTGACATAAACATTAACATGACATAGTAATATTTTGGGTATGGTATTGTTTGTTGAATTTTATTGTTTGTGTTTTATTTTCAAATCGCCGAAAGCTTGTAACTTCAGTGAAAAATAATCCGTGTAATATCCAGTGCTTCAAAAAATGAATCAAAGACCTAGATATATAAAACCTGGTAAGATACCGACCTGCCGGTACCTACACAGTTAATAACAAATGGGGTTAAGTTTGTGTTTACCTATATAAAATTTCGCAATTTTTGATACTCTCGTGTTATGCTTCTCCTGTGCAACAAAACTAATATCACAGAGTAATACAGTTAATTCGGCCTGAAATTGTGATGTCAATTTGTGATTGCCAGTAATTATTGGCACTTATATCAGAGCCTAACAAAACCTACCTCAAAAACATGTAATGATAGGCTGTTGTCGATCCATATCAATACTATCTATGGTGAAATTTCATGTAGAGATAGTTTAAAGTCCTGGTACGAACATAAAGGCTACTTTTTTCCCAAAATTGTCTTTTGATTTTCAGAAATTTTAATGTTTTACATCGATTTATTTCTTGAATCTACTACTACAAATACAACATGTTTTTATTGCATTCAAATATAAGATTACATAATGTGATAAACTGATTCTTGCTTAAGTTTTCATGCGGACTATGTCGTAAGTTATAAAATAAAAAAAATTGATTTGCAGGAGATGATTCCCTCTACCCGAACAGAAACAAGGAAGGAGCCGTTGAAACACTCATCAACCCTGACACAGACGCATCCCTGAACGTAGACCATGACTCCAAAACCAGTTTTACATACAACCGTTATCATCACTTGCCGATGGAGGCTCAGAGACAGAGACTACCCGTTTTTCAGTATCGGAACAATATTTTGTATTTACTTGAGAAATACCAGACCTTGGTGTTGGTCGGGGAGACGGGATGTGGAAAGTCTACACAGGTGCCTCAGGTAAGCTGATTCTATTGAAACAACTAATAATTAATCTATATAATCTATAATATAAAAATAAGTAGGGTTTTCCTTCCTGACGCCATAACTCCAGAACGCACAAACCGATTTCCACGGTTTTGCATTTGTTAGAAAGGTCTTGGGCTCCGTGAGGTTTATAGCAAAGAAAATTCAGGAAAAAATTCAAAAGAAAAGCAGGAAAACAGGAACGGGAACGGGAACTTAACACAGCATTTGTTAATTCTAAAGCGATATGAAGTTCGCCAGGTCAGCTTGTTGTTTTCTAAAAATATAAGAAAATTAAATCTCAGTAAGTATATCATTCAACCAAATATGTTGGATCTACATACTTAGAAGGTTAATAATTATCTGTGAACTATGACATTGAACTATCCGTATCTGGACGTCGTCGACATCTGGAACAACCTGTTTAGATGATACCAGTAATCTCAAACCTACCATAACCTTGGGAAAATTACATTAATTAAAAATAATTTATCATTACATCTGCAATAACCTAATTAAAACTATCTACATACTACAATAATGGCAAGTCATCCATGCTAATTAAAGCAAAATGTGGGTATTGTGCTATACATGTTTGGACGTGCCACTGACTACCCCCTATAGACATGTTCAAGGATTTAAGTGTCTTGACATCTGAGAGTATGTCTACTACTTTTCGACTACAGTTGTGTTATTCTATTTCTATTTTTTTCCATAGTACTACTAATAAATAAAATAATGCCTTAATGCAACCCAGGCTCAATAAATTGGGGTTCTACCGCAGAACTACAATCCTTTTTTTATTCAGTAACCAAGAAACTGTTGACTGAAAAATTGGTGAACATTTCATATTTCAACATTGTGCGTGCTTGTAAGTACTATATGAGCCAAATAGTTACTCGTAAATAAATGATACAATAGGTATCAATATTAGAATGTTTTAAAAACTAAAAAGAAAAGAAAATATTTTGACCAATCAGTAAGTTAAGAGATGACCTGGAATAACATATAGGCTACTTTTTAGGGTTCCGTAACCCAAAGGTAAAAACGGGACCATATTACTAAGACTCCACTGTCCATCTGTCTGTCCATCTGACTGTCACCAGGCTGTATCTCATTAACTGATAGCTAGACAGTTGAAATTTTCACAGATCATGTATTTCTGACACAAACAAATCTAAAAACAATAAAATAAATATTTTAATGGGGCTCCCATACAACAAACGTGCCCTAATTTTTTTGTCGTTTTTTATAAATAATGGTACGAAACCCTTCGTGCGCGAGTCCGACTCGCACTTGGCCGGTTTTTATCCAGATACCACGCAAGCCGCTGGAAAGAGCTAGTTTACCATTTTGACTATCATACCAAGTTTGACATATTTATGTTTCTAAAGCTTTTAGTTATTTTCAGCACATGGCTGAAGGATAAATGGCAATATTTTTTGTGTCCGACTCATTGTACTAATAATAGCTGTAGGTAGGTAGGTAGTAGGTACTAGGGTTGCTAGCTTTTTTCAAAGCAAAAATAGTGTTTACTAGCCGACCCGTGACAGGCGTTGTCCTGTTCAAATTTCAATAATCGCATAAGTAACGAACGCTGTTATGACAACTGATGTTAAATTTTTTGCACACCAGCGCTATCTATACCAACATCATCCTTTTTGCGTTTTTTAATATTTTGGGGATGTTTTTCGTATTTTAAAGTAGTCGTATGTTTTCCCTAATTTATTCGGGCAGTATTATATCTACATCTACAGCAAATTTCAACTTAATCCGTTCTGTCGTTTATTTTTGATTAGGGAACAAACATAGCAGCCTTATCACAAACTTTCGCATTTATAATATTATTATGATTAAGATTAGTATTTCAATAAACTGCAAAATGTGCAATACTTTTGGGTTATTCAAGAATATTATAGTAAATTATTTTTAATTATGATTTATTGCACCATTTGTTACAGGATAATTTTAATTATCCTATAAGTTTTTATTTATTCATTTATTTTAGTGATCATAAGTACAGGACAAAAATAATGTGAACACTGGAAAATGCATTAGTACTCGTATAAAACTATAGGACTCTGAGTGGATTCGCGCACGAAGGGTTCTTAGTAATAGGTTCCCGTTTTTACACTTTGGGTACCTACCTACGGAATCCTTAAAAAAGAAAAATTTATAGAATTTTTCGCACTTTAATACTACCTGCTTCAATGGATTTTTCTTTTCGAAAAAGTTTATATGCGCATCAAAAACACGTGCTCAAAACGGTGAAGGAAACCAGTTAGTATTCTTATAAGCGGCGATGGGCTTGCAACCTGTCACGTATGGAATACCTAACTACTGCAAAATGTGGGCATGTGCCAATATAATGTTTGGACGTGCCTCTGACTAACCCCACTAGACATCTTCAAAGGATCTAAGTGTCTGGAGATCTGAGAGGATGTCTACCGTACTTTGGGATTACTTTTTATTTTTCTTTTAATAGTACGATTCTATAGTATAGGTGGCAACTGGCAACCCTATTAGGTACATAGATGTTAGTATAATTGGACGGTGTCGTGTTTTTAGCTCATAAAAAAACATACCTAATGATGTTCTATTCTATATTATGTTACCATTTTAGATTCAGGACACAGACCCCCCCCCCCACACGGGTATAATGTCGTAAACAATGATATTTTTTATATTAAAATTGTATTTAAACTTTTGCTAACTACTGCAAAATGTGGGCATGTGCCAAATGTAATGTTTAGTCGTGCCTCTGACTAACCCCTTTAGATATCTTCAAGGACCTGAGCGCCAGAAGAACTGAGAAGATGTCTACCGTACATAGGGATTACAGTCGTTTTTTTTTATTTTTCCAATTATTATTGATGTATTGACGGTTGACTGGTCTCACAGTCACATCTCATATTTTTATATTTTAATATGTTTATTATACAAATGTTTATCCTGGGTGGGAATCGAACCCAAAACCTACAACGCGGAATTCACATCTACTACCAACTTGCTACTTTGAGGCCGAACATAGATGTTTGTTCTGCGTCTGGGTGTTATAACGTATCAATTTTGTATCATAAGTAGATATTTACAAAAAAAAAGTATAAGAAGTATTCTAAAGCTATCTAGTTCCTATAGCACAAGCTTTGCTTAGTTTGGGGCTAGATAGCGCTGTGTGATAACGTCCACCAATATTTATTCAGCCAGTCGTATTACCGAAATAACAATAATGCTACACGTGCGTGTGTCGTGAGAGTTATAAGGCGAGTTTAAAATATTATGCTAATCGTCGTCGATCCTATTTTTTTTTTATTATTAATATATTCTTCATTAATTTAATCAAAAATTATGTACCTACGAGTTATGCAACACAAGAGTGACGACAGAAGAGACAAGAATTTCAATTTTTTTTTGGGTTACTTTCCTACTTTGTCATACAAGTACTTAGTTGATTATACTATTTTATCAATCATGTGTTAATGCACTTTTTACCTTGACTGTCTTGAAAGCCGGTGTACTAACTGCGGTAAAATTGCAAAAATTTGCATAACAATAGAGTGTACGAAGTGCGAATAACCCGTCGCACGGGTGTAATAATGATTTTATGGGTAATTTTTACAGATCCCTAATAGTTAGACTTATGGTAATGCGTACTTTTTAGGGTTCCTTACCCAAAGGTTAAAAAGGGGACCCTATTACTAAGACTTCTCTGTCCGTCTGTCCGTCTGTCTGTCTGTCTGCCACAGGGCATGATGTGTATATCATGAACTGTGAAATTTTTACTGATTATGTATGTCGCTATATCAAAAAATACTAAAAACAGAATAAAATAAATATTTAAGTGGGGCTCCCATACAACAAACTTGTTTTGTTTGCTGTTTTTTTATAGATAATGGTACGGAACCCTTCGTGCGCGAGTCCGAATCGCATTTGGCCGGTTTTTTTTGTAGTTATTGATGTTTTCTATAAAACTGTAGTACATTACTTTGCTATATTGACAATAATTTCCACAGCAAACGCGATATAAATATTTTTATTGGATTTTTTCACACGTCGGGTTTCATTATTGAAGTTTTCTTACGGATCCCTAACGTTTTTGAAAATAATCTATAGCCTATGTTCATCAGGGATGATGTAGGATTCTAATGCTAAAATAATTTTTCAAATCGGTCCAGTAGTTTCGGAGCCTATTCGATGCAAACAAACAAACTAACAATCAAATATTTCCTCTTTATAATATTAGTATAGATGTACCTATACCTACATTTTATTAAGGTTTCCCTGTTCGTGTTAGAATTTCAAAGGTATCCAATTAAATTACAAGCTAGTACGAAACAATGCATAGCTATTTTGATTGTAGCTGGCTTCACAGTTGGTTGTAACTATGCCTTCTGCGCTATAGGTTGTGGGTTCGATCCCCATCCAAAATAATTGTGTGATGAACATAGATGTTTGTTATGTGTCTGGGTGTTAATATGATAAGTATGTATTTACTAAAAAAAAAGTATATAAGTATTCTATCAGTTATCTAGCGGACGCGCCTCTGCCTACCCTCTTTGTTGTAGATGCTTGAGGGTTGCGTGATAAATAATACCGGCCGTGATAAATAATACATAATCAGTAAAAATTTCACAGTTCATGAGATACACACATCATGCCCTGTTGCAGACAGACGGCCAGACGGACGGACAGCGAAGTCTAAGTAATGGGGTCCCGTTTTAACCCTTCGGGAACCCTAAAAGTGACCTTCGCGTGGGGTTTTTCAACGTCTTTTCTATATATTACTATTTTATTGATTAACTATATATTTATTATACAGGGTGAAATCGTAAACACACGTCAAATTGATATGGGTGGTTCAGTATACGTAATAGTTTGGTTTCATGAAAAAATAATACACATTAAAAAAAAAAACAACAACTGCAAAGGCATCTTATTACACTCGCAAAGTTTTGTGTATTTAGTTCAACTAAATTAACTTGATAATTTAAATGTTTTTTATCCGAATATTATTTTTTAAATATTTTAACAAAAAAAAACACTGATATTATGAACTTATCTGAATACATTGACTTTGTCTGCATCGTTTAAATTGATTACATCAGTTGTTGTTTTTTTTTAAATGTTTATTATTTTTTCATGAAACCAAACTATTACGTATACTGAACCACCCATTTGACGTGTGTTTACGATTTCACCCTGTATTATTACTCATAATAATCTAGAATAGTTTAGAAGCTGATTGTATTAGGGTAAAAAAACTGTAATATATCTGTTTTCCTGTATATAAGTAGGTAGGTTGAAACAATAATATATATATTCCTTTATAATAACTCGAATAAATATAATGCCATCATAAACATAGCTTGTAAAAAAAAACCAAGTCTCGCAACGCAACTCAGTTCTTTTACCGTAAAAAGTTGTGAAATCCATGTACCAAGTCAGTTATTTTATTCAGTCCCTACTTTAAGGGTCCTTCTGTCTTAAATTATTACGTAAAGGTTAGCTAATTACATAATAACTTAAGTTAACTAAAAATCGGCGACGTGCTTTCTACGTATGGAATGCTAATTACTGCAAAATGTGAGCTTGTGCCAAATGTAATGTTTGAACGTGCCTCTGACTAACCCCGTTAGACATATTGAAAGATCTGAGTGCGTGGAGATCTGAGAGGATATCTATCGTAATTGGGGAGTGCGTGATCGTATTTGAAATCACAAGGATCACTTTGAATCGTCAAGAGCTAGGTGAAGCTACACGCCTGTTACCACTATAATTTTAACCCTCGTATATAACGAAATATTTTTTCATAAAAATCACTTTATGTGTTGTGCGACACTGCATAGTGTGACTAGAGGCACATTGTCGTGTGCCTCTAGCCAAAGTTGAGCTCTAGAGGCACACGGTAGTGTGCGCCATAGTGCCGCTCAACACATAAAGTGATGTTTATGAAAAAAGATTTCGTCCACTGTGGGTGCGTGTTCTCATAGTGTCGTTCTTGAATACGAGGGTTGAGTAACTAAGTACTAGTAAAGCTTACCAAACAATTTGTAAATAGAATTTGTTATTTGTAAATGTCACGAATGAAAAGTTTGGAAAATTAACGATTGAAAGTTTGAACAATTATTTAAAGGTCAATCTTCAATCGACACGCAGAATGCCAGATTTATATATTAGTACTAGCGACCCGCCCCGGCTTCGCACGGATAGCATGTTATTATACATATAAACCTTCCTCCTGAATCACTCTATCTATTAAAAAAAACCGCATCAAAATCCGTTGTGTAGTTTTAAAGATATAAGCAAACATACATACATACGCGGGAAGCGGAAAGCGACTGCTTTATACTATGTAGTGATATTATTATATACTAGCTGACCCGTGCCCGCTTCGCTGGGCGACATTTCTAAATGTGATTATTTTGAATAGGTATGGCTTTGGTATGGCTTAAATGTATCCACGGATATACGCAAGTATGGTCCCACTGCCGGCCCCGTGAGTAGTATCCCGCAACTTTTATATCAGTACTTATGACTTACCCATTAAGGAGTAAACCCGCTGCAGAGCATGCTGTGCATGACACGCAACGCATCTTAGCTGCGTGGGTTAATTTCTTTGACAACGTGAGTCTACATTTCCACAGCTGCACACGCTATACACGAATATGAATCCACAATCACAACTATGTAAAACTGTAGCGCACAGAGCTGTATCTCATGAACCGTGATAGCTAGACAGCTGAAATTTTCATAAATGATGTATTTCTGTTGCCGCTATAACAACAAATACTAAAAACAGATTAAAATAAATATTGAAGTGGGGCTCCCATACAACAAACGTGTTTTTTTGCCTTTTTTTATAGATAATGGTACGGAACCCTTCGTGCGCGAGTCCGACTCGCACTTGGCCGGTTTTATTTTATTCCTTTTCTTTCGATTGTCGACAGCATGTTGACCAATTTTGCCTAAAGCAGTATATTAATATCTCTTATAGATTACCCCAACCCAGACCGCTATAGTTCCACATCTGGTATTCCGATCTTCCAAAATTATAGTCCATAAGTTGCCTAGGACTAATAGCTATATAACAAAAAAGTTTCATCAAAATCCGTTCAGTAGTTTTTGCGTGAAAGCCTGACAACAGACAGACAGACAGACAAAAATTTCAAAATGTTTTTTTTTGGCTTGTGTTACTTGTATGAAGACCCCTAGGAGTATTTTTTTTCGTTTTTATTCAATGTACAAAATTGAACTCTTCTACAGCTTTATTATATGTATAGATTAGTGAACATTTTTACACAGCGTCATCTAGCCCCAAACTAAGCAAAGCTTGTACTATGGGAACTAGAGAACTGATAGAATACTTATAAACTTTTTTTGTTGTAAATACATCCATATGATAAATACTAAAACCCAGACACAGAACAAACATTCAAACATCATATATAATAATGTTATTTAAGTTTGCATCTACTTACATAATTAGTAAAGTCTGGCTATAATCAGTAAAGTTTGTAATTTTATTACCTTTTCAGCATAAGAAGTAATTACTTCTAATTACATTGTTATTATGACAAGCAGCGATGATCTTGCAACCTGTCATGTTTGCCAATTTTAATTTTTGGATGAATCTCTGACTACCTTTTGTGGGCATATCATCACTACGTAGTATAAAGCAAAGTCGCTTTCCGCTTCCCGCGTCTGTATGTAATATGTATGTATGTTTGCTTATATCTTTAAAAGTACACAACGGATTTTGATGCGGTTTTTTTTAATAGATAGAGTGATTCAGGAGGAAGGTTTATATGTATAATAACATGCTACCCGTGCGAAGCCGGGGCGGGTCGCTAGTTCAATTATATTATAATTTATATGCGCATTAACACAATGCTTAGAACGGTGAAGGAAAACATCGTGACGTAACCAGTCAGTATTCTTGTAAGCGGCGACGGGCTTGCAACCTTTCACGTGTGGAATGGTAACTTGTGCAAAATGTGGTCATGTGCCGATTTTACCCTTTGGGTGCGGAACCCTAAAAATACCCTACAAGCCCAACCTATTCTCAGACCTACTGCATATACACAAAAAATAACATTAAAAATCGGCCAAGCCGTTTCGAAGGAGTTTGGTTACAAACACTGTGACACGAGAATTTTATTTTACGTTAATAATAATAATGCTTCTGCTCGCGTGGTAACAGGATAAAAAGTTCCCTATGATTTTATCAAGGTTATATTCCAATACTAAATTTAGGCGTTATAACGTGATTAAGACGAGTAATAAATGTTTTTGATGAATGCAGAATTGTTTTTTCTCAATAACCGCAAAACATACAGTTTAGTTTTTCATAACAAAGATAACTTAAGGATTTAATCTAGATAAATTAAAGACAGAAACACGATTGGTGAAAGTTTTCTCGATAGATTTATTTTCCAAAGTTGGCTCTTCAAAAACACTAGTTTCGTTTTTAATCAAAACTATGAACAGCTAAATAATTCATTTTTATATAATTCGTTAGATAATCATACTACCTAAATTAAAGACATTTTTTTAAAATTTGATGGTTTTCAAGATAATGTAATTTTATCACTTTTCCGTCTTATCCGGGTAGACTCAGCCCATACAAAACGTCAAAAATTTCACTTATCACCTTAAGTTATAAAATAACATTTAAAATGTATTATCACAATCGAGTGATAAGTGACCATGGAAGCTGTCGAAACATCTCATACACGAGACAAGAGTGTTAATTAGTCTTATGTATTAACTAAATATTGGTGGACATTTGATACAGATTCTGCAAAATCTTAATGACCCAAAGGTGTTAGTCAGAGGCGCGTCCAAACATTTTTGCACATGTCCACATTTAGTAGTTAGCATTCCACACTTTCAACACTTCCTACTATCCTACTAATATTATAAATGCGAAAGTATGTACGTTTTGTATTTTTATACGTTCCGTACCCAAAGGGTAAAAACGGGACCCTATAACTAAGACTTCGCTGTCCGTCTATCCGCCTGTCCGTCTGTCTGTCACAGGGCTGTATATCATAAACCGTGATAGCTAAACAGTTGAAATTTTCACAGATGATGTATTTCTGTTGCCGCTATAACAACAAATACTAAAATCAGAATAAAATAAATATTTAAGTGGGGCTCCCATACAACAAACGTGTTTTTTGCCGTTTTCTACGTATAGATGGTTTTTTTATAGAATGGTAGTACGGAACCCTTCCGACTTCGCAAGTCAGTCTCGCGCCCGGTGCCGGTTTTATATTGTTTATATAATATTTTATGTGTTTTTCAATATATTACTGTAAAGTTTCATTTTAATCCGTTCAGTAGTTTTTGCGTGAGAGAGTAACAAACACACACACACCCACTCACTCACTCACTCACAAACTTTCGCATTAATAATATTAGTAGGAACAGGATTTAAATTGTATTTTTGTTGACTTGACATTGCTTTGGCGGGAAGTTGACGGCCGCGCCGGTGTCAGTTTGGTTAACGCCCCTCACTAGTTAATAGAGATTGACTTTCTGCTTATCAAATTATCGACTTAAGTTGATACAAAGAAAAAAAACCGGACAAGTGCGAGTCGGACTCGCACACGAAGTGTTCCATACCATTATCTTTAAAAAACGGCAAAAAAAACACGTTTGTTGTATGGGAGCCCCACTTAAATATTTATTTTATTCTGTTTTTAGTAATTGTTATAGCAACAACAGAAATACATCATCTGTCAAAATTTCAGCTGTCTAGCTATCACGGTTCATGAGATCCCTGTGATAGACAGACGGACAGACGGACAGCGAAATCTTAGTTATAGGGTCCCGTTTTTACCCGTTGGGTACGGAACCCTAAAAAACAAATTACATGGTAGACATCCTCTGAGGCCGTACCACAAGCTCAAAAGTAATATCAAAATAATATTACTCGTGCAAAAGTGACAATGCAATACGAAATTACGAACTCGTTCACCGTTGTCACTTTCGCATCGCGAGTAATATTGTTTTGATATTACTTTAAGCCATTGTGGTATGTCCTCAGATCTTTTGGCATCTTTTGGCACTTCAGAACATAACATTTAGCCAGAATACTAACCGATTACTTTGCTTAGTAATCACTACATAGTATAAAGCAAAGTCGCTTTCCGCTTCCCGCGTCTGTATGTATGTCTGTATGTATGTTTGCTTATATCTTTAAAACTTCACAACGGATTTTGATGCGGTTTTTTTTTAACAGATAGAGTGATTCAGGAGGAAGGTTTATATGTATAATAACATGCTTAATATATTAGAGAACCACTGATAATTTTAAGATTTCAAATCAGCGCAACTTTTTATTTATTTTTAAATGCTGTTAACGTGCGAAGCCGGGGCGGGTCGCTAGTTTATTATATTTATATCTACCTATTTCTATATTTATATCTATCTGTTTATATCTACTAGTATTTTTTCATGATGAATCATGAAAAAGTGACACATGTGAAAACCAATAAAAGCTGTGCATCATCATGACGTTATCATAAAACCTTATCAAGGATGCGTCACTTTAAAGCACCGCAATAATGATTTAAGATTCGTAGCCGCTAAACTCAAATCAATATAGATAAGATAAACCCACGAGCTTGACTAGCTTCGCGGCTCAGTTAGTAGTAACTCTGCCTTCTGCGCTGTAGGTTGTGGATTCGATTCCCACCCAGAATAAACATTTTTGTGATGAATTGATGTTTGTTCTATGTCTGGGTGTTGATATGTATAATAAATATTTACAATAAAAGTATGTTAGTTTTCTATCTGTTATCTCGTTCCCATGGTACAAGCTTTGCTTAGTTTGAGGCTAGATGGCGCTATGTAAAAATGTCTACCAATTACAATCAATATTTATTACTAGCTGTCCAAACAGACGTTGCCCTTTCAAATTTCAATAATGCCACAGAAAAAAGCACCCACCCGCCACCCTTATCACTTAGGGGTATAAAAAATACCCTAAGAACTTTTCAGACCTACCTAATTATACACAATAAAAAATATAAAAATCGGTCAAGGCGTTTCGGAGGAGTTTGGTTACAAACACTGTGACACGAGGATTTTTATATATATGATTTTAAAACATCGACATCGCTTTTCGAGGAGCTAATCCTCTCCCTAGCGTCGTCGTTCACCGGAGCAGTCAGATCGCCCCGCGCGCTCGGGGTTTGCGCACGCACGGTCCGCACTGCGACTGCGAATATTATTATTTACATTTTACCAAACGGATCCACAATGCATTTATGAAACAAACAATCCGAAGCAAGTGTCGAACGCGTCCAGTGTTACAGACGACTGTCGAGTGCTCATAACATCCGCTCATCGATTCTGCAAACATTTATAGCTGATACCAAACACGTCATGTTTAGAAAGAAATCGCTATTTTTACGAAGA
The DNA here is from genome assembly GCA_912999785.1 of Hydriomena furcata. Classification (NCBI taxonomy): domain Eukaryota; kingdom Metazoa; phylum Arthropoda; class Insecta; order Lepidoptera; family Geometridae; genus Hydriomena; species Hydriomena furcata. The sequence continues at coordinate 9,198,274 of OU538848.1, forward strand.
AAAAATGCAGTTATCCTGTCTGACTTTAACTCCTGGAGATACGAAAACGCATCTTTGTGTGAAGTGTGAAGTGCACGGTTTTTCCTAAGTGCTATTGCTTTTGTTAAAAGTTTCGTCGTGATTTATCTATACCTATAGTTTAATTCAATTTGTGGAATCCAAAGCAGATTGGAGCTGAAGATATTCCTATTCAAAATGATGTGGCCTTCATCGCAAGCGAGTAAAATCCTCACTTTCCTACTACTAGTCATCGTTGTGTACTGTGTATGCATGGACACTTTTTTATATTTAAGGATACATGTATATAAAATTGATATATTCGATGATATAGATAATATTGTTAATAATGCAACTAGTGAATCTTCAACGCATCAGTCAAAAATCAAGCTAAACTATGAAGATGTAACTTTAGTACCGTGTAATATAAACCCACTATGCCATCCAACTGTAAAAGCTTTGATGGTAGATCACATAAACCATTATATTTACGGCCCTTTATGCTCAATTGTTGATATAGGTTTAGGAATATCCGAGACATGGCTTATAATATCTCCAAACATGATATCATTCTTCCATGTGTTCATTGCATTTGTCGGCGCGAAACTGCTGACTTGTCAGAATTTAGCGGTCAGACGGTTCGGAGTCGTCTTGTTTCAACTTAGAATGTTTCTTGACGACCTTGACGGGCACGTTGCTAGAGAAAGAAAGCACATAAAAGGCGAAAGGTCCGAGGTTGGGACCCTCGGCTATTGGGTCGACGGAATCTGTGATCTAGTAGGAGTTGTTGCTATGGTTATAGGGCTGCTGCTGTATCTAAAGAACAACCCGCCTAGACGGGGATACAAGGACACACCTTTAAGCACGCTTCCCTATCATCAGTTGAAAGAGATAAATTCCAGTGAGGACATAGAGAAAGAAAACACCGCAGAAATAGGCATTTCCTACAAAACAAAAGTCACCTTTCAAAGGATGGTTCAAGTTATAGGTCTGTTTTCGGGGCAGATGATAATATCATCGCTGGCTTGGAACAGATACATAGACATATACCAGGAGCTGTTAGAGAACTGTGCAGATTACGATGTGCACAAACGGGAAACTATGTTCAAATCGGGGATATTTTTCTTTCAGACCGGTCTCTGGAGGATTATAAATCCTCACAGTTACTTACACTTACTTTCTTTGGCTATCTTTTGTGATAAAACTTGGCCTTTTCTAAAAGCTGTGCATTACAGCGGGTATGTTGTTCTTGTTATTGTTGTCGGTCTATCCGAATATTTAGTGGAATACTCGAAGAGTTTCGTCCTTAGCGGCATTGACGGTCGATGATTGTCTTTTGAGTGTGTTGTGATTACTCGTGAATATTTAACATTGCTTGTACAACCCAGAACCGGTTATGTGTACTTGTTTAATCAAAGTTTCACTGTAAACTGCAAGTGACGGGTTTGCCGAAGATGATAAAATCGTTTTTTACTTCGGTAATTTAAATTTATTTGAATTGTTTAGGTATTTCGTCATCTTAATAAAAGATATGGGATGATGTAATCCCCGTAAATCGCCCACTCGAACACGTAGTTTAGGTATTAACTATTATAATGCCGCTATAATAAATTTGCAAGTATTATCTGGGTGACTTCATGAGTTAATTGAAACATCTGTGTCTCTGTGCTGTAGCGTGAAGCTCGCACGTGGCGTTGTCCATAGTAGGAATAAGTTTCTTAATAAAAATATATTTTTAAAATCAAGCTTTTATAAATTCTACTGCTCTAATACTTGTCAAGACAAATCCAACGAGCCCAAACACAACGTGGTAATGTTGTGAAGTTGAGGAGTTATGGCTACATCCGAGCTCCATCATCAGACCAGCTCTAGTACCATAATTTTACATTGTCATTGGAGCAAAGTTCGTCCCAATCCGACTATTTACTGAGGAGTTCCGTTAACTCCTGACTCATTATCAGATGAGCTCGCTGTTATTGCATTGCCACCGAAGTTACATAAGTATGCAAAATTTCAGCTCAATCGGAGGATAACTTCTAAAATTGAGTTGCAAGATTCCACCTTAACAAACATAGTTACATAGATACATTGTACATACATTGCAAGTTAAATAAAAGCTTTTAAAAATAGTTTTTCACCATCGATCTCATGGTCATTTTCACTGACGTAACAAACCAAACAAGCGCGACGTACGAACGAATAAATTATCTAATATTTTATCTTATAAACATATTCAACAATAGAGCATACCTTACTTATAAGCTAACTAGATAAATAAATAATGGTGGACATTTCACACATCGCTATCTAGCCCCAAACTAAGCAAAGCTTGTACTATGGGAACCAGGTTACTGATATAATACCTAAATACTTTTTTTTTTTCGTAAATTCTATACTGTTCTGTGTCTGTTAACAGACAGACACAGAACAAACATCCATGTTCGTCACACAAATGTTTGTTCCGGGTGGGAATCGAACACACAACCTACAGCATAGAAGGCAGAGTTACTACCAACTGAGCTGTAAGGATAGACCAAGTTTTATTCATCCTTATTTATTAATCAAAAAAAATAATTAAGAACACGACTGTAATAAGTACGGTAGGCTTCTCAGATCTCCAGACGCTCAGTTTTTGAATATGTCTAAGGGGTAATTAGAGGCACGTCCGAACATTACATTTGGCACATACTCACAACGTGAAACGTTGCAATCTTCTCACATCATTTATATGAATACTACGAGTAACTGGTTTTCTCACAAATGTTTAAACTTATAATTTTATTCGAATTGAAAAATGTCGAACCTACCTAGAAAATCTCCAACACAGCTTTTATTTTTCAATTAACGAATAATCTCGTTGATTTTAAAATCAGTTTCATGAATAACATTAGCAAGTCGTGTCAACTTATCTGGCGTGAATCCATGATGCCCAATTGGACTGACCCTCAGCTGTCAAGCGAAATAAAAGAAAAGAAACCTTGATCTGTCTGACCTGAAAAAAGTATTCCCATTTGTCTGAGTCCTTACTCTGCGAAACGATTTCGATATTATCGACGACAGTGACAGTGTTTCGATATATTCTACCGCACTCTATGAAATCGTTTTCTGTTGTTGTAGAATCCTAATAATATTATAAATGTGAAAGTTTGTGATAAGGCTGCTTTGTTTGCTCCCTAATTAAAAATAAACAACAAAACGGCTTAAGATGAAATTTGCCGTAGTATGTAGATAAAAAAACTGAATAAATAAAGGGGAAACTTATAATTCGAATAACAACCCCCAAATAATAAAAAACGCAAAAAAGATGATTTTGGTATAAATGGCGCTGGTGTGCAACAAATCTGACATCACAAACTAAAAACATTTAGTCGTCCTAGCAACGCAGCTGTGACTAATGAATGATACGCATTCTACCAAAATTCGTAATTTATTTTATCAGTACAAGGTTTGTTGGGTTGTCTGAAATTACCTTTTTCACGGGTCGGCTAGTGTATATGATATGATATGTGATATGTCAATTGTCAAAAGTAATGTCGGTCGTTCCATTCTTCAAAATATAGTCGGAAACGATGTGACGTTTGTCCCGATATATCGTTAATCGTTTTCAAGAGGGGGTCTACCCCCTGATTCATCAATGCTATATCGCTATCGAGATTAAGCAAATAATCCTTGGTATGGTATTTTTATATTTACATTAGATAAGAGTGGATTCATTCATACTCGGAAACATGAATGTGGTATTACAATAACTTTTCTGTTGAAAAATATTTTTCAATGACAAGCTTTTGTAAAATCATTCAAACCAACGAGCAACGTTGCGCTATCACCTGTCAAATCATATAACATTGTCATCGGAACTTGACAAGAATGCAAAGTTTTTACTTAATCAGCTCGCTGTCACCATATTATTGCATTGTCACCGAAGTTACATAAGTATGCAAACTTTCAGCTTGATCGGTTGGGAAAATAAATTTCTATTGACTATTGTCACTAGTCGACTCGCGACAGACTTTGACCAGTCCAATTTTTAATAATCGCATAGAAAACAGCACTTTCAGGCAACTTCCAATTTTTTTCCTATAAACGTCGTCCTAATAAAATAAATTACGAATTTTAGTAGAATCCGTATCATTCATTAGTCAAAACTGCGTTGCTATGGCGACTCAATGTTTTTAGTTTTGTGATGTCACATTTGTTGCACACCAGCGCCATCTATCTTAATGCATTTTTTATAATTTAGGGGTTGTTTTTCGGATTATAAGTACGCCTATTTTGTAATCCGATTTTTTATCTACATCTACAGCAAATTCCATCTTAATCCGTTCTGTCGTTTAGGCTTGATTAACAATCAAACATACAAACTTTCGTATTTATGCTATTATATTAATTGCCGTTGACGGGGAGGTACCAATATGCCCATTCTCCTTTAGATAACAATCGTTTATTATAAAATTATTAATACATATAATGCTCAATTAACCCAATAGCGTTACTATATATAAACTTATTATTTGATGGCGTCGGTCTATCATTAATTAAAAATAATTGGTTCTTTTACACCAATTAATATGAATGTTAGTAATTATAATGAATGCGTGGTCAATGCTCTATGAAAAAACTTAAATATTACTTTCATTTAGATAATGTATATTGTACCTAAAGAGGGTTGACGTGAGACAAGCGGCCGGTTGTAAATCACTAAGCCAAATGCTTTTTCATGTTTTTCTACATATTTTTTCAATCCCACATGAAGTGGGATAAGGACAAGATATTGTAATAAAGTCGATTTATGTTTGTTTGGTGTATACAAATTTATATTAAAATTAAATGTAATGAGTACCTATACAAAGTCAAAATTTCGGGTTTAGGGTCATAGACCCGGTTGTGGTGCCTACCCCGGCTTTGAGCATTTTTAATTTTTGCCGTCTATTACTAAGCATAGCAAACAAACTTGTTTAAAGTCTATAGTTAATACATTTCTTTGTATATGGTCCGTTTTGTTAGACGTTGTCCGTGTTGTTGATTAGTGACATTTGTTATGCGTTATACCTCTAGATTTGATTGATCACAACTAATGATTTCCCGTTTTGTCAATTTAAATATGAATAATTAATAAATAAATATCGCCTGTTACATAACCTTTGCTTAACCTAAGAGATGGATAAATAATCTATTCTATGTTGTTTAAAAATCGTCGTTTGAATCATTTTTTCAATATAAACCGTTTATTTGAAAATAAAATATTGTTATAGTGCCTACAACCAGCGCGCAAATGTATGAAGGGAGACATACATTTTGGGAATAACTATCGGTTGTGTTTAAATAAATATTGGTGGATATTTCACACAGCGCCATCTAGCCCCAAACTAAGCAAAGCTTGTACTATGGGAACCAGATAACTGATAGAATACTTATATACGTTTTTTTGTTGTAAATACATACTTATTATACATATTAACACCCAGACACAGAACAAACATCTATGTTCATCACACAAATGTGTATCCTGGGTGGGGATCGAACCTACAACCTACAGCGCAGAAGGCAGAGCTACTACCAACTGAGCTGTGAGGCCAGTAGGTTTACTTAAGATGGGATAGGCATTCAAGAAATATTCCCTATTACTCACTATGGGCTTAGGCTTATATTACATTTTTACTAGCTTCTGCCTTCGAACTCGCTCTCGCATTAGCCGGTCTAACCAAACTTTATGTGGCTCAATCACGCCTAAACGGATTTGGATGAAGCTTATGCCCTAAAATATAGGCTGCTAGCCGACCCGTGACAGACTTTGTTCTGCCCAAATTTCAATAATAGCATAGATAAAAGCACTTTCAGGATATCTTCAATTTTTTTCCCTATATGACAAAATAAATTTCGAATACCGACTTTAGTAGGATTCAACCTTTTTGGTAGAATGCGTTGCTATGACAACTCAATGTTTTCGGTCTGAGATGTCTCATTTTTTGCACACCAGCGCCATCTATACCAAAATTCATCCGTTTTGCATTTTTTTTTATCAATTAATGGGTTAGTTCCCCCTTCTGGTTATCTGATTTTTTATCTGCATACTACAGCAAATTTCATGTAAATCATTATGGTGGTTCTTGATTAGGGGACAAACATAATTATTAGGTATATCTTTTCACAAACTTTTTTAGGATTTTTTTAATCACTTACCACACGAACGAAGCAGCCGGCAAAAGCTAATGTTTTATAATTTTCGTTTAACCATTAGACTGTCTATCCACGTGTCATTCTGATATCAAACACATGTCACGCTTTTTAATAGTATTAGTAGTGTAAATATTTTTTGTACCAACGTATTTTCCTCGTAGTTACTATTTCGAAGCGTTGTCTATGGCCACAAGGAAAACATTAATTTCCATGTTTACGCGACCTTCTGAAATTGATGGACAGAAAAAATAACTACATTTCTGTTTAGGTAGTCTGTGATCAGATTATGTTCTGACTGACACGTTCCTAATGAGAATAAAAGGAATATGGTAGGCGTGACATGCCATTTAAACTAATTTGTTTAACCAACGAAATAAGAGTTGTCAATTCGTCATGATATATCTTTTTTGTTGTTTTTTTATTGACCACGCATTTTTTTACCTGTTGAGCCGATTTCGATGATTTTTTTTCTATTGTGTAAAGAAAAGTCCCAAATTATATTAATGTAGAACTAACAGTTTCTTAATAAAAGTTGAAAAAAAATGTGATGTTTAGGGCTCGATCACGGCAAAACGGATTTGGATGAAACTTGAAATAAATATGCCTTTAGACGACCCGTGACAGACATTGTCCTGTCAAATTTCAATAATAGCATAGAAAAGATTGATTTTTTTTAGTCTGTGATGTCAGATTGGTTGCACACCAGCGCCATCTATACTAAAATCATCAGTTTTGCGGTTTTTTTATCATGTAGGGTTTGTTTTTTCGGATTATAAGTACCCCTATGTTGTAATCTGATATTTTATCTACATATACAGCGAATTTCATCTTAATCCTTTCAGTTGTTTAGGCCTGATTGACTTTCAAACGCACAAACATACTCACAAACTTGCGCATTTGTAATATAATTAAATTAAGATGTATTTGAATAGCGTGTACTACAAAAGCTATCTGTAACATAATTATATGCATTAGATCTGTTATTAAATCGATAGCGAGCAGTGTTGTACATGTATGTGTTCACTGCCAATTTGTCGTAAACTAAAATGTACTTATACTTATTATTAAGGCGCTCCCAGTCGACGATTGTTTTTGTTCAAAACGAAAAAAGAAATACTTGTGAACAAGCCACATCTCCTATTTTATAATGTATAGTATATGTGAATAAAGATGTACCCATCTTTAATCACTTCGATAAATAATCCTACCGACCGCTGCAATGACGACAAACACACGTCGGCGCGTGGTCCGTCTTAGCTTTTCGAATAAATTAATGATATAAATTATGTATAATTACTTATCAAAAATCTGTTCTAATAGAAATCTAGATCTACATATTACCTATCTTTAACAATAAATCACAAGTTGATTTTAATAGTAGGTATATAAAATATTTCGATCATAAATTCTAAAACGTATCATTTTGAAATAATATCTTTATCGTGAAAAGTTTCTGCTATTATGTTTTCAGCTTAATAGAAATCTAGGTAGGAACCTGAAGTAATATACTTATAAAAATAGGAGATGTGGCTTGTCCAGAAGTATTTCTTTTTTCGTTTCGAAAAAGAGCAATCGTCGACTGGGAGCCCCTTAAGAGGAAACATTTGTATTTTTGTATGTTTGTAACGATTAAACAAAAACTACTGGAGCGATTTTAAAAATTATTTCACCATTAGAATGCTTCATTATTTCTCATTAACATAGGCTATATTTATTACTAGAAAAATTAGGGATTCCTACTTAATCTTCAATAATGTAACCGAAGTGTAAAAAAAATAGATATAAAATCATTAATACACGCGTGCGGGAAGTGCTAGTATTTTATATCGAAACTGACGTTGTCCAGTCACTAAAAGCACTTTCAGTTTTTCGCGAACTTTACGCTACCATCATCACATAGGGGTATAAAAAATACCCTACGACCTATTCACCTATTCGCCTTCACCTTGTTCGATTGGGATCACACATCATTAAAAAAAAGGTAGATCCCAAGCCGTGTTTGTTGCCTGATTCTTCTAGGCTTGGTCGCGTGGAATCGGCGTAGCTTCACCTAGTTCCTAAGACGTTTCAAAGTGATCCTTGTGATTTTATTGAAATAAATGATTTTTGAATTTGAATATTCTCAGACCTACTGAACATACACAAAAAAATCGGCCAAGCCGTTTCGGAGTTTGATTACAAACACTGTTACACGAGAATTTTATAAATAAGAATATGAATGTGCATCTATCGAGCGGACGTGCAGTTTCCGCTGGGTTTACACAAGTGATATGCTGACGGCGTAGTGTTCTATCTGTCAGGCGGACGAGCCAATAGCTATTTCCGCATTTCCCCACATCCTTTTCTGCTTTGTTTACATGACAGTCTATTTTATTAACTATTTCATAACTTTTTCGATTTTACAATTTCGCATCTTGCGAATAAGATTTTACAATGACAAGGTTTTGTTAAGTCATTCAAGCAAACGAGCACCAGCGCGCTATCACCTGTCACCTGTCACATCATAGAACATTAACAGTATTTACCCCAGACTAAGCCCCAAACTAAGTAAAGCTTGTACTATGGGAACCAGATAACTGATAGAATACTTATAATACGTTTTTGTTTTGTTGTAAATACATACTTATTATATTAACACCCAGACACAGAACAAACATCTATGTTTATCACTTAAATATTTATCCCGGGTGGGGATCGAACCCACAACCTATAGCGCAGAGGGCAGAGCTACTACCAACTGAGCTGTGAGGCCAGTCAGTTACATAAGTATGCAAAATTTCAGCTCTATTGGTTAGGGATAACCGCTTCAAAATTGAGTACATTACATTCATTCATACATACATACATTGCAAGTTAAATAAAAGCTTGTAAAACATAACTCTTTGACTTTACTTTGCCCCAGTCTTTTACAAACGACTTTCGCGATCAAAACACGTATTAATTAATATTTCAAACGAGTATTTATTACGGGTATCGAACACAATCGTGGAAAGACTCCTGTCTTCAATGATTGTTGTAATTGTAACACAGTGGAAACGTCGGGAAATTTCCTCAATAGAACAAAGCGGACATCCGCTGAGTTTTGTCCGCATTGTGTGCATATAGCACAACAATGGCATTGTTGTTTTCATTCAGTAATTACAAAGTCAACGGACCGGGTTGAGCTGCATAAGTGCGTGCTTCAGCACTGCGCAGTCGTCATCCCATACATAATAATTTGTTAGTTAATTTTGATTATACAATCAGCAATGAGCTTGTAACCTGTCATGTATGGAATGCTTACTACTTCAAAATGTAAACAGTACAAATAGATTAGCTTACACCCGCGGTTTCGCTTGCGTGGTACTTAGATATCGTTTGGGCGCGATTGATGGGCATGAGCCAAATAATAATGTTTGGACGTGCCGCTGACTACTCCCTCTGGACATCGTCAAAAGGATCTAAGCGACAGGAGATCTGAGAAGATGTCTACCGTACTTGGGGATTGCAGTCGTGATTTTTTATGGTACACCAATATCCTCACAAACTTTCGGATTTCTTCTTTCTCTTGGCCTTATCCCACGTCATCGTGGAGTCAGTGCAACACGTGTGATGTTGCAAATGGATTTGACTGATTTGTTTTACAACCGGACGCCTGACTGACGTCAATCCTCCTTGGGAATGTTTGCCAGTACTACCAATCGTGCTCATAAACGAAAGTGACCTACTCAATGCACGTAACCCACAGTAACACACCGTTATCCGCCCATCTAGGTACTTAATTTGCATATACAATGTAGGTTAGATGTGCAACGCGACAGACATGCAATTTTTATATATATTTTTCAAACTATCGTGATCTGTAGACATAACTATAGATTTTTACACGGGTCTTTATCACGTAATAATTCGTCAAAACGTCGGGTAATTAAATTAAATGTAATTACGTGATAGAGACCCGTATAAAAATCTAGTTTACTGACTGCCCTGTCAGTGTCAAATTTCAATAATCCCAGAGAAAAAAGCACTTTCTATTTTTCCCGAACTTTATGCCACTCATATCACTTAGTGGTATAAAAAATACCCCACGACATATTCTCATACCTACGAAATATACACAAAAAAAATCATAAAAATCGTTTAAGCCGTTTTTGAGGAGTTTGGTTACAAGTACTGAGACACGACATGTTACTGTGTATCATAATACCGTTGTAAAAACTAATAAAATGAACCACTTGGAAAGTTTTTTAAGTTGTTTGAAATCAACTATTCTATTCTAAAGTTAAGGATTTTTTTTCTATCAATCTTCGAAAAACGTATTCGCCACAAGATCCTAAAGTAACAATATTACTCGCGCTGCGGACAACGCGTATCGTCATGACAAAATCTTTACCTACGTGGTGTAATAAGTGGGATCACTCCCGAAAACAGAACTCGACATTCAGATCATGCATCTTGATCGAATAATAACTGAAAAAATTAAACCAATATTGATTGACCAAAATTTTATTCTTTTTTAGTATTTGTTGTTATAGCGGCAACAGAAATACTTACATCATCAGTGAAAATTTCAACTGTCTAGCTATCACGGTTCATGAGATAAAGCCCTGTAACAGACAGACGGACAGCGAATTCTTAGTAATAAAGAAATGGTCTCGTTTTTACCCTAATTCTGTTAATTTTTTCCATCTTTCCCGAAAGATGGAATATAATGGATCCATGTTTTTTTTCCGCTTTTCCCTACACGTGAAAAACGTACATTTTTACTAATACTTAATTTTAACTAGATGTTTTTATACATAGGTTAGGTTATTAATTAAAATTGTTTGTTCTCCAAACTGTACTTTAGCTATGTTAGGAAGAGAGAACAAATAAATCAATGAATCCCAACCTCTGTCTGTTATCTGTTCAAACTCTTATCAATTACTACACTTCCGTATTATTTGCATACTCATGTCTGGGCCTTATAAAATGTCATCGAGATATTTTAACTGTCTCACTGCTATTGTGTAACTTTTAAAACACAATATAATTTTGACAGCTGAAGCGTATCACCAGTGGGCTTACGTAATAATTATGGTAGATTAAGTTTTGGCTTTTCGCAAAAAGTTTGTCGGAATTATCATTTGAACTGTCTTTATGTAACAATGGTGTCGTTTATGTTGGCAACAAACTGAACCAATAAAAATAAGACATCTCTAAAAAATATTGCTGTCTCTTTTACTAAAAACTAAACAGAACGAGATGGATGTCGTTAAGGCGCTCCATGTCGACGATTGTTTTTTTTCGAAACGAAAAAAGAAATACTTCTGAACAAGCCACATCTCCTATTTTATAATGTATAGTATATGTGAATAAAGATGTACCCATCTTTAATCACTTCGATAAATAATCCTACCGACCGCTGCAATGACGACAAACACACGTCGGCGCGTGGTCAGCCTTTGCTTTTCGAATAAATTAATGATATAAATGTATAATTACTTATCAAAAACCTATTCTAATAGAAATCTAGATCTACATATTACCTATCTTTAACAATAAATCACAAGTTGATTTTAATAGTAGGTATCAAAATATTTCGATCATAAATTCTAAAACGTATCATTTTGAAATAATATCTTTATCGTGAAAAGTTTCTGCTATTATGTTTTCAGCTTAATAGAAATCTAGGTAGGAATAGGAACCTGAAGTAATATACTTATTGCTTGTTCAGAAGTATTTCTTTTTTTGTTTCGAAAAAGAGCAATCGTCGACATACAGCCCCTTAAGTTTAGTTTCAGTTTTGACTGGCCTCACAGTTGGTGGTAACTCTGCCATCTGCGCTGTAGGTTATGGATTCGATTCCTACCAAGAACAAATATTTGTGTTATGAACATAGATGTTTGTTTTGGTTGTTATAATTTATTATAAGTACCTATGCATTTACAAAAAAGTATTTAAGTATTATATCAGTAATCTTGTTTCTCTAATACAAGCATTGCTGTATGAAATGTCCACCAATATAACATTTTAATTTAATTTATTTTGTCTGGCGCCAACAGAATCGTCACTATTAGATAATTCTAACCAGATAAATCAATGTTTTTAACCAGAATGATTTTAAACATCTCTTAGATGCATAAATCGCTAGATTTTTTGACTGATTTTGTGTAGAAAGATGATAACTATAATGTTATTAGTGATTGTATGCGATCATGGAAAATAAGTAGACGGATCGCGTGCATTGCATTTAAAGTGAGCTACATAGCTCATTATTTTGACAGTATTATGTAAGAATATTTATTTAATGCTGTAGTTGCCGATTGGGGAGGATGTAACCGTTTCTACGCCATCCTTCGCTTTGCCCATCGGAGATGGCACATTTTTCCTATCTTCCCCGGTATCGTGGCAGGCCTTAATAGTTTGGGCCCTACTCTGCAAAACGATTTCGACATTATCGACAACAGTGTCTGTGCTCCGATATAATCGGCCAAACCGCACTCTTAGAAATCGTCGTCTGTCGTAGTAGAATGTATGATGTCAATTGTCAAAATATAGTCGGAAACGACGTGACGTTTGTCCCGATATATCGTTGATCGTTTTCAAGAGTAGAACCCCCTGAATTACCAAGGCTATCGATTAAAAGATTATTGTCACTTCAGGTGCTATACTCTAGACTGTCGTTGTGAGCATTGTGTCGTTTATGTGACAAAAACAGTGTTTTCGAGTGCCATAGGTGTGTCTGCCATTAATTTTGTAAGATTTCAAAAAGGTCGGTTTATTTGTTTTCTTTGATCGTCATTGGTAAGTAGGTACTTGTTAAATCATGCCTTATAATTTTATTATCGTGTTTTCTTAGTATTAAGGTGAAAATGTATTTAAACGTTATATAGTTATAATATCTGTGATTTAATGTATTTAGTGATTTGTTATGAAGTTATTCGATCTTTTGTAATTTAATAGTTTTAAAGATTACTAGCTACTGAATATTTTTTTATTTTATTATTAGGTACTTACTTACATTATAATTTTTGATGAAAATGCTGTCAATTTAAAATAAATAAGCTCACGGCTGTAATCCCTGAGAATGTAAGATGTTCATAAACTAGTGGACCTCACGATTTTGTTCTCGTGGCGTTAAACAGACTTCAACTCCCTTAAGGGTTGAATTTTGGGAATTCCTTAGTGCACACCAAAAGGTATACATACACCTTACCATAAAAGTTTCTATGACCAATTGTTTAGAGTGTGCGTTGATAGATCTGTCAGTCAGTCAGTCTGTAACGCAAAAGTTTTAGATGTTTAGATTTGTTTAAAAAAATGTTTTATAACACATTACTCTGGATCTTTTGTTAGTTTAATATGTAAAGTATCAAATAAAAAAAAATAAAAAAAATGTAACTATTAATAGTGACTTGGGCTGCAGTGTCTTAATAATTTGATGTGTTTGTGTGATCCTTCCAATTCTATTAAGATCCTATTCTGGTAATGTGTTTAGACGTAAATCGGGACTCGAGCATAGATTTAATCATATTTTTTAAGTACATATACAATTTTTATTTACAGAAATAAATAACATCTAATACTAATATCACAGTTTATTTACAAAATATACAAGGACAAGTTTTTTTCAAATACTTTGTCAGAACTATGACGTTATTTTCTGTCGAAATTTCAATAATCTCATAAAAAAACGAATTTCCCGAAATTTTTGGCAACTTTTCCAATTTTAGAATAAAAACTGTCGAGATTGTTAATCATTTTAATAATAAATAAGGCTAGAATGTATTCCTGTGGAACAAATAAGAAAACATACTAGTTTTGTCTGACGTCGTGTTCCGTAGATGGGATCTGTAGCCAATTTGTAAATGAAATGATGTTACAAAATCTATGCTTGACACTCGACACAGTATCGGAATGTGCCTTAGGAATATTCTAATATTTCTTAGGCTATTGTAAAATGAATAAGAACTATATTTGTATGTTTCCATAATCTATGTTTAAGAGATTGCCAATTTATTTTTATGAATGAAACTTTTACATTATTTTTGTGATGCTGAAATCGTTAAATTACATGTCATGTTTCGAAAATATATTCTTTTATTCATAACTAAATCGAATTAACCCGATGCCTAATTTAATTTGACCTATAGGTAGAAGTATCAAAGTTGATTCGATGTCAATTAAGGTCTGTTCCACACTCGGCTCACTTATTATATCGGCGCAGTCGATCGACTTTGAGTCGCAAATCGACGATTTAACAACATAATCGAGCCTCACAGCTCAGTTGGTAGTAGCTCTGCCTTCTGAGCTGTAGGTTGTGGGTTCGATTCCCACCCAGGATAAACATTTGTGTTAATATGTATGATAAGTAAATACATACAAAAAAAAGTATATATGTATTATATCAGTTATCTGGTTCCCATAGTACACGCTTTGCTTAGTTTGGGGCTAGATGGCGGTGTGTGAAATGTCCACCAATATAAAAAAAAAGCTAATCAAAAGCTAGTCATACCATTAGTATAAAAATATCTTTGAAAGTTCTTGTTTATTAGTGCGAAATATAATTGAACGAGAGAAAACGAGGAGACTGGCCGGGAATCCAGTATGTTATAGGCATCGATCACATAGCCTAGCCTAATGGCTTCATTTCTTCGAACAAACAATTCTGTCAAACCGTTGAGGTGTGCGGGTCAAGGGAAGCGGTAAAAAATGCAGTCTGATTAGCCGATTCAATGCCACAGTTCGCCGCGCGTCGTGAATCGCTCTCGGTGTCTTATATCAGCAGTATAAACCTAATGTGTTGTGAGAAAGTGTTCGCCTTGCACGAAAAGTCTATAGGCTGTGTGGTCGATGGTTATATGTATTTCTTTGATTAGAGGACGTAATAATTGAACCTTTGGTAGTATTCAGAACGCGTGGGCGACCTATAATTGTACATGGGAATGCAGTATCTAAATTACTAAGAGCTGCCGCCTACTGTCCTGATAGTGGCGAGCGACAATACGCGACAAATCGCTGACTATCGCGATAACAACTATTACAGTTTATTGCTCGGCCACTCGAACGCTTACTTTGCTGATACGATACAAAATCCTAATAATATTATAAATGTGAAAGTTTGTGAGTTTGTATGTATATTTGTTCCTCAATCAGGCCTAAACGACAAAACGGATTAAGTTAAAATTTGCTGTAGATGTAGATATACTGCCCGAATTAATAATAGACTACTTTAAAAATATGAAAAACATCCCCAAAATGATTAAGTACGCAAAAGGGATGATTTCTGTATAGATGGCGCTGGTGTGCAACAAATCTGACAACACACGACTAAAAACATTCAGTCTTTTCTATTCGATTATTGAAATTTGACTGGATAACATCCGTCACGGGTCGGCTAGTATATAATAAACTAGCTTCCGCCCGCGTCTTCACTTGTAAAAGTAGTATGTGTGTAAAAAGTATTCTATATGTTATTCCAGGACATAAGCTATGAGTATTCCAAGTTTCATTCAAATCCGTTTGGTCGTTTGGATGTGATTGAGTCACAAACATACAAATATTATAGCTATTTCACTTTCAAAACTTTCGTGAGTAACACATGACTAAACGGGAAATGTTATCTATACTATGTATACTAATATTATAAAGAGGAAAGATTTGATTGTTTGTTTGTTTGAATCGATTAGGCTCCGAAACTACTAAACCGATTTCAAAAATTCTTTTACCATTAGAATTCTACATTATCTCTGATGAACATAGACTATAGATTATTTTCAAAAACGTTAAGGATCCGTATGAAAACTTTGATAATGAAACCTAACGTGTGAAAAAAAAAACCAATAAAATCCTTATATTGCGTTTGCTGCAGAAATTATTGACAATAGAGCAAAGTGATGTACTACAGTTTTATAGAGGACATCAATATCTACAAAAAAGTTTATGAAATCATATGTCTAACTATTAGGGATCCCTATTGAAACTTCGATAATGTAACTCAAGGTGTAAAAAAAATTGCCTTAAAATCATTATACACCCGTGCGACGCCGGGGCGGACTGCTAGTGTCAAATAAATATATTGTGGGTGCCTTCATTAACAAATATTCTTATTACGTGGGTAATTTCCCGTTTTGTCATAATACAAAATAATTGACAAACTTTCAGATTTATAATATTAGTCAGATCTCGTCTACAGCCGTGTTTGCCGAGTAGGGGGTGCCTCGACTTTCAATCTGAAGGTAGTGGGATCGACTTCCGATGTGCATCAATGGATTTTTCTTTTCGAAAAAAATATATGCGACTCAAAACGGCGAAGGAAAACATCGTGAGTGAATGCAAAATGTGGGCATGTGCCAAATATAATGTTTGGACGTGCCTCTGAGTACCCCCACTTGACATCTTCAAAGGATCTAAGCGTCTTGAGATCTGAGAGGATGTTTATCGTACTTGAAGATTACAGTCGTGATCCAATTTTTTTTTTTCGTTTACAGCTTGTTCTTGACTTTTAGTCGTCGCCACAATTGGCTCAGTGAACGGCAGCTCTAAATGTCGATAGTTGGCAGTTCAAAGGTTTCAGGTGAATTTGCTTGTAAAGCTCGGTTGTATGTTGTTGTAGTAGGTACGAGAGACGAAAGAGAGATCTCTGTTCCTCCTCCATAAAGTCCATTTTCCTTTGCCACTATCGATCGTGATGCCAACTTAGAGTGTAGATAGTGTCGATGGCATGGAATGGAAACATGGATGTGTTTATGGTTTACTAACTACTGTCTGCGGCTTTCCTCGCGGGATTACTCTTCCTGCCCTTATCCCACTTAAGGGGCTCCCAGTCGCTGATTGCTCTTTTTCGAAACGAAAAAAGAAATACTTCTGAACAAGCCACATCTCCTATTTTTATAAGTATATTACTTCAGGTTCCTACCTAGATTTCTATTAAGCTGAAAACATAATAGCAGAAACTTTTCACGATAAAGATATTATTTCAAAATGATACGTTTTAGAATTTATGATCGAAATATTTTATATACCTACTATTAAAATCAACTTGTGATTTATTGTTAAAGATAGGTAATATGTAGATCTAGATTTATATTAGAATAAATTTTTGATAAGTAAGTAATTATACATAATTTATATCATTAATTTATTCGAAAACCTAAGGCGGACCACGCGCCGACGTGTGTTTGTCGTCATTGTAGCGGTCGGTAAGATTATTTATCGAAGTGATTAAAGATGGGTACATCTTTATTCACATATACTATACATTATAAAATAGGAGATGTGGCTTGTTCACAAGTATTTATTTTTTCGTTTCGAACAAAAACAATCGTCGACTGGGACAGTACATGTTGCGAAGAGGATTTGGCTATCTCCACGTTTGAATTCAGATCATACTAGGACCAAATAAGTATTGTTCCTTCGAATATTATGTCGTGAGATTATATTAATTAAACTGGCAGACCCGCTACAGACGTTGTCCTGTCTATATTTCAATGATCGCATGTAGTAACGCACGTCGCTATGACGACTGTTGTCAGATTTTTGGACACCAGCGCCATCTACACCGAAATTATCCCTTATGCGTTTTTATCACTTTGGGGATGTTTTTCGTATTTCAAAGTAGTCTTATGTTTTATTCGGGCATTATATCTACATCTACAGCAGATTTCATTTTAATCCGTTTTGTCATTTAGGCCTGATTGACTATCAAACATACAAACATCCTCACAAACTTTCGTATTTATAATAATACTAGCTGCTCTCTCCGACTTCGCACGGGTGGTACCTGGATAAAAAGTAGCCTATGTGTTATTCTGATGTTTATGCCATATTACTGTAAAGTTTCATATAAATCCGCTCAGTAGTTTTTGCGTGAAAGAGTAACAAACACACACACTCACTCACTCACAAACTTTCGAATTTATAATACTAGCCGACCCGTAACAGACGTTGTCCTGTCAAATTTCAATAATCGAATAGAAAAGACTGAATGTTTTTAGTCTGTGATGTCAGATTTGTTGCACACCAGCGCCATATATACCAAAATCATTCCTTTTGCGTTTTTTAATCTCTTAGGGAATGTTTTTAATATTTTAAAGTAGTCTATTATTTATTCGGACATTATATCTACATCTAGAGCACATCTCAACTTAAACCGTTTTTTCGTTTAAGCCTGATTGAGGCACAAACATACATACATACAAACTCACAAACTTTCGCATCTATAATATTATTATATTATTAGGATTAGGATTAGTAGGATTAGGATTCCCGGTTACGAAGATTGCTGCCACGGTCAGCGTTTACTGATGATTGAGTAATCATTCGATTGAAATAATGAGGCGTTATAAGCATTGGCTTGTGGAAGCTATTTCGACCTCACAGCTTAGTTGGTAGTAACTCTGCCTTCAGTGCTGTAGGTTGTGGGTTCGATCCCCACCCAGAGCAAATATTTGTGTGATGAACATAGATATTTGCTCTGTGTCTGGGTGGTAGTATGTATCATGTGTATGTATTTACGAACAAAAAAAGTATATAAGTATTCTTCAGTTATCTAGTTCCCATAGTACAAGCTTTGCTTAGTTTGGGGCTAGATGGCGATGTGTAAAATGTCCACCAATATTTATATTTATTTATATTTATTTCGACCCGATTCGATGTATCCCGGTCGTGAATAGATTTTGTATACTGCAAATTGATGTGCGCTTTTAACGCGTGCTCAAAACGTTTAAGGAAAACAAAGGGTACCTGAGGCTTAGGGTCTGCGCACAGTGGCGGACGGAGGCGGAGAGAGAGAGAATTAAATATAAATCTGTCCTACTAATATTATAAATGCGAAAGTTTGTGAGTGGTTGTGTGTGTTTGTTACACTTTCACGCAAAAACTACTGAACGGATTAAAATGAAACCTAACAGTAATATAGCTTATACATCAGAATATCACATAGGCTACTTTTTATCCAGGTACCACGCAGGCGAAGACGCTGGCGGAAGCTAGTATACTATAATTTTAAAACCTCTGTGCACCCATCCGCCACTGTGCGCCGGCTATATGGATGCGTTTCCACTCTTAATATTAGAATGATTAAAATTTAAATTATATTTAGGAATTATTTTTTACGTGAGTAATTTCTCGTTTTGACAATATAGCGATTGTAATGATATTACTTTATGAGCTTGTGGTACCGCCCCAGAAATAGAAATACAATCAGTGATAATGGACGGAGTATGAGTCGAATTCGAGGAATTGAAAGGGACTTTTTTTACGAGGCGCGGTCGAAGAAATCTGAATCTTGATGAATCATGCCAATAGAGAATATTTTATTTACCAACACAAAATGTTGAGTGGGCTCTTAAGACGTGTAATAAATGTTTTTGGTGAATGCAGAATCGTTTTTTCTCAATAACCGCAAAATATACAGTTTAGTTTTTTATGACGAAGATAACTTAAGGATTTAATCTAGATAAATTATAGACAGAAACACGTTTGGTAAAACTTTTCTCGATATAACTATAGATTTTGACACGGGTCTTTATCACGTAATTACCTTTAATTTACTTTCCCGATGTTTCGGCTATGTTACAAGATTTATTTTCTCTCAATAGATTTATTTTCTAAAGTTGGCTCTTCAAGAACTCTAGTTTCGATTTTAATTAAAACTTTGAATAGCTAAACAGTTAATTTTTATACAAAACGTTAGATAATCGTTTTTGATGCGCATATATATATTTTTCGAACAGAAAAATCTGACAGAAACCAAGACCTTCAGATTGAAAGTCGAGGCACCTCCAACTCGGCAAACACGGCTCAATTTTTGCAAATAAAATATCGTCATGGACTACGATAAGACTACTTTTGATTATAAGATTTTATCAATGATAAAGTATTGCTATACTTTATCATTGATAAAATATATAATAATAGGTAAAATAATTTGGGGGCACGGCAGTGCCCCCAAATTATCAACCAAGTCGAGCGCGAAGCAAACACTGCCGTACCATCCTTTACTGGAACCATTTCGCCGCATTTTCAGGCCCTATTTGAGAACCTCTGGATAAGACCAGAACGCTGAAATTTTCGTCATCCAGTAAGCCATAATCACATACCTACTTAAAATCCAAAATTTCAAGTCTGTAGGTCATTTAGTTACGAAGTTAAGCGAAAGCAAAGTTTCGCATTTTAGACAGACACTCACTCACTCACTCACTCACTCATGATCATCAGAATAGAACTAGTACTTCCCATAAACTCAGAGAGCTGAAATTTGGTACAGAGTTAGGGTTTAATGGCCACATAAAGGGAAAACCATAAAAACTAGGATAATCGAAGATCTGGAGTACCTGGTGACCCTGATAAGAAAACATAAGAGCCTAACCAAACTATTAGAGATCGACATACCGCCTTTACAAAAAATATTCAACTACTGGACCGATTTGAAAAATTCTTTCACCATTAGAATCCTACATTATCCCTGATGAACATAGGCTATAGTATATTTTCAAAAATATTAGGGATCCGTATGAAAACATCGATAATGTAATCCAAAGTGTGAAAAAAATAAAAAAAAAATACTTATATTGCGTTTAGTGCGGAAATTATTGACAATAGAGCAAAGTAATGTAGTACAGTTTTAAAGAGGATATCAATATCTACAAAAAGTATGAAATACCATATGTCTAACTATTAGGGATCCGTATGAAAACTTCGATAATGTAACCCAACGTGTGAAAAAAATCCAAAAAAATCCTTATATCGCGTACTCTGCGGAAATTGTTGACGATAGAGCAAAGTGATGTACTACAGTTTTAAAGAGGACATCAATATCTACAAAAAAAGTCTGCGATACTAAATGTTTTATTAGGGATCCTTATGAAAAATTCGATAATGTAACCCAAGGTGTAAAAAAATTACCTATAATATCATTATTACATCCGTGCGACGCCGGGGCGGACTGCTAGTACGCAATAAAATTAAAGGAAAACTCTGGATAAGACTAGACTGGCTTTTATACCTAATTAACTTATACTTACAAGTTTACAAGAAGAAATAGTCGAACGATTAACTTTATTCTACTCGAACATTACACAAATTGAATAAACAAATTAACAAATTAAATAAACTAAAATATTAATTTCGCTCAAAATTTGATCAAAATATAATGCATTGGACTAAGAGTGGCGGTGATACCCGCACACGTCGCTAGATGGCGCTGACTGTATTTTAAACGCGCTTACGATTTGTTTTTATAATAAAAAAACTACTCATAAAAAGAAAAAAAACTGTGTCAAAAAAGAAAATCTAATAAAATAAATCAATAAGCCCACGTTTCTACAAAAAGAAGTGAAATCCCACCAAAAACATTCTGTAAAAAACTAGCCAAGTCTCGATGGAGCTGCTTGTTTATCTCTAAAAAGTAATGAAATCTAGACAAAGTCGTGTCAAGTCTGAGGTTCTTTGCTGCGATTTCTTTATTATTATAGAATGTTGTGTGACTTGGCCGTTGAACATTCTTTATACGTTAGTGGGTACAAGTCAATTTTGTTTACACGTAATGTTATATCTGATGTAACTACCTATGTTTGTTAAGCGAGATAATAGCCAATACAGGTATTGGTAATTGGACGCTAGTGTCTTATTTTAGGCTGTTGTTGATCGTGCAACACATGCATTCAGCATTGACAATGCTGACTTCTGCTGTCTTCTTTTTGGAGCGTCAAATCGACCACCGATCTAACATAAAATAGACGTATTTTTTATACTGTTTGTTTCAGGCTCGCCTTTACATAAGTGTTATTGAAATACGCAGCTTTATCAAGCCTACAATTGACTGGTTATTGAATCAACGTTTTCTAAGTGGCAATTTTCCATCGTTAATGGGTAGCGGTTCTGGCGACAGATTGGTGCAATGGTGTCATGGAACACCTGGTTTTATACCCTTGTGTACTCTTCAACGGCCAAGTCACATAACATTCTATAATAATAAAGAAATCGCAGTAAAGAACCTCAGACTTGACACGACTTTGTCTAGATTTCATTACTTTTTAGAGATAAACAAGCTGCTCCATCGAGACTTGGCTAGTTTTTTACAGAATGTTTTTAGTGGGATTTAATTTACAATATTATTTTGATCTATTCCCGTCTAATACCAAAAAACTAATACCAATGGTATTTCTTTTTTGCCCTAATTAATATTCTATTCCTAACGAATACCACTCATAAACTAATACCAAAATAAGTTAAACTGATGAGATAGTACAGTCAGTAATAAAAATGCTTTTAAATGTGGTAGGGTTATTTCAATCAAAATCAATATTATCAAAACAAATTAATATTTAGTAGGAAAAAATTTGGTTCATTTATTTAATAACTCAGACAATCAGACACACGTAATTCATAAAGTACTTAAAACGATCAACGATTATTAATATTATTATTTTTAAGTATTTATTAACTATAATTATAAAATATCAACTTTTATCTTATCTACAACATCATTTTTTTTTTAAAGTATTCATCATTGTATTGTTATCATGCAGGTGGACAGATACTTCACCTGTTAGTTCAAGTGGTTGGTAATAAGTACCTACCTACCACCTACCCAGCTGGCTTATTTCGCAAAAATCATCTATAGCCATGACTATGGCTAACATAAATTTTAGAGAACACCATTTTTAGGGTTTCGTACTCTACAAGACAAGAACCCTTATGCCGGGATCCCACGGCCCGCGTTTTCACGCGCTAGACCGCGCTAAGGCGGACGGACGCGCCGCGCGCCGTGGGAACGATGCATCCGTGGTGGTCCGTGCTCGGAACGCTCTGTACGTGACGCGCCGAACGGAGACACAGGCGGAGCGTCATCCAGCGCGGCCCGTCGTTTTACGCGCCGTGGGAACCCGGATTTATAGTTTCGCCATGTCCGTCCGTCCGACCGAAAACTCGGAGCTAGAAAACTGTAATTTGGCATGTACACACAACTTTATGATTAAGGTATTCATTTGTGACTTATTAAGCATTCAAGTGCCAATTTTTGTTAGTCGAGTGTCACCCCTCCCCCCCCCAAAAGCAAAACTAGAATCTATGTCGGTATACAGGTACCTAAACTCCATTGAAAGCTTAGGTATACCAATTTCATATTACCTAATTATTATAGAATCTATGTGCCTAAACTGCACTCAAAGCCATAGTAATGGCATTGAAAGCCATAACATGATAAACATAGTTTTTTACAGAATAGCCCCCAGCTATTGATACAACAATGCATTACCTACTAATTATTTCAATGACATCAGAGTATGCCACGTGATCGATAGGTTAACGCCTTGCTAAGGCGAATTAAAACTATAGTCTACACAACAAATATAGAAGTTTTACGTAGAGTACAGGAAATAAAAACCGGCCAAGTGCGATTCGGACTCGCGTACGAGCGGTTCCGTGCCATTTTCTATAAAAACGGCAAAAAACACGTTTGTTAGCCAGATAAAAGAGAAAATGGCTGTCTTAAGGAAGTTAAAGAGGTGGCGCTGGAGAGGAACAGATGGAGAGAGCTGCATCAAATAAACCCACAAGAGCTCACATCTTAAGTTAGAAGAAGAGTCTACTACACTGCTATCTATACTAATATTATAAACTAGCGACCCGCCCCGGCTTCGCACGGGTAGCATGTTATTGTGGGCCGATTGTGATGAAATTTCATAGTCTTGGGACGCACATAGGCGATTTTTTCTCAATTTTTGTAAAATTTTCACTTTCTTTTTTATAAGAATTTTAAAACTTTCGCTAGATTTTTCAAAATTTTCTGACATTAAGAACCTTCTCCTGACACTTCACAAAAATAATTAGCAAAATCGGTCCAGCCGTTCACGCGTAACGCTGTGACCAAGGGAAATAGGGATTCAGCTTTATTTATAGAAGAATAACATCCACGTTAGTTTCAATTCTGAAACTATAAATACATAACACACACTCGTAAAGTTTCGTAGGTAAAAATAGCTCTGCGGCTCTAAATGGCTGTGCTAGACGGACAGACAAACATAAGAGAGTTCTTATAAAAGATCCTTTTTTTTAAACCCTATTTACTTTGCTCAAAACGTTGAAGGATAACATAGTGAGGAAACCAGTTAGTATAAGCGGCGATGGGTTTGCAACCTGTTACGTATGGAATGCAATATGGAATCCAAAATGTGGGCATGTGCCAAATATAATGTTTGGACGTGCCTCTGACTCTTGAAGATGTCTAGTGGGGGTCACTAGACATCTTCAAAGGATCTAAGCGTTTGGAGATCTGAGAGGATGTCTACCGTACATGGGGATTACAGTCGTGATCCTATTTTTGCTTTCTATTTTCTTGAATGAATAAATTGACTTTAAAAAAGCGTTATACCTAATATTATTGTGTAAACGACGGATTAACTTCGAAGTAGGTAGGTACCTACTCGGAAGTACATAATATAAAAATGATCGATTTTCCATAAACCACCAAATTTTGGATGTTTGTATTTTTGTGACTCGCGATCAAACGGATATTAATGAAACTTTGAAAATACACAGTCTATGCCCTAGAATAAACACATACCCCCGTATTCAGGAACGACACTGTGAGAACATGCACCCACAGTGGACGAAATCTTTTTTCTTTTTTGACTAGAGGCGGTAGTGTGCGCCATAGTGTCGCTCAACACATAAAGTGATGTTTATGAAGAAAGATTTCGTCCACTGTGGGTGCGTGTTCTCATAGTGTCGTTCCTGAATACGGGGATTAGACTACTTTTTGTCCAGGTACCACGCGAGCAAAGCCGCGGGCAGAGCAGACGCTTTATGTGTGGTAAATCTCTCGATGATCTTAGACGTCCGGGACGAGCCAGCTATTTACCATACAATAGGCAATAAATTTACTTTGTTTACATATTTCATGTAAAAACACAATGAAACAATCACCTGTTTTGAGTTTCGAAATATTTTTAAACTGGTTTCATCATCGTTGCTTATATGTATTTAGAAACTGTGATTTTAATCGTCCTACTTAGTATAGGCACATTGATAAAAAAAAATAGGATATCGACGAAGATGTCTAGCGGGGGTAGTCAGAGGCACGTCCGAACATTATATTTGGCACATGCCAACATTTTGCAGTGATTAGCAGTCCATACGTGACAGGTTGCAAACCCATCGCCGCTTATAAGAATACTACCTAGTTTCCTCATTGGATTCCTTAACCGTTTTGAGCACGTGTTTTTGATGCACGCCGGGTTTTGAACCCACGACCTTCAGATTGAAAGTCGAGGTACCTCCCACTCGGCCAACACGGCATTAATAGCACTGCAAAATGTGGGCAAGTGCCAAACGTTTTCACGTTCCCGTATAAATCTTCAAGGATCTAAGTGTTTGATCTGAGCTGTGTTCAAATTCAAATTCAAAAATCATTTATTTCAATAAAATCACAAGGATCACTTTGAAACGTCTTAGGAACTAGGTGAAGTTACGCCGATTCCTCGCGACCAAGCCTAGAAAAACCAGGCAACAAACACGGCTTGGGGTCTACCTTTTTTATCAATGATCCTTTCCTTAATGCTACAAGGTGTCTCAAAAGAAAGTTCACATTTAAATCTTTTTTAAAAAGAAAAGTCTTAGCTTTATTGAAAAAATTTTTATTATATATTGAAGTACACTGTTGGGAATTTATTTTTTAAAAATAACATCGTCCAAATGTAAACCGTTGCGCTCTCGGCATTCATTTAGTCGGGCACTAAAATTGCCTATGACAGCTCGGCAGGTAGTCTCCGTGATGGCTGCCATTTCATGACGGATATTTTCTTTTAATTGTGCCAGGGAAGTCGGTTTATTAGCGTAAACTTTTGATTTGACATAACCCCACAGGAAAAAATCCATAGGTGTTAAATCGGGACTCCGTGGAGGCCAATTTATGTCACCTCGCCTGGAGATTAATTTGTTCGGAAAAATTTCTCGAACTCGAGGCAGAGATCTGTTGGACGTGTGTGAAGTTGCTCCATCCTGCTGGAACCATGTTCTTTGGTTGTAACCAGGAAAGTTTTGCAGTTGGGGCACGAAAAACTCGTCTAACATCTCCACATAACGCTCTGAATTCACTGTGAGCGTGCGTCCCCTTCCATCTTCAAAAAAGTAAGGGCCGATAATTCCTCGCGCCGACATCGCTGCCCATACGGTGACTTTGGGTGAATGTAGCGGTTTCTGATGTTTTTGTTTTGGATTGGTTGCACTCCAGTAACGACAATTTTGCTTGTTTACATGCCCATTCAGGTGAAAATGGGCTTCATCGGAAAACAAGATGTTGGTGAACGTTGGAAAGCGCTCAATCATCTGATTTACAAAGTCAAGCCTCTGACCAGCATCTTGAGGCTTCAGTTCTTGCACCAACTGAATTTTGTACGGGTGCAGCTTTAAATCTTTGTGTAAAATGCAGCATAATGAAGGACGCTTCCGAATCGAGAGGTTTGGATCATCTCGAATAGACTGAGTAACACTGTCCACGTTTTCGGCTGTTCTTGATGTTCTTGGCCGCCCAGATTTTGGTTTCTCCAGAGTTGACCCAGTCTCTTCAAACTTCTCAACCCATTTTGCAATGAGTCGAGTGCTAGGCGCATTATTTAAGTGACGAATATGTCGAATACTGCAGAATTTTCTACGCGACAGTCGCCGAATTACCGTTTTTGTAAAACTCACGTACGCACAACGCACGGTCCGCACCAGAGAAACGCTCCATAGCGACTAAATTCCCAAGAGCCAGACTACCGACTGACATACCCCCCGCGCCCCTCAGAATAGTTGCTTTCGCGTAATAAGATAAGCAAATGTGAACTTACTTTTGAGACACCTTGTATGTAGAGCTCCAGTGTGGTGCCGATCGAAGGTGAAGGCTTAAACAAGAATAATAATTAAAAGTACTACTCAAGTACGTACAACAATAAAAAAAAATAACTAAAGAGCTTCAGCACAAATTCAAAACACGCTACACTTGATTTAGAAATAAAACCTAATGATGAAAGAACAACAAGAACAACGCCCGACGACGCACCGAACGTTCAGAAAGTCGACGGTTGGTCACCTGCCTCATTCAATTCTCTCATTCCTGATGCGTGTCTTTGAGCATCGTCGAGCGTAGTTTTTGAACACACTCCTGGACATCTGAGTGGATGGATATCCATATCCACCCTTAGTGGGGTCTATCACTTGGGAATTATAGTCAGCCTGCTTCAATTCTTATGGTTCCGTACCTGAAAAAAAAACGGAACCCTTATATCCCTCATGTTCGTCCGTCCGTCTAAAGTACAGGACTTAAATTCTTGAAAAAAAAATACCGAGAATAGTTTTTTACCTATACAGGGTGTCCAAGAACCTGGCGTCCAACTGGATTCCCACGATGCCCCAAGTTCTAACAGTACTCAGAAAAATATTTTAAAAAATCCACCCCATGTACTTACAGAATTATACTGATTTCAAAAAAAAAGGGGAAATGAGCACCCTGTGACATACTTTTGAATGCTGTGACTGCTAATGCTGATAATTTCGATATTTCTTGGAGGTTTTGTAATCTAGGGTATTGCTGTGTCTAAATAGAATGTAAAAATAAAGTACTTATTGTACCATTTTAAAATAAAATATTATTTTAACTAAAGGTGATATGGAAAACTATTGAATTTCGCAACTTTGACCGACTGTAGTGTAAAAAAAATGTACCAAAATAGTATGGCAAGTGACGTCAAATTTTGACGCGTTTATTCCTCTTTTTAAAAAGGTATAATACTTACACATTAATTTGAAAAAAAAAATTTTGATAATATTTTTACTCAACAACCCAATTTTTACGAAGTGCCTACCTACTAACGGTAACTGTCGGACCCTTTCTTATCTTAGAAACTGTTATGTTACTACTATTATTTACTTCGGTTCCAAGAGTGAGCAAGAAGGAAATACACACAGGTAGATGGGTTCCCAGTAGAATAAAAGCAAAGAATGTTAGTTTAAAGATATTTTATTACAATAAATGTTCAAAATGTTGACCACCCGCGGCAATACAAGCTCTCACTCTCCTTAAAAAGGACCGCTTTATGTTTCGCGAGTAACTTTTTTGACGTATCACCTGCACTGCTTGTGTTATCTTCTCACGAAGGTCAGCGATGTCATTAATGGGCTTCGCATAAACGAGCTCCTTCATAGTTCCCCAGAAAAAAAAATCCAGCGGATTTAAGTCAGGTGAGCGGGCTGGCCACGGGATTGTTCCTGATCGCCCAATCCACCTGTTCGGGTATTGCTCGTCCAAAAACACTCTAACGGATACGCGAAAATGTGCTGGACAGCCGTCGTGTTGGAACCACATATCTGGTGGGGTCTCTTCTAGTAAGTTTGGCAAATCATTTTGAAGAAAATTTAAATATGATTCGCCAGTCAAATTCTCGGGCATCTCAAATGGACCAATAATATTCCCACAGAGAATACCGGTCCACATGTTCACTTTGAACCGGTACTGGGATCTATCTTCTCGCATCAAGTGCGGATTTTCCACATGCCACTCGTGCAAGTTGTGTAGGTTCATGTAGCCATCCTTCTTAAATGTTGATTCATCTGACCACAAAATTTTGTCGATAAAGTTTTCGTCTTCTCGATGTTTTTGCAGGATTGTTTCACAAAACGCGACTCGCTGTACGTGGTACGGATGATATTCTTCTTTTTGGAGAATACTGTGTGCTGTGCTCTTCGGTATCCCCGTATCAGCTTCTATTCCTCGCACAGAGATGCTTGGATTTGCCGACACCGCCTCTAAAACTTCATCGCGTATGAAGTCATTTACGGGTCGTCCTTCACCAGCTACTTGATTGGGGAACCGCCCGTCACATAGTGATCTGTGCACATTAATGAAAACTCGATGGTCGGGATATCGCGTAGCCCTCGGATACCTTTCTCTGTAAAGTCTCGCTGCAGCTCGTCCATTACCTCTACATTCTCCATAAATGTAGTGCATATTTGCGTATTCTTGCGGAGTGTAGGTCGCCATGGTAGCACACACAAAACACAAACTGTCCAAACACAGGCAAAGGTCGTCGTAAAGAGTTCGTTTCAAAGTCCAGAGCACAAAGAGTAATCGAGTCCAATAAACAAAGCTTTAAATCGTAGTACGTGATCAATGGTAACAATAAGAGAGAGGTGCGTAGTAACGGCAGGAGGCAGTGACGCGTACTGACCGTACTGTTATCCTAAACCTTTTTCTCCCTCACTCTTACCTGAATAATGGGGTACCATAAAGAAGAACCAGCAAATCGCATAGTTTCTGTCTTGCTCCCTCCTGTTGTAATAACGAATCACTATGGTGAGATGCATGCACATACCGTCCCTTACGGTCTAACCTGTTTTTTGAGAGGCCTGTTGTTATTTTTATGAGCATACAATAGTAATTCTTTAGAGGTTAGATTCAATTCGTCGTAAATTTTTCTTTCTAAGAATTCTGTAAGACATCGTAAAAATTGGGTTGTTGAGTAAAAATATTATCAAAATTTTTTTTTTCAAATTAATGTGTAAGTATTATACCTTTTTAAAAAGAGGAATAAACGCGTCAAAATTTGACGTCACTTGCCATACTATTTTGGTACATTTTTTTTACACTACAGTCGGTCAAAGTTGCGAAATTCAATAGTTTTCCATATCACCTTTAGTTAAAATAATATTTTATTTTAAAATGGTACAATAAGTACTTTATTTTTACATTCTATTTAGACACAGCAATACCCTAGATTACAAAACCTCCAAGAAATATCGAAATTATCAGCATTAGCAGTCACAGCATTCAAAAGTATGTCACAGGGTGCTCATTTCCCCTTTTTTTTTGAAATCAGTATAATTCTGTAAGTACATGGGGTGGATTTTTTAAAATATTTTTCTGAGTACTGTTAGAACTTGGGGCATCGTGGGAATCCAGTTGGACGCCAGGTTCTTGGACACCCTGTATATTACAGGAAAACTTAAAAGACATTTATTTTTCAACTATCGTGATTAGTAGACTTAACTATAGATTTTGACACGGGTCTTTACCACGTAATTACCTATTTACTTTCCCGACGTCTATGTTACAATAGCCATGGTCGCGGGCAGACTTGAGTGCTCGGAGCTACCGTCGAGAAGCGGAGGCAGTTGAAGAAACTACCCTCACTTGGTCTTCAGAAATAGAATGGTGTGTCGTAATTACGTCTATAAGACATTTGTACGGTACCCTCGGTACGCGAGTCCGACTCGCACTTGTCCGGTTTTTTAAAACTCTTGCCACCTAACTCTCGAGAACTTGACCGACTTCTTAACTTCCCGCTAACAATGCATTGGATTGGCGAACTGCCAACTATGCGCTGGTTTACGTGAATATTTATGTAAATGATTCATAAATTGACCGTGGTTTTTATCTGTGAGTATTTTTTAACGGGATAGCATCATTATTCGTCTTCGTTTACGTACCACAAGCTCCTAAAGTAATATTGACTGGCCTCACAGCTCAGCTGGTAGTAACTCTGCCTTCTGCGCTATAGGTTGTGTGTTCGATCCCCACCCAGGATAAACATTTGTGTGATGAACATAGATGTTTGTTCTGTTAATTATGTATTCACAAAAAAAAGTATTCTATCAGTTATTTGTTTCCCATAGTAAAAGCTTTAATTCGTTTGGGGTCAGATGGCGTTGTGTATAAAGTCCACCAATATTTATTTATTTAATACTAGCTGTCCAGACAGACGTTGTCATATCAAACTTGCAATGTTACGCTGGGAGAATATTCTCCTGACAATAAAGAATTAGCAAACTCGGTCCAGCCGATCACGCGTGATGCCCTAGGGAAATAGGGATTCATTTTTATTGTATGATTAAAACTATATTATTCGCGGTGCGAAAGTGACAACGGGAGTCTTATCTCTCGGGAGTAATATTGTTTAGATATTACTTTAGAAACTTGTGGTACGGCCCCTGATTATTAGCGTGAACACACCATCACAACAATATTATTTATGAGAAAGTTTGGGTATTTGTTTGTAGATATCGTAACGACTGAACCGCTACGCTTGGACATACGTATCTGCAGATATTTACTTCTGTGGTGCTATTTTGTAAAAACATGATACTCATACCAATGTTTATTGGTACCGAATGCCATAATAGGTAGTTTAGGCACCCATACCTACACTTCCAATACAATACCGACGCAGAAGCGTAAGTATAGGTGCATAAGCAGTGAATAGTTACTATGAAAAGTGTACAGATTAGGTATTGTCTAACATTAGGTATTGCATTCAACATCATAACATGATAATCATATTCTTACAAAATAGCCCTACTGGTCTGGGTTTTATGGTAGTACAACATTACGGTAGACATTCTCTCACATCGCCAGGCGCTCTAGGGGTCTGCTCGGTAACTGAAAACGAAATTTTGTCACAATATTAGTTTCAAAATTACATCATTTTGACTATAGTTTAAACTGATTTTTGATTTTATGAACTGAAAGTTTGCGTCCAGACCCTAGATCTTTGAAGATGTCTAAAGAGATTAGTCAGAGGCACGACCAAACATTACATTTGGCGCATGCCCAAATTATGCAGTTTAACAGGCCCTATTTCTATTTTCAGTATTTGTACGAAATCGGTCACAAAGTGTGTGTGACTCAGCCGCGCGTTGCCGCCGCTGTGACGCTTGCTGGTCGCGTGTCGCAAGAACGCGGTGAACATGTTGGCCAGCAAGTTGGGTATGCGGCTGGCATGACGGCCGAGAGGTCACCAGACACTGGGATTGTGGTAAGTTCTTTATGGCAATGCTACTGAATTTTATTAAAAAAATTCAGACATCCTATAATAATCCTTTATGCTAACTACTACAAAATGTGTCAAATATTTGGACGAGCCGCTGACTACCCCCACTAGACATCTTCAAAGGACTACCGGACTTGGGGATGACAGTCGACCCTATTTATTTTTTGTTTTTCTTTTTTTAAGTACGAGATTATTTTGTTTAAAAAAAAAGTTGATTTAAGTTAATAAGTACGTATTATTGTACAATGTTGAAACCTGATTTAGCTACGCAAACAAACATAAAAACTTTTTTTTGTCTCTACCTTGTGCACTGTCGCGCAGGAAAAGCTTTTTCTGTTATAAAATTGTATTTTTTTGGGGTTTTATCATTTTATCAAACACAGGTTAAAATCTTGTCATTTCATATTTAGATTAATGATGATCATAATAAAAACATACCGTTTCTAATTAATTGTTTAGCTGTCATAACAAAGCACAATAGAACACAAAAACAGGCATAGTGTCAAGGCTTGACAACAATGGCAGGTAAAAAGAAATGTCCGTTGAAGTGTGAAATAAGTGTCAGACAAATTTGCGAATTGTGTGGTTAAGCCAGTCGACGATTATTTTTGTTCGAAACGAAAAAAGAAATACTTGTGAACAAGCCACATCTCCTATTTTATAATGTATGGTATATGTGAATAAAGATGTACCCATCTTTAATCACTTCGATAAATAATCCTACCGACCGCTGCAATGATAACAAACACACGTCCGCGCGTGGTCCGCCTTAGCTTTTCGAATAAATTAATGATATAAATTATGTATAATTACTTATCAAAAATCTATCCTAATAGAAATCTAGATCTACATATTACCTATCTTTAACAATAAATCACAAGTTGATTTTAATAGTAGGTATATAAAATATTTCGATCATAAATTCTAAAACGTATCATTTTGAAATAATATCTTTATCGTGAAAAGTTTCTGCTATTATGTTTTCAGCTTAATAGAAATCTAGGTAGGAACTTGAAGTAATATACTTATTAAAAATAAGAGATGTGGCTTGTTCAGAAGTATTTCTTTTTTCGTTTCGAAAAAGAGCAATCAGCGACTGGGAGCCTCTTAAAGAATTTTTCAAATCGGTCCAGTACCTAGTTTCGTAGCCTATTCGATACAAACAAACAAACAATCAAATCTTTCCTCTTTATAATATTAGTATAGATAGAACGAATGACATCAACCGTCGAAAAACAGGAGGTTATCAATTCGACATGTATATTTTTTTGTGTGTATGACTGACCTGGTGATCCGATTTCTAAGATTTTTTTTCTATTATGTAGTAAATAATCCCAAGCTGGTTCCATTTAAATGATATTCCTATAGGACTAATAGTTTTTTCTTAAAACTTAAAAAAAAACTAATATCGTTCCTTAACTTTTCCGCCCAGCGGCGATGTCACGTATGTAATGCTAACTACATTTTTTTTCTTTTTTTTTTCGACATTTTCGTGGGTTTTCTTTATATGGTTTTTAGGGTTCCGTACCCAAAGGGTAAAAACGGGACCCTATTACTAAGACTTCGCTGTCCGTCTGTCTGTCACAGGGTGACACTTGTGACACAACAAACGTGATGTTTTAAATAGAAATACGGCTAATTACCACGTTTTTACTTGTATTGCTGACGTTTCGAGACAATTCAGATGCTCTTCATCATGAGCAACGCCCGCGACCGCGATCAACGGCAGATCGGCGAATACTACGGTTCATAGCCCGCTCCGCCCGAGCCGAAAGCAGCGCCGGTGATCGAGTCGTATCCTGTGCGTCATCGGAATCACTCGAAACTTCTGACACGCTACCCGCATTTCTACTCGAGTCGTGAACATAAGGCCGCATACACACTACACTCACAGTATCACTCTCCGGACAAGACACAAAACTTTCAGAAGGGGTGGTGGAATTCAGTAAGGGTTTCCATGATGGTGAAATGCCCCATCCGCGGTCTCGGTTAAAATTAGGATGCTTATTGATCTCAATCGCTTCTCGTATCTTTCGGGGGACGAAGAACTTCTCTCTCGCTAGGACCAAAGTCTTATCAAAACGTAGATAATGCGACGAGTTTGAGATCAAAGCATGTTCCGCAACCGCTGACTTTTCCACATCCAGGTTTCTCACACTCCTGATGTGTTCGGTTAATCTTGCCGAGATATTGCGCTTGGTTTCTCCTATGTAACTTTTGCCACAGTCACATGGTATGCTGTAAACCCCAGGCACATTTAGAGGATCCTTGTCTTTGGGTGAGCGCAACAATTGTCTTAGCTGACTTGGAGGCCGAAAAATCGGTTTGATGCCATATTTTTGCCGTAAGTAATGACCTATCTTGTCTGTTACCCCCTTTATAAAAGGAAGGTAGACCGGAGAACGCTCCACGACAGATGGACGTCTACGCTCATTCGCCTTCATCACTTGAGAATACTCCCGCCACCCATATCCATTTCTCTCTAACACCGTTCTTACGTGCTCCAACTCAGACTCCACATGATGATGATCACACAAAGTGAGGGCCCGATTGATCAGTGTTCTGGGCACGGAGAGGAGATGCATGGGATGGTGATGAGAGTTCGCGTGTAAATATTGATCTGTGTGTGTGTGTGTGTTGTGTGTGTTGTGTCCGTCTACAGGAAGCCAACACACACAGATCAATATTTACACGCGAACTCTCATCACCATCCCATGCATCTCCTCTCCGTGCCCAGAACACTGATCAATCGGGCCCTCACTTTGTGTGATCATCATCATGTGGAGTCTGAGTTGGAGCACGTAAGAACGGTGTTAGAGAGAAATGGATATGGGTGGCGGGAGTATTCTCAAGTGATGAAGGCGAATGAGCGTAGACGTCCATCTGTCGTGGAGCGTTCTCCGGTCTACCTTCCTTTTATAAAGGGGGTAACAGACAAGATAGGTCATTACTTACGGCAAAAATATGGCATCAAACCGATTTTTCGGCCTCCAAGTCAGCTAAGACAATTGTTGCGCTCACCCAAAGACAAGGATCCTCTAAATGTGCCTGGGGTTTACAGCATACCATGTGACTGTGGCAAAAGTTACATAGGAGAAACCAAGCGCAATATCTCGGCAAGATTAACCGAACACATCAGGAGTGTGAGAAACCTGGATGTGGAAAAGTCAGCGGTTGCGGAACATGCTTTGATCTCAAACTCGTCGCATTATCTACGTTTTGATAAGACTTTGGTCCTAGCGAGAGAGAAGTTCTTCGTCCCACGAAAGATACGAGAAGCGATTGAGATCAATAAGCATCCTAATTTTAACCGAGACCGCGGATGGGGCATTTCACCATCATGGAAACCCTTACTGAATTCCACCACCCCTTCTGAAAGTTTTGTGTCTTGTCCGGAGAGTGATACTGTGAGTGCAGTGTGTATGCGGCCTTATGTTCACGACTCGAGTAGAAATGCGGGTAGCGTGTCAGAAGTTTCGAGTGATTCCGATGACGCACAGGATACGACTCGATCACCGGCGCTGCTTTCGGCTCGGGCGGAGCGGGCTATGAACCGTAGTATTCGCCGATCTGCCGTTGATCGCGGTCGCGGGCGTTGCTCATGATGAAGAGCATCTGAATTGTCTCGAAACGTGAGCAATACAAGTAAAAACGTGGTAATTAGCCGTATTTCTATTTAAAATGATTAACAACCACGATAGTTTTAATTCTATAAACGTGATGTTGTTGCCGTTTTGTATTGATAATAGTACAAAACCCTTCGTGCGCGAGTCTGACTCGCACTTGGCCGGTTTTTTTATTTAATATAAATTCACTTTAAAAACAATTGAAGTATCAATTGACATCACACATTCTAATACGACAGACTAACCCTCGTATTCAAGAACGACACTATGAGAACACGCACCCACAGTGGACGAAATCTTTTTTCATAAAAATCACTTTATGTGTTGTGCGACACTGCATAGTGTGACTAGAGGCACATTGTCGTGTGCCTCTAGCCAAAGTTGAGCTCGAAAGGCATACGGTAGCGTGCGCCATAGTGCCAGTCAACACATAAAGTGATTTTTATGAAAAAAGATTTCGTCCACTGTGGGTGCGTGTTCTCATAGTGTCGTTCTTGAATACGAGGGGAAGATTTCTAAGAGTGCAGATTGCATTGAATATATCGGAGCGCTGTCACTACCGTCAATAATGTCGAAATCGTTTTGCAGAGTAAGGGCCCTGACCCTGACCTTATC
Organism: Hydriomena furcata; assembly: GCA_912999785.1. Classification (NCBI taxonomy): domain Eukaryota; kingdom Metazoa; phylum Arthropoda; class Insecta; order Lepidoptera; family Geometridae; genus Hydriomena; species Hydriomena furcata. Next base: position 9,234,458 of record OU538848.1, read on the forward strand.
GGAAATAGTGAACTGTTACGCCTTTTAACACTACTAAGGTTTCGCGTTACTGTGTTTATCGACGCTTATCAGACGTTTAATGCAATACTGGCTCGTTTTAATTCAATTCTATATTGTTTATTGCCACTTTTATAATGCTATAGCTATAATAACCCAAACATAAATGTAAGGGTCGAAGATTCGATCGATATTATATTATATTATCACCTTGTTCGATTGGCACCACACTGGAGCTCTACATAGCATTAAGGAAAGGATCATAAAAAAAAGGTAGACCCCAAGCCGTGTTTGTTGCCTGATTCTTCTAGGCTTGGTCGCGTGGAATCGGCGTAGCTTCACCTAGTTCCTAAGACGTTTCAAAGTGATCCTTGTGATTTTATTGAAATAAATGATTTTTGAATTTGAATTTGAATTCAATGATAATTAATTCATTTTTCGTATTTTAGGGTTTCGTACCCAAAGGGTAAAAATGGGACCCTATTACTAAGACTTTGCTGTCTGTCTGTTACAGGGCTGTATCTCATGAACCGTGATAGCTAGACAGTTGAAATTTTCACAGATTATGTATTTCTGTTGCCGTTATAACAACAAATACTAAAAACATAATAAATAAATATTTAAGGGGGGCTCCGATACAATAAACATGATTTTATTGCCGTATTTATAGATAATACGGTACGGAACCCTTCGTGCGCGAGTCTCGCACTTGGCCGGTTTTTATAGATTATGGTACGGAACTCTTAGAGCGCGAGTCCGATTCGCACTTGGGCAGATTTTTTTTTTCGAGTCGTATTATTACAACTAGTAATAATAGTTAATAATAATGATGATTTTTGTTTCAGTTTATGACGGAAGGAGTTCTGCTTAGAGAAATGTTTGCTTCCCCCCTTCTTATGCAATATACTTGTATTGTGCTTGATGAGGTAAAAAACTTATATTCCTTCTACTCACTACATTAAATCCAAAAGCCATGTTGGCCGAGTGGGACGTACCTCGACTTTCAATAGGCTATTTGACAGTATGAAAAATAAAGTGTGTTGATAGTAATCTATGTAAATTATGGCTTCATAAAGCGTTATAGAATAAAATACTTAACTTGAAAATAAACAATGATTTATGAAAAAGTCCATAATGAAAATTATCTATTTTTAAACGCCAGTCACGTGACACAAAACGGTCAGGATTGGTCGAATCGACGATGACGAAACATGCATGTCAATATGTCTGTATGTGGGTACTGTGCTAAACATGTTTAGAAGTGCATTTTACTACCCTTTAGACATCTTCAAGGGTATAAGCGCGTGTGTGTGTGTTTGTTACTCTTTCACGCAAAAACTACTGAACGGATTAAAATAAAACTTTACAGTAATATAGCTTATACAATTATACATCGGAATAACACTTAAGTTACTTAGTCGACTTCCCAGTCGACGATTGCTCTTTTTCGAAACGAAAAAAGAAATACTTCTGAACAAGCCACATCTCCTATTTTTATAAGTATATTACTTCAGGTTCCTACCTAGATTTCTATTAAGCTGAAAATATAATAGCAGTAACTTTTCACGATAAAGATATTATTTCAAAATGATACGTTTTAGAATTTATGATCGAAATATTTTATATACCTACTATTAAAATCAACTTGTGATTTATTGTTAAAGATAGGTAATATGTAGATCTAAGATTTCTATTAGAATAGATTTTTGATAAGTTATTATAAATATTTTATATCATTAATTTATTCGAAAAGCTAAGGCGGACCACGCGCCGACGTGTGTTTGTCGTCATTGCAGCGGTCGGTAGGATTATTTATCGAAGTGATTAAAGATGGGTACATCTTTATTCACATATACTATACATTATAAAATAGGAGATGTGGCTTGTTCACAAGTATTTCTTTTTTCGTTTCGAACAAAAACAATCGTCGACTGGGAGCGCCTTAAGCTACTTTTTATCCAGGTACCACCCGTGCGAGGTCGAGGCGAGGAGCTAGTTAATAATAATTGTGTGTATATTTCCAGGTTCACGAGAGAACACTGATGACTGATGTTCTAATGGGTTTACTTAAAAAAATTGCAAAGGTAAAATTTATTTCATCAATTTATAGATAGATAGATAGATAGAAAATTCTTTATTGCACAATACAAGAACATGTACATAGGCGAACTTAATGCTAGTTAGCATTTTCTTCCAGCTAACCTTTGTGTAATTTGGAAAGGGAATGGTAGTGCTTTGTAAGAGAGAAATCATTGAATTTATTATATTTATACACATACTTACTAAAAAATACATAAACTTACATATATACCATACCATAATACCTAGTATCTACAAAAAAAATATATATAGGTGCTCAAATTGGATGAGTATTTTGCAGAGAGAGATAATGTTGGTATAATTTGGACTTGAAGATTCCCATGGATGAGGCTTTGCGTATGTCTACAGGGAGAGAGTTCCATAGGCGGATCGCAGTAACCGTGAAAGAGTCGGTGTAAAAGTTTGTGTTATGTTGAGGCGTCATGAGAAGAAGGTGTTGAGAGGAGCGAGAAGGACGGTCTGGAGGGATGAGGGGAGTGAAACGTTCTTTAAGATAGTGAGGTGAGAGGGGATGATGGAGGATGTTGTAAAGGAGGCAGAGAATATGGGTGTTCCGACGATGGCGGATGTTAAGCCACTTCAGTTGTGTCCGATAGTGTGAGATGTGGTCGTACTTACGCAGACCGTACATGTACCTAATACAGAAATTCAACAACCGTTCCAGCTTGTTAAGTTGCTCTTCAGTGGCGTCGGGATAACACACATCAGCGTAATCTAGAATGGGGAGTAGAATGGAGTTGACAAGGGTGGATTTAGCGGAAAAAGGCAGAAAGTTTTGCATACACTTCAAGGCATGCATAGCATTATATCATATATATCATTTATTTCAATAAAATCACAAGGATCACATTGAAACCTCTTAGGAGATAGGTGAAGCTACGCCTAATTCCTGCGACCATTAATTGTTTAGAAGAATCAGGCAACAAACACGGCTTGGGGTCTATAATTATTTTCAATGATTCTTTCCTTAATGCTATGTAGAGCTCCAGTGTGGTGCCGATCGAACAAGGTGAAGGCTCAAACATGAATAATATTTAAAAGTACTAACCAAGTACGTACAACAATAAGAAATAATGAACTAAAGAGAAACAATCTCCATATTAAATTTCATTATAATCGGTTAGGTGGTTTGGCTGTGATAACGTCACAGACAGACAGACAGAGTTCATTTCGCAGTTATTTAAGTATATTATATTCTATCAGTTATATAGTTCATATAGGTCAAGCTTAGTTTAGTGCTAGATGACGCTACGTAAAATGCTGTATTTATAATTTCTATATCTAGCCGTGTCGGCTGAGTGGGAGGTACCTCGACTTTCAATCTGAAGGTCGTGGGTGCGAATCCCGGCGTGCATCAATGGATTTTTGTGATCGAAAAATTTATATGCGCATCAAAAATCAAAACGGTGAAGGAAAACATCGTGAGGAAACCAGTTAGTGTTCTTATAAGCGGCGATGGGCTTGCAATCTGTCAAGTATGAAATGCTAACTACAGCAAAATGTGGGAATGTGTTTGGACGTGCCTCTGACTACCCCCACTAGACATCTTCAGAGGATCTAAGCGTCTGGAGATCTGAGAGGATGTCTACCGTACTTAGGGATTACAGTCGTGATCCTATTTATTTTTATAATTTCCAGAAACGCAAAAATCTAAAACTAGTTATATCCTCGGCGACAATGGATGCAGAGTTTCTGAAGAGTTTCTTCAATGTTGCTGATCAGAAGGTTTCTTCGAGTCGCAGCACCTCTGTGGTTATGTCTATGCATGGAAGGATGCATCCTATAGATGTTTTTTACAGTGCAGGTAGTAAATCCTAATCCTATCCTATCCTAATCCTAATCCTAATCCTAATAATATAATAAATGCGAAAGTTTGTGAAAAGAAATGTATGTTTGTTCCACAATCAGGCCTAAACGACAAAACGGATTAAGATGAAACTTGCTGTAGTATGTAGATAAAAAATCAGAATAAATAATAGGGTATCTTAAAATCCGAAAAACAACCCCTAAATGATAAAAAAACGCAAAATAGTTGATTTTGGTATAGATGGCGCTGGTGTGCAACAAATCTGACATCACAGACTAAAAACATTCAGTCTTTTCTATTCGATTATTGAAATTTGACAGGACAATGTCTGTCACGGGTCGGCTAGTAATGTTATAAATGCGAAAGTTTGTGATAAGGCTGCTATGTTTGTTCCCTAATCAAAAATAAACGACAAAACGGATTAAGATAAAAGTTGCTGTAGTATGTAGATAAAAAATCAGAATAAATAAAGGGGGAACTTATAATCCGAAAAACAACCCCTAAATGATAAAAAAACGCAAAATGGATGATTTTGGTATAGATAGCGTTGGTGTGCAACAAATCTGACATCACAGACTAAAAACATTTAATCGTCATAACAACGCAGTTTTGTTTAATTGATGATACGCATTATACCAAAATTCGTAATTTATTTTATGACTACAAGGTTTGTAGGGAAAAAATTGGAAGTTGCTTTTACTTATGTGATTATTACAAAAAAAATTACAGAACAACGTTTGTCGGGTTGGGTATAATATTATTAGGATACATACTTATATTTACTTTTCAATATTGTGGTGCCTGAATTAACGGGTTTTCTTTCCTTTCTTATACAGTATTGAACTTTTTTTTTCAGAACCTGTGCCTGATTATGTGAAAGCTACAGTTGAAACAGTTATTAAGATCCATGAAAACGAACCATTCGGAGATGTATTAGCATTTCTTACGTCACAGGTATGTAACTGAAAACACTGAATTCTACTAATATTGTAAATTTGAAAGTTTGTGAGGATGTTTGTATGTTTGTGGCTCGAATCACGCCCAAACAACCGAACGGATTTGGATGTAACTTTGAATATACATAGCTTATGTCTTGGAAAAAAAAATCGCGCAAAAAAAATAATAATTTTAAATTAGCGCGGAAATTTATTTCGGATCCGGAAGTGAATGGTTTTGTTACACAGAACGATACTGTCATCTGTCAGCTTTGTAACAGTCAAAACCCGGAAGCGATCGCTCTTCGGGTTACCAAATAATAAATTTTTCAAAAATTCCTTGCGCAGTGACGTCACGTGGCGTTCGTTCCCGTTCCCGTTCCCGTTATTACACCCGCACTACAAATTTTTATCGGTTTCGTTTTTCGTGTTTTAAATGTAATTATTTTATTTATATTTTCAGGAAGAAATCAACGAAGCGTTAGAATCATTACAGGCTTACGCGACAAGTAACAACGACTTAAACAAACACAGAAGTCATTTTCCGAGTGGAATTAGATCTAATAACATAAATGTGTTGCCTATGTATGGCAGTTTGCCATATTATAGTCAGATAAAGTAAGTTATCTTTAGTTCTATACCAATATTATAAAGAAAAAAAAACAGGTTTTTTTTAATGTTTAAAATAAAAAAAATATCCTACTAATATTATAAATTAATGCGAAAGTTTGTGAGTGGTTGTGTGTAATCCTCAAGTACGGTAGACATCCTGTCAGATTTCCAGGCGCTTAGATCCTTAAACTAGAGGGGGTAATCAGAGGCACGTCCAAATATTTGGCACAATACTCACATTTTGCAGTAGCATTCATTAACTCGATGTTATAACTATTGTATTTAATTATTTACAAAAAAAAAAGTAAATAAGTATTCTGTCAGTTATCTAGTTATTATAGTACAAGATTTGCTTAATTTGGGCTCGCAGTGTAATAATATCCACCAATATTTCTTTACTTACAAAAAAATAAGTATATAAGTAATTCAATCAGTAATCACCTTTGTTGTGCGTATAATACAAACTTCACTTAGCTTGGGGTTAGATGGCGCTGTAAAATGTAAAATAAAAAATGCAAGACCGGGATTCAAACCTCAATACAGCTTTATGTAAAAATATATAAATATTTTTTTTATAATTTCAGAGTATTCCAAACAGCAGATAAGAATGTACGTAAAGTAGTTCTTGCGACAAACATAGCAGAGACCAGTGTGACTATACCCGGTATTGTTTACGGTAAGATGGATGAATGAATGAATGAATGAACGACTGAATGAATGAACATTATATTGTACACCAGAGTAATAAACAATGGCAGAAACTTTAAGATTAAAACTATAATTGCATGATTCGCAAATATTTGTTTCGGATGTGTAATTTTGTTAATAATTCGTGTTTTAAATAAATGGTATGATTATATTTAATTTAACTTTAGCTTTTGACACGGGTCTTTATCACGTAATTACCTTTAATATTTTCCCGACGTTTCGACTATGTTACAATAGCCATGGTCACGGGCAGACTTAACATAGTCGAAACGATAATTATGTGATAAAGACCCGTGTCAAAATCTATAGATTTAATTTGATTTTTTTAAATGGTCACGCGCTATTTCTTTGAACTTAGCTGGACACGCTGCCGCTTCTCTAGAAAGACAATGGCATTCATTTATTTGCATAAGATGGTACTTACATAAAAAGAGAAATTAAATCTACTCGTAGCAAGTATTTGCGAACCATTTCAAGCTATTTTGACCCCTTCACAACTCGAAACCTATTTAAGCTATAATTTATACATGCATGAAATTTGTCTAATGGGGGTAGTCAGAGGCACGCCCAAACATTATATTTGGCACATGCCCACTTTTTGCAGTAGTTAGCATTCCATACGTGACAGGTTGCAAGCCCATCGACGCTTATAAGGATCTAAGCGTCTGGAGATTTGAGATGTCTACCGTACTTGGGGATTACAGTCGTGATCCTATTTATTTAATTTTATTTTATTTGTCAATTTCAGTGATAGACTGCGGCTTCCACAAGCTGCCATTCTTCGACCCAGCAGTGGGCGTGGACTCGATAACAATAACGCCAATCTCCAAAAACAACGCCACACAACGTGCAGGACGGGCGGGCAGAACGGGCAAGGGGAAATGTTATAGGTAACTAACTAACTGACTGACTGACTGACTGACTGACTGACTGACTGACTGACTGACTGACTGACTGACTGGCTGTATTATGAACATTCAGTTTTAGATAATAATACATACATATATACAGGTTATTTTATTTTGACGGTGGAAGCAAAAATAAAAATAAAAACTCTGTTAACAAGAAGAAATCTTTCCAACGAAACTCGATAAGTGAAACATAATTTAGACAACCACACAACTAGCCCTCTGGTATAGCGGTAAGAGGACCGCTTCTGATACATCGTAACCGGCCACGGTCGACGGTTCAAGCCCCTGCGCACGCAGGACTTTTTGCACGATACAAAATCTTCAGTAGAATTTATTATAGTACTTACAAGTAAACGCACTAATTATTAAATAGACACAATGGATGAGGTGAGAGAAATGTTTCTAAAACTTCAAAACGATATTACAAGTACAAAAAGTTCGATCAAAGATATGGAAACGAACATAACGAAAAACATAAACAACAATATGATCGAAATAGTAAAAAACCTACAGTCAAAAATAGAAATTCTTGAAGAAGAGAATGCATCTCAAGAAAATAGGATTGATAGGATAGAAAGGACGCAGAGGCAACGTAATATTATCATATTTGGAGTGGATGAAAAAGAACGTGGATATGATGATCTCACACAGATAGTGTTAAAAATTCTAAAAAAAAAAAAAAAAAAATTCTAAATGACATAATGAAAGTTAACTGTACAATCTTCGAGATACAAGCGCTGCGAAGAGTCGGAAGGAAGGGTGACAGAATCAGACCAATTGCAATTTCATTTACTACGCTAGGGAGGAAAATAGAGGTTCAGAAGAAATGGAAAACGTTGAAAAATTCAAATTCAAACTACTCGATCTCAGAAGATTATCCTCCTAAAATTTTAGCAAAAAGAAAAACTCTGATGGAACAAGCGAATATAGAAAAAGAAAAGGGAAACAAAGTGCTGATCAAATATGACAAGCTCATAATACTGCCCTCCAACCAAATGGAAATAAAATCGCAATCGCGAAATACGAAAAGAGCTCTATCACAAACACCCCCACAAACAAATATGAAAAACGAAACAAACGCAGAAAAGAAAAGTCAAGCTCAAAAAAAGAACAAACTATCATCCTACTGGGCTCCCTCGCGTTTCACTAAAGTGGTACAAAGCGAACACTGTGCAGACACTGCAGACGATAATACAATCGACACAAGAACTAAAGAAAAACAATAGCAACCAAAGCACACGACCCCTCCTCTTTCTCCAGCACGGTTGGTCACCGCGGAGAAAAACGACCAAAACCCTCCAACTCCAACACTGAGCACAAGAAACAAGAGTCTGTATATTCTCACATATAACGTACGGTCTCTTGCAGAAAAAACTAGAATAATACAACTTGAAAACAGCCTACAAAATGTAAAATGGGACATAATTGGCCTATCTGAAATAAAAAAGACGGGCCAACAAATCGAAGAGAATGAAGATTACATGCTATTTTATAACGGTGAGAAAAAAGGAAGAAATGGCGTAGGCTTCATGGTGAAAAAGTATTTAAAACCAAACATAGAGAATTTTACTGCATACTCAGATAGAGTGGCACGTCTGGATATGAAATTTAACAAAATATATTTAACAACGATACAAGTCTATGCCCCAACATCAAAAGCAAAAGATCACGAAGTAGACTTATTCTATAAAGATGTACGGAAAGCTCTGGAAAACACAAAGAAGAATACCTTTTTGATAGGAGATTTCAACGCCAAAATTGGGATGCCGAAAGAAGAGGAAACATATATCCTAGGCAGATTTGGTTATGGAAGTCGAAATGAAAGAGGCTTGAAACTTATAGAATTCTGTTACGAAAACCAACTTACTATAGCAAATACGAAGTTTAAAAAACCAACAAGAAAAAAATGGACATGGCATACTCCAAATGGAAAATTCAAAAACGAAATTGACTTTATTACTACAAAAAACTTTAAACTGGTAAGAAATGTTCATGTCCTTGATATCGACTACCCATCCGATCACCGTCCAGTCAGATGCGAAATAAACTTAGAAGGAGTAACTAAAAGAAGCAGGATAAACTACTGTAAAACCAAGACTAAACTATTTACAACCATAGAAAAAGAATCACTCAGATGTCTGCTACAAAAAGAAGAGATTCACGGAGATAACCCTGAAGACACAAACCGCAATCTGACAAACATAATAAACAAATGTGTCAAAAACTTGCCACATATCAGTTCAAAACCAACAAACAATATTTTCTTTACAGAAGATATAATCAAACATACCAAAGAAATACAAGACCTGAAAAAAATTAAAAATCGTACATTTACACAAAGAAAACGCCTTAGAAACCTATATACAAAAGTCAAGAAAAAACTGAAAGAAAACCAAAAAGAACATAGATTACAAATTCTACAAAAAGAATTAGAAACTTCAGGTTCTAGCAAAAGAGCGTTCAAAAAACTAGATACATCTACAAAATGGATAATGGAACTTAAGCAAAACAAAAATAACAAAATGGTGTCCTCTAGACATGAACTAATAAAAGTAGCCACAGATTTTTATAAAGAACTTTACTACGAATGCAGTGGAGAAAAACAATTAACACACAATCATCAGATCAACCCAGAAACAGATGTTCCAATTTTCATCCAATCAGAAATACAAGATATAGTCAGCAAATTAAAAAGTAACAAAAGCCCAGGCGAGGATAAAATAACAAATGATATTATAAAAGCATTCGGAGATGCTATCTATCCCATACTGACAAACTTATACAACCAAGTACTGATAAAGGAACAAGTCCCAATTGCATGGAAAAGCTGCACTATCAGCTTACTCTATAAGAAAGGAGATCCTAAAGACATAAACAACTACAGACCTATCAGCTTACTTTCAACCGTATACAAAATGTTTACTGCTCTAATTTCGAACAGAATCAATAAAACAATTGAAGAAAACCAAACACGAGAACAAGCTGGTTTTAGAAAAAACTTTTCAACTATCGACCATATATTTACTCTAACCCAGATACTAGAGAGGTACACGGAATATGGAAAAACTATTTATCTTGTGTTTATTGACTACAGCAAAGCGTTCGATTCTATAAAACACTCTGAGCTCTGGAAAGCTCTAAACGAACAAGGAATACAACAAAAATACATAACACTATTAAAAAATATATACACAGAGTGTGTCGCTAAAGTAAAACTAGAAAAGCCTGGAGAAAAATTTAATATTGAAAAAGGCGTTCGTCAAGGCGATACAATATCTCCGAAATTATTTATAGCTTTACTGGAATATATATTCAAAAAACTAGATTGGAAATATAAAGGTATAAACATTAACGGAGAATATTTGTCTAATCTAAGGTTCGCAGACGATATAATTTTAATATCAGAGAGTCAACCACAACTACAGGAAATGATATCTAACCTAGATGAAGAAAGTCGAAAATGTGGACTGCGGATGAACTGCGGAAAGACGAAAGCAATGACTAATGGCCTACCAATTCCGATATATGTTAATCGTCAGGCCCTAGAATATGTAGACAACTATATATATCTGGGGCAAAACATATGTTTTATAGAAAGAACAAAAAAAGAAATAGAAAGGAGAACAACACTTGCCTGGAAGAAGTACTGGGCACTTAAAGAAATTTTTAAAGGCAAATTCGCACTTAGTATAAAGAAAAAACTTGCTGACTCTACAATCCTGCCAACCTTACTTTACGGATGCCAAACATGGGCCCTAACAACGGACAACAAGATCAAGCTTAGATCCTTTCAAAGAGCGATGGAACGAAGCATGATGGGCTTGAAACTCAGAGATCGAATAAAAAGCTCTAAAATCCGGTCGAAGACAAAATTAACTGATGCTGGCCAAATGGCAGCAAGACTCAAATGGAAGTGGGCTGGCCACGTTGCGAGGGCAAACGACAATAGATGGAGCGAACGGGTACTACATTGGTGGCCCCGTGATTCAAAAAGAGTACGCGGCCGGCCTATCCGCCGTTGGAAAGACGACATAGTCTCGGCAATGGGTAACAAGTGGATAAGCGAGGCACAAAACAGGACGAACTGGCAAGAGATGGAGGAGGCCTTCATCCAAAAATGGATAAACCCTTAAAATAAATTCAATTATTAAAATGTACAAACTATCTTACTTATTAATATTAGGGAAATAAAGGCTATTTTTATTTTATTTTTATTTTTATATACAGGTTATAATATAACTAGCTGCTCTCCCCGGCTTCACACGAGTGTACTGATGAAGATAATAGCAAAAATTTGATACATTTGGATTGGCAGCTAAGGTTTTTTTTTATGTTGTATTAATAGTTATTCTGTTATTCGGCGAATACAAATCCAAAAAATCAAAATACATGCAAATTGGTCCAGCAGTTCTCGAGGTACAAGTGTTGTAACTAATACGTCTCTGTTTTATATAAAAGAAAAGAATATATAACAAAGTGGTCTATACATAATATAAATAAAAAATAAATTGGATCACGACTGTAATCCCCAAGTACGGTAGACATCCTCTCAGATCTCCAGACGCTTAGATCCTTTGAAGATGTCTAGTGGGGGTAGTCAGAGGCACGTCCAAACATTATATTTGGCACATGCCCACATTTTACAGTAGTTAGTATTCAATACGTGACAGGTTGCAAGCCCATCGCTGCTTATAAGAACACTAACTGTAGTGTGAGTAAGCACGTGTTTTTGATGCGCATATAAATTATTGATCAGAAAAATCCATTGATGCACGCCGGGATTCGAGCCAACGACCTTCAGATTGAAAGTCAAGGTACATCCCACTCGGCCAACACATAATATATATATTGTTTAATATACTCTATATTATTTATGCTCTTCCAGGTTATACACAGAAGTTGAATACAATAATCTACCGCCAAGTGTTCCTCCAGAAATGTGCAGAAGCGATTTATCCTCTATGGTTCTACAGTTGAAGGCTTTGGGAATACACAATGTTTTAAGGTACCTACATACATTCACCATATTGCGTCTTTTATGGTTGTAAATAACCTAATCTATACTCTACTAATATTATAAATGTAAAAGTAACTCTGTCTGTCTGTCTGTGACGTTATCACGGCCAACCCGCCGGTCCGACTGTGATGAAATTCCAATAAATCCTAATAATATTATAAATGCCAAAGTTTGTGAGTTTGTATGTATGTTTGTTCCTCATTAAGGCCAAACGACAAAGCGGATTAAGTTGAAAATTGCTGTAGATGTAGATATAATGCTCGAATAAATAATAGATTACTTTAAAATACGAAAAACATCCCAAAAACTACAAAAAAACGCAAAAGGGATGATTTCTGTATAGATGGCGCTGGTGTGCAACAAATCTGACAACTGCAACAGTCTGATCACAGACTAAAAACATTCAGTCTTTTCTCTTCGATTATGTCACAGGTCACAGGTAAATAAATAAATAAATAAATTTTGGCGGACTTTACAAACAGCGCTATCTAGCCCCAAACTTAACAAAACTTGTACTATGGAAACCAGAGAACTGATAGAATACTTAAATACTTTTTTTTTTGTAAATACATTCTTATTATACATATTTCTTACGTTTAAGGTTCACATTCCCAACACCGCCACCAGCGAAATGTCTTTTAGCCGCTCTAGAAGTACTCTATGCCCTAAACGCCATAGACAAGGATGGAAATCTGACGGACGAATGCGGAACAAAGATGGCGGAACTTCCGCTCAAGCCTATATGCGCTAAGATGCTTTGCAATAGTGGTAAGTACATAAAATAGGCTAACAAATGTAATTGTCGGATCCTTGAAGATGTCTACGGGGAGTCAGAGGCACGTCCGAACATATTTGGATCAGACTTTTACAGTGTGTATGAATGAATGAGTGAGTGAATGATTGAATGAAAGAATGCACGAGCGAGTAAGTGATTGAATGTTTTGTTCTTTAGTTAAGCTCTTTAGTTATTTTTTTATTGTTGTACGTACTTGAGTATTACTTTTAATTATTCTTGTTTGAGCCTTCACCTTGTTCGATCGGCATCACACTGGAGCTCTACATAGCTTTAAGAAAAGGATCATTAAAAAAAAGGTAGACCCCAAGCCGTGTTTGTTGCCTGATTCTTCTAGTCGCGTGGAATCGGCGTAGCTTCACCTAGTTCCTAAGACGTTTCAAAGTGATTTTATTGAAATAAATGATTTTTAAATTTGAATGAAAATGCTTCATTACCAAACAAAACAATAACAAATGCCAAAGAACAAAACTGGGCGGCGATACAATGGGCGGTATTATCGCAATAAAATATCTCTACCATACAACCTTTTAGTGACGTGAAATGTATAGATTGATAGATTGATATTGAACTTGCTTCCTCATTATGTTTTCCTTCATAATTAAAATATTCATAATACGATGGGCTTGCAACCTGTCACGTATGGCATGCTAATTACTGCAAAATGTGGGCATGTGCCAAATATAATGTTTGGACGTGCCTCTGACTACCCCCACTAGACATCTTCAAAGCATCTAAGCGTCTGGAGATCTGAGAGGATGTCTACCGTACTTGGAGATTACAGTCGTGATCCTATTTATTTTATTTTATAAGATTCCAATGATGCACGGCCGAGATTCGAACCCACGGCCTTCTCGTTAAGACATTCATCTTTATCTTTATAAAAATACCTAATTTAATGTTTCAGCCGAATACGGATGCATCGACGAGGCGTTATCGATAGCTGCCATGTTGCAAGTCGACAATGTCTTCACAAAGTCTACTGGGAAAGATGGTATGGCGGCTAAAGTATCTAGAAGGAACAATTTTGAGGTAAACATATTATCAAGATATCATCTATGACATTTCTGTTACAGACGTTGTCCTGTCAAATTTCAATAATCGAATAGAAATAACTAAATGTTTTAGTCTGTGATGTCAGATTTGTTGCACACCAGCGCCATCTATACCAAAATCATCTTTTTTGCGTTTTTTTTATCATTTAGGGGTTGTTTTTTATATTTTAAAGTAGTCTATTATTTATTCGGGCATTATATCTACATCTACAGCAAATATCAACTTAATCCGTTTTGTCGTTTAAGCCTGATTGAGACACAAACATACATACAAACTCACAAACTTTCACATTTATAATATTATTCGGATTAACTAATTTCAGGTAGCAGAGGGAGATATAATAATGTATCTAAATATATTAGATAGCTATCTAAAGATCAAATCTGAATATAGCGACGAGAAGCGATGCACAAAAGCGAGCAAAGACTGGTGCCAAAGGATGTATCTCAACTACAGGATTATGGAAAAGGTACGTTTGTTTTTGTAGCGGGATTCGAACCCGCATCTTAATTTAATCGGCAACGCAATACCAACTACAACACAAAATAAAAAAACCGGCCAAGTGCGAGTCGGACCCGCGCACGATGGGTTCCGTACCATTATCTATAAAAACGGCAAAAAAACACGTTGCTTGTATCGGAGCCTCACTTAAATATTCATTGTATTCTGTTTTTAGTATATTTACTGTGAAATACATAATTTGTGTAAATTTCAATTGTCCTGCTATCACGTTTCATGAGATACAGCCTGATTACAGACGGATGGATAGTGAAGTCTATTACTAAGGGTTCCGTTTTTACCCTTTTGGCACGGAACGCTAAAACATATATTTTTTATTCATAAAGTGTTGCCATACATATTGAAATCAATATTTAGTTATTTATTTGTAAATATAAATATTGGTGTATATTTTATGCAGCGCCATCTAGTCCCAAAGTAAGCAAAGCTTGTACTATGGGAACCAGATAACTGATGGAATACTTACATTATTTTTATTCACTAGCTTTTACCCGCAACTTAATACGTGCAGTTTAAAAAAATATATTCGTAAACTGTATCGTGTGACATATCAAATAAAAGAGGTTGTCAGCAACTCAGGTATATCTATCTACTAGCGACCCGCCCCGGCTTCGCACGGGTAGCATGTTATTATACATATAAACCTTCCTCCTGAATCACTCTATCTATTAAAAAAAACCGCATCAAAATCCGTTGTGTAGTTTTAAAGATATAAGCAAACATACATACAGACATACAGACGCGGGAAGCGGAGAGCGACTTTGCTTTATACTATGTAGTGATAATATAAAAATGAATCGCAAAATGTTGGTAAGCGCATAACTCAACAACGCCTGGATCAATTTGGCCAATTCTTCTTTTTAAATGTTCTTTGAAGTTCAAGGATGGTTTTTACGGCGAGAAAAATTCGAATAATTGCCGGAAAAACCCTAAAAACAGCCCTTCTTTTTCTCATACAAAAGTTTTCTAACTAAAACGTACGGAACGGGAACGGGAACGAAACGGGAACAGGAAAGGGAACGGAAACGGAAACGGGACAGGAACTTATTCTAAAGCGATACGAAGTTCGCGGGGTCAGCTTGTTTTTTTTATAATTTTAGCAAAAACAGACTAAGTAATTTAGGAAAAACGATGAAAATTGCCCATTCTCCCCCCACTTATCTCCGATACTACTAAGCTTAAAATTTTGAAATAAATATGGAAAATAGTTCCATGCCTACAGATTACAGGAAAACCTATAAGAAGTTTGAGTATTCAAAGTAACGGGAAAATTCTCAATATAACCCAACCGTTATGTCCCTGCATTTTATTTATAGATAATGGTACGGAACCCTTCGTGCGCGGGTCCGACTCGCACTTGGCTGGTTTTTATTATTAGCATAGATATTATAACAATTTCGTTGGTTTCAGGCGACTGAGATCAGGAGCAGCTTTGAAAAACTAATAAAAGGAAAGTTTCAAATGGAAAATAAATTTTATGATGGATTGGATTTGGGATCAGGTAAATACTATTCACAGTTATTAAATACTTGAGTTTAGTAGATCATTGAATTGAATTTTACTTACCTACTTGTGCCTGAAATAAATGACTTTTATTATCCTAATATCCTAATAATATTATAAATGCGAAAGTTTGTGAGTTTGTATGTATGTTCATGCCTAGGTAAAACGGATTAAGTTGAAATTTGCTGTAGATGTAGATATACTGCCCGAATAAATAATAGACTACTTTGAAATTTGAAAAACATCCCCAAAATGATAAAATACGCAAAAGGGATGATTTCTGTATAGATGGCTTTGGTCTGCAACAAATCTGACATCACAGACTAAAAACATTCAGTCTTTTCTATTCGATTATTGAAATTTGACAGGACAACGTCTGGCACGGGTCGGCTAGTATTTTATTTTTACATACTTCTTCTGAATTTCAGCAAAATGCGAGCGTGTCATGAAATGTGTAACTTCAGCGATGTTTCCGTCTGTCGCTTATTTACATTCGCAAGGTGATTATCGAGGAGTTAGAGACGCACATCTTCATATCAGCGGACAGAGTTGTCTGTATAGACTACAACAACCTAAATGGTGAGAAAGTTAATAACAAAGTTATTTTATCTTTAAGTTTTATTTCTAAATCAAGTGTAGAGTGTGCTGCTTTTCGAATTTGTGCTGAGGCTCTTTAGTTATTGTTATTATTATTATTTTTTATTGTTTACGTACTTGAGTAGTACTTTTAATAATTATTCTTGTTTGAGCCTTCACCTTGTTCGATTGGCATCACACTGGAGCTGTACATAGCTTTAAGAAAAGGATCATTAAAAAAAAGGTAGACCCCAAGCCGTGTTTGTTGCTTGATTCTTCTAGACAATGGTCGCGTGGAATCGGCGTAGCTTCACCTAGTTCCTAAGACGTTTCAAAGTGATCCTTGTGATTTTATTGAAATAAATGATTTTTGAATTTGAATTTGAATTAAGATAGATAGATAGATTAGATAGATTATAACTTTATTGTTCACCATAACAAAAATACACAACAAAAAATGATATAAAAACAGTGTAAACAATGGGCGGCCTTATCGCTAACAGCGATCTCTTCCAGGCAACCTTTGGATGGACAGGATAGAACTTAACATAAAAAAGACGGTGGTTAAAAAGCAAAAACTAAGATGAATACAAAAGGAAGATATCTACTTAAATATAATATATAATATGTATATACATATATATATACAAACAAATTATATACATAGATAACATAAATAACATAAATAATATAAATAACATAAATAACATAGAATATACATAACTACTCACATATCAATAGGTAAATATAAAGTCATACAACAAGTCTAGAGTGAAGAAAGGTAATGCTGGTGTACAAGGTTTTTGAAAATAGGTAGTGATTTGGCATGCCGGATAGACACTGGAAGGGCATTCCAAAGTTTAGCGGCTTGCACTGTGAAAGAACTACCATAGAAAGTAGAGGAATGAGCAGGAGTTTTTAATTGAAGGGTTTCAGAAGAACGTAAGGATCGAGGATTAGAAAGGTGTAGGAACTCAAAACGATCTTTAAGGTACTTTGGAGAAGAAGAAAGGAAAAGGATATTGTAAAGGAGAGAAAGGATATGAGCATTCCGGCGAAGCCGAATAGGCAACCACTTAAGAATGTTGCGGTATTCAGAGACGTGATCAAACTTCCGCAAGCCAAAAATAAATCTAATTGAAAAGTTTTGGAGACGCTCAAGCTTATTGAGTTGGTCTTCAGTCAAATCGAGATAGCTGGCGTCGGCGTAATCAAGGATAGGGAGCAACAATGATTGTACAAGCGCAACCTTGGTGGATGTAGGAAGAAAATTACGTAACCGTCTTAGAGAGGCAGCTGCGGCAAAAATCTTACGACTTACCGCTGCTAGTTGGGCTCCCCACGATAGATGCCTATCAAAAACAATGCCTAGGTTCTTTACTACCTTCGAAATCTCGATTACCGTACCATCAAATTTTACTAGAGGGAGGTCAGGCCACTCAACCAAGGACAACATCCTTGAGCTTTCCACAACTATAACCTGGGTTTTGCACGGATTAACCTTAAGGCCAAAACGTTTACTCCACTTAAGGATGTTGTCAAGATCAGTATTTGTGTCCGTAATTGCCTCACCTAACCACCCGACTGGAGCTTGGGTGTAAATTTGTAAATCATCTGCATACAGGTGGTAGGAAGAAGAGAGTTGATTGGAGATAGTGTTTATGAAGATTGCAAAAAGAAGAGGAGATAAAACGCCGCCCTGAGGTACACCGGCACTCAAATTGCACCAGGATGAATATGTATCATCAATACGAATACGTTGCCGGCGCCCATACAGGTAACTACGAAACCAGTCAATTACTGTTGGAGATATGTTAAGAGAGCGGAGAAGAGCTAATAAAATATCATAATCAACGTTATTGAAGGCGTTACTAAAATCTAAAAGTGATAGGACTGTTACTAGTCCGTCTTCCATGCCATGCCTGATATCATCAGTTATTTTAGTGAGAGCAGAGACGGTGCTATGACCTGGCCGAAATCCGGACTGTAAAGGATTTAGGAGATTATTGGTGTTGAGGAAGACGCTAAGTTGTTGATGTACAAGACGCTCAAGCACTTTGGATAGGAACGAGAGAATGGAGATGGGGCGATATTCGGAAAAGGAGCAAGGATTTGGTTTTTTAGGTAGAGGAATTACTTGAGCTTCCTTCCACAAACTAGGAAAAGTTCCAGAGTCAATGGAGAAGTTAAGTAAGTAGGTAATGACATGAATAATATTATCGAGGATAGGAATAATCATGTTTTTACTAATACAGTCACTACCGACGGCGTTAGATGAAATAGATAATATGCTCTTCTTAACATCACAATCAGTAAATTGACGAAACAAAAAGGGAGAAAAGTCAGGAGTTGGAATTAAAGAAAGATAATTTAATGTTTGGGCTTTAGTAGGCCCATCAAAATCAGACAAAGAAGAGAAATGTTGGTTAATTAAATTGACGTCTAAATCTGAGGGAGCAATACTGTGACATGACTTTCCAATTCCTAGTGACCGAAGAAATTTCCATACTTTCGCAGGATCATTATTTTTAATAGAGTCATGGATGAATCGGCGTTGTGCATCCCTACACACCCTGTTGCAGTGATTTCTAACCTCAGCATACTTAACCTTATTGGCATCAGTCGGTTTGCGTTTGTATCTAACCTTAGCTACGAGCTTCTTATGCATTTCAGCACGTAACTTATCAGTAAGCCAAGGTGCAGGAAGATGTTTCATCTTGACTATTCGAACAGGAGCGTGCAAGTCATATAATTTTGTCAGGTTACCGTTAAAACAATCAACTTTATCATCGACTGAAACGGCATCTAGCACATTAGACCAATCCATATTGCTAGCATCGGTACGCAAAGATTCCAGATTCATTCCACCAAAGTTACGCTGAAGAAGAGTTTTTGGCTTGGCTTTAGGAGGGCGAATTTTATAAGAAAGAAACAATAAATCATGATAGGAGAAATCATCTGCCAAACACTGGCCATGCTTGGCAACATGGTCTACAGAAGAAACTATAATTAAATCCAGAAGGGAAGGTTGGCAATTTGGAAAATGATGGGTTACATTAAGAGGAAGAATTGAGAGATTACTAGCTTGAACAACAGATTCAAAGGAAAGGGAACGGGAGTCGTGCTTGTTCAAACAAGTATTAAAATCACCCATGATAATGGTATGGTCATGAAGAGGTATTAACTCTTCAAGCAGCATCTCAAAAGAAGAGAAGTAATTAATACTTGATGAAGGCGAGTAGTAAACACCAAGAAGTATTTTACGATAACATATAGATAATTGAAGGAAAAGATGTTCACCAGCATTGTTTGGGGGTGGTTGTGTAGACATATTAATAATAGAAAAAGAAATATGGTCACGGATATATATGGCTACACCACCCGCTCCCGAACCTGTGCGATCATTTCGAACTAGTTGAAAACCTGGAAGTGAGTAAGGAGCAGAAGGCAAACAAGGTTTCAACCAGGACTCAGATACTAGAATCGCATGGATATTTTTAATGTTAAACGACGCCAGCATATGTATGAAGTGAGCCGGAATGCTCTGCGCATTAATATGAACTACATTAAAATTATTAGGGACATTACTAAACACAGAATCTAAGGTATCAGAGAGAGTGGGAATACTACTGAAACTACATTCAGAAAAGTTAATAGTGGACGAGGAGCATGACATAAATTCCTCCTCCTCACAATCACTCATTTGTATGTACTTGCAAATAAATAAATAAATATATAGTACGTATATAGGTAATTACTTAATTAACTATAATAATATAATAAATAATTTACTGAAAATTTAAAGTTAAAAACTAAAATTTGTTAAGCTGGAGGCCAGCCACAAACAATAACAATTACGTAACAAATAGGTACTTGTCCACCCGCCAGCAACCTGTACATAAAAAAATATTAAAATTACGAACAGAGCAACAAAACAAAAACAAATAAACAATGCAGAGAAAAAAAAATAAAAATAAAGAAAACAAATAAAATTATTTTATCCGGACGGTCAGTAGAATTATGAAAAAAGAGAAAATGGAACGTTATTTTACTTTGACATAAAGAGAAAAAACTAATATTGACATTTACGTTGACAGCTGTCATCCGCTAATGCCAGCCGCTAGCCGAAAAATTACATACATTATTTTACCGCACACGAAAACAGGAAAAAAAGAGGTGTAAAAACAAAGATAGAATAGAAAAGACGGTATCTTCAGAGTGGAATTAAATTAACTAAGTAAGTTTAAAAAAAAAAACTACCAATTTTATTTATTCTATACAAGCTGACCCCGCGAACTTCGTATCACTTTAGAATTAACAAATGTTTTCTTAAGTTCCCGTTCCCGTATTATCAAACCTAATAAAATAAAGCTCAAATTGACTCTAAGTTTTAGTTAGAAAACTTTTGTATGGGAAAAAGAAAAGGGCTGTATTTAGGGTTTTCCCGGCAATTATTCGAATTTTTCTCACCTTTTAAACCTTCCCTAGACCTCCACAAACATTTCAAGACCAAGATAAGATAAATCCGTTCGAGTTTTAGCGAGACTAACGAACAGCAATTCATTTTTATATATATATTAGTTTTGAAGGCACAACACTGTAATTATTAGAAAAAAAAGACCTAATTATTATTCATTTAATTAAACGTAGGTACATACGTATAAATTATCAAAAACTGGTTAAAACTTGTATTTTATAATTGTCATTTTTGAAGTTATCTGTAGGAACTTTGATATGAATGACTTTATATAAAACAGTAATATATATATTATATACTGACTAGCTGACCCGTGCCCGCTTCGCTGTGCGTAAGACATTTCTAATACCATCGTGGACCTTTTTGTAGACGTTTTTAAGGTGTACAATACTGTAGTACATTATTTTGATATATCTCGTGGGGTTCAGCCAGCATTTGCAATGTAAGCGCAAAAAAATGTATTTATTTACGACATTACATTAGAAACCTCTAAAATTATCAGTGTTTCTCTACTATATTATGCATGTATTATACATATAAACCTTCCTCCTGAATCACTCTATCTATTAAAAAAAACCGCATCAAAATCCGTTGTGTAGTTTTAAAGATATAAGCAAACATACATACATACATACGCGGGAAGCGGAAAGCGACTGCTTTATACTATGTAGTGATTGACATCCCCAAGTACAGTAGACATCCCCTCAGATCTTCAGACGCTTGGATCCTTTGAAGATGTCTAGTGAGGGTAGTCAGAGGCACGTCCAAACTTTATATTTGGCACATGCTAACTGGTTTCCTCACGATGTTTTCCATGACCGTTGTAAGCACTTGTTTTTGATGCGCATGTAAATTTTCGAACAGAAAAATCCATTGATGCACGCCGGGATTCGAACCCACAACCTTCAGATTGAAAGTCGAGGTACATCCCACTTGGCCAACACGGATCCTATTTATTTTATTTTTATTTTATCTAATAAAGTGTGTCTAATAAGTGAATCTAGGAATAAAGTGTGAGGAACTCCTCCACACTTTATTCTAAGTATTTTCATGTATTTCAGGTATTTTATGGTATTTTATGTAAGGTAATGGTATTTTCATGTATTTTTTTCTTTTCAGGGTTGTATTTTCAAGCGTACAAACTTCAGGAGATAAGACATATATGAAAGATTTAATGGTTATCAAGAAGGAATGGTTGTTGGAAGTCGCGCCACATTATTATAAGGAAATATAGATTTTTTGAGATATTTTGGATTTAATTTACAACCTGTGTAAGTAAATTATAAAATAAATAAATATTGGTGAACATTTCACACAGCGCCATCTAGCCCCAAACTAAGCAAAGCTTGTTCTATGGGAACCAGATAACTGATAGAATACTTATATTCGTTTTTTGTTGTAAATACATACTTATCCTAATAATATTATAAATGCGAAAGTTTGTGAGTTTTTATGTATGTTTGTTCCTCAATCAGGCCTAAACGACTAAACGGATTAAGTTGAAATTTTCTGTAGATGTAGATATAATACCCGCATAAATAATAGACTACTTTATAATATGAAAAACATCCCAAATACGATAAATAAACGCAAAAGGGATGATTTCTGTATAGATGGCGCTGGTGTGCAAAATATCTGACATCCGCGTTGACATCAGTCGTCATAGCAACATGCGATTATCGTAATTTGGACAGGACAATGTCTGTCACGGGTCGGCTAGTTATACATATGTATATATTTATTAAAAGTATATTTTTAAATGAAATAACATTATTTTGAAACAGCTAACATATCTTCAACAAATCGCCAAAAAGTATCTCGTCAGCTTTCAAACGAAAGAAAACCACATCAAAATCGGTTCATTCGTTTAGGAGTTACAATGCCACAGACGGACACATCTAACTTCTAAAACCTCTTTTTTTGCGTCGGTTAAAGAACATTAAATAGGATCACTAATGTACTACCTAAATACGCAGACATCATCCTAGTTCTTAATGTCTGAGAAGTGGTCAGAGGCAAGTCCAAACATTACAACTGCAAGCTCATCGCTTATAAGAATACTGAATATTTTCCTCACGATGTTTATAAGTAAAAAAAATGTGCAAAATGTGGGCATGTGCCAAATTTAATGTTTGGACGAGCATCTGACTACCCCTACTAGACATCTTCAAAGGATCTAAGCGCACACACACACACACACCAACTCACAAACTTTCGCATTTTTTTTTTTTTTTTTTTTTTTTTGACTTTACACACAGTGCCATCTAGCCCCAAACTAAGCAAAGCTTGTACTATGGGAACCAGATAACTGATAGAATACTTATATACTTTTTTTTTGAAATACATACTTATTATACATATTAACACACACACAGAACAAACATCTATGTTCATCACACAAATATTTGCCCTGGGTGGGGACCGAACCCACAACCTTCAGCGCAGAAGGCAGAGTAACTACCAACTGAGCTGTGAGGCCAGTAATTAAATTATTAGTAAGATATTAGGATGATAGACAAAAAATCCTTGAACAAGGTCTTCCCTGTGACTACCCGGAAGTCACAAAACTAGATACAAACTCCAGTTTTACCGACAACGCTATTAAGTTCAAAAGTCAATGACAGATAAACTGCGAATAAAAAATCACGTTTGAGACTCGTGCTCGCTTATCTTTCTGTGTTTTGGTTATTTGGGCAAATCTGATGACACGTTTGTATGAGACGTAGGTACCTACGGACTTGTAACACTTTGCGATTTTGCGTTTATCCATCTAGAATGGGCTATTTGACAAGATTTTGAAAACCATTCTACAAGGCTTAATGCAAAGTAGAGTATCTACGCCATTCAAAAGACAAGGTTTTTACCTAGGTAGGTAATTAAGGTGTTACTATTGTATTACCCTAATAATTATTGCTCATTGTATTATTTCAAAACCTTTCTCACAAAATGATATTATCTAGAACCTAACTTACCTAGTATTTAAGCCATACATAAGTTTAAACCTACTGTGTAAGCCTTTTTGAAAAATAAATATTTTTATTATTTATTTATTTATTTATTCTATATTATTCAGTAGTGATTGTGGAACCCATAAAAAATATTATTTTCAATTCTGTTAAGTATTGGCCCTAAAAATGTAAATTAAATATCGACAATTCAAATAACCCGCAAAAACGCTTCTTTAGCAAATGGCGTCGCACTAGTTTCTGTGACGTTACATGCTTGTCAACTAATACAAACGTCAAGTTTTTCAAGGCAGGCTATGATATATTGACAAGCATGTTACGTCATCGTCGATTCGACCAATCCTGACCGTTTTGTGTGTCACGTGACTGGCGTTTAAAAATAGATAATTTTAATTATGGGTTTTTTAATTAATCATTGTTTATTTTCAAGTTATTTTACTCCGTAATGCTTTATGAAGGCATAATTTACATAGATTACTATCAACAACACTTAATTTTTCATACTGTCAAATAGCCTATTCTAGATTTATTAGTCACCTAACTTCGCTGCCTAATAAAATTACGAATCAAAAAGTTTGTGAGGTTTTATAACTGTAAAAAATATTACAAAACCACACCTACTTCTTACTAATATTATAAATCCGATAGTTAGAATAGATAAACTTGAACTAGCCGTGTTGGCCGAGTTAGAGGTACCTCGAATTTCAATCTGAA
Source organism: Hydriomena furcata (assembly GCA_912999785.1). NCBI lineage: Eukaryota > Metazoa > Arthropoda > Insecta > Lepidoptera > Geometridae > Hydriomena > Hydriomena furcata. The sequence continues at coordinate 9,259,149 of OU538848.1, forward strand.
GGTCGTGGGTTCGAATCTTGGCGTGCATCTAATAATTTTTCTGTTCAAAAAATTTATATGCGCATCAAAAACACGTGCTCAAAACGGTGAAGGAAAACAACGTGAGGAAACCAGATAGCATGTGCCAAATATAATGTTCGGACGTGTCTCTGACTACCCCCACTAGACATCTTCAAAGGATCTAAGCGCCTGGATCTGAGAGGATGTCTACGTGACTAGATCCTATTTTTTTTTTAATTTTTTTATTTAGGTAGCTAAACAAACATGAATGCCTTCTGCGCTGCAGGTTGTGGGTTCGCCAACCCAAGACAAACATTTGTGTCATGAATATAGATATTGTTTTATGATCCTATATTATTTAACTAGCGACCCGCCCCGGCTTCGCACGGGTGCAAAGCTGATCCCTATAAACCTTCCTCCTGAATCACTCTATCTAAAAAAAAACCGCATCAAAATCCGTTGTGTAGTTTTAAAGATATAAGCAAACATACATACATACAGACGCGGGAAGCGGGAAGCGACTTTGCTTTATACTATGTAGTGATTTGTGGGGGAGCGATCGATGTATTAAAAACCTCCCATTCTCCACGCTGGTATTTTTCCGCAGGTATACCTACCTACCTATGTAAGTATAAGTGGGTAAGTATATGAACCTTTGTAAACATGAACCCAAGGATCCAACATTGTTTACTAATAAATTAACAATAATGCGAGTCCACTGTTGTTATTGTCTGATAAAAGGTGAAAACAATGAATCATTATTATTATTCTTGTCTATGTCTAGTCTGGGCTTTGATGCATTCTGGTGCATTAAATTAGGCTGCAAAACTACTGCGAAATGTGAGTATTGTGCCAAACATTATATTCAGACGTGCCTTGCCTACCCTCTTTAGACTCTTCAAGGATCTGAGCGCCTGGAGATCTTAGAGAATGTCTACCGTACTTGGGAATTACAGTCGTGATCCTATTTAATTCTCAAACCCCTGTAAGTTTTTTTTTGCATCGAAGAGAATGGCTCTCTGATTACCCCCTTTAGACATCTTCAAGGGTCTAAGCGCCTTGAGATCTGAGAGTATGTCTACCGTAGGTACTTGGGGATTACAGTCGTTATCCTATTTCATTTCATATACGTTGGTAAAAGGAGATTCTCAATTCGACGAGCAGGTAGGAGAGAAACTTAGCAAGAAATTTTGAAGGTGTATTGAAAAATATATTTTAACACGAAAACTTTATATTTTTCAAACTATCGTTATTAGTAGACATAACTATAGATTTTGACACGGGTCTTTATCACGTAATTACCTTTAATTTACTTTTCCCGACGTTTCGGCTATGTTACAATAGCCATGGTTGCGGGCAGACTCGATTACCTACGTGATAAAGACCCGTGTCAAAATCTATAGTTACAAAAACCTTTATTTAGTAAGTTACTTATTTATAATAAGTTTTCTTGGAACTATTATTGTGAGATCACTAATTAATAGGTATTCCGAATAGTCGAGGAAAACATCGCATGGAGACATGATGAGTTCGTGTTTGGTAACGAATTGTTAAGGTATGTACCTACCTACCTACAAATTTGTATGTAGTGTTGTATGTATGTAGTTAGGTACCTACCTAACAATGATGAACTTTTCCCACTTAGGTAGTATATAACTAGGAATGTGTATAACTATGGTATAGCTATATCTAGAACTTGTCTAGGCTTGCCTGCTACCTATGCGGTAAGAACATTACAAATTCAAATTCAAAAATCATTTATTTCAATAAAATCACAAGGATCACTTTGAAACGTCTTAGGAACTAGGTGAAGCTACGCCGATACCACGCGACCAAGCCTAGAAGAATCAGGCAACAAACACGGCTTGGGGTCTACCTTTTTTTTTAATGATCCTTTCCTTAATGCTATGTAGAGCTACAGTGTGGTGCCAATCGAACAAGGTGATAGATCGATAGATTGTCAGTCAGTGACGCAAGAATTTTTCTATATTTAGATCACAATATTTTACAACTTACCTACTCCTTAAAAACCTACCATTTCTGCTCTGGGAATTATACGGCAGTTCCGTTTTGTCAAACTTTGAACTTTAAACACAAAAAAATAGTTTTAAAATGACGAAAATCATAAGCAGATGTCTAAAAAACATCTTTCAATGACACAAACCCACGTGATATATAACTCGTGGCGTTAATTACGTTTCTGATAAGGAATACCCACCTATCACAGTAGAATCCGGGTGAAAATTCTTAACCTCCGTATCAGGAGTCAGCAATTACTTTCATTTGGGGTCCGTTGTTACCCAACGGTTGTTACCCAAAGGGTAAAATCGGGATCCTATTACTAAGACTTCGCTGTTCGTCTGTCTGACACAAGGCTGTTTCTAATGAACCGTGACAGCTAGACAGTTGAAATTTACACACGATGTATTTCTGTTACTGCAACATATATTTTTCATACTGTCAAATAGCCTATTCCCGAAATTCATCCCTTAAGAGGCTCCCAGTCGCTGATTGCTCTTTTTCGAAACGAAAAAAGAAATACTTCTGAACAAGCCACATCTCCTATCTTTATAAGTATATTACTTCAGGTTCCTACCTAGATTTCTATTTAAGCTTAAAACATAATAGCAGAAACTTTTCACGATAAAGATATTATAAGAAACATCAGAAATGGATTAAAGATAAAGGAAAACACACTGTAACTAAACTCAATTTACTGAACAGAATTTATGTAATTCAACTAAAAACAACCAAAATGGAACAAACGACACAATCATAACTTTACATGAATTTACACTGCAAAACATTGATATCTCTCGACAAGAAATAAAGCTAATGCGTCACGACTTGTGACAACGATAACCTAAGTGATGTTTACGCCTCGAACGCCAACGAACAACTGCCCCCGAACCAAGTGTGCGCCTGGCTTTTATAGGCGGCAATTCTCCGTCCGATGAAAAAACTGCTAACACGGCCTCTCCTGACTACGCGGCGTCCTCGACCGCTTTATCGCAATCTGGAATGTCATCAGCGGGTTGATGATCTTCTGTAATAGAAAACATCGTTACCAAGCTGAATAACAATAAAAGAGCTAAATCAGTTTCGCATTACGATCGTGAGCGTGCACACAAACCATCGTAAGCAAAACCAAGTTTACTCAACACATAAAAAAGAACGCATTATTTCACCAGCTCATCTTGCACTATCATTCATTTAATTCATACTTCGACTCATAAAATGACATTCATTCACCAGCTCATATTTATCTCATTCATTTAATTTGTCCGTCATCACATCAGCTACCATTCAAACCTTGCAAGCTTAACATTAGAATGAGACGTCTCTTAATAATAATTAAACAGGGCCCTTTTACGCAAACTTCAGGACATCACGACGTCTTCATCACCAGCTGCATCCGCTCCGTGGACGCCAGCAGCTTTTGAAGAGCACCCGATGCCGCAGCGTCCCACTCGACACACGAGTCTGTCCAACCAATGGACCCAGGCCAACACTCAACACATGAGTCTGTCCAACCAATGGACCCAGGCCAACACACTTTTGTGTATCGACCTGCCGATTACCACCTTTAGTAATCGCCCAGTTACCGCCTTTGGTAACTGTTAACACCCATCTAAGCGCTTAAATGGTTCACCCATCCAAGCGCTATGCTAAATGGTCTGCTGCAAGCCGTCTTATTCAACCCATCACATACAACATTGCCAATCACTATCCACTAACTCGAGCCTAGCCAATTATGAAAGATATGTAAAGTAAAGATTTAGTATTCGAATGAGAGCTATTAATTTTCTTACCTACCTATGCTAGGGGCATACTAATAAAATGAGGGGAATTTGTTTGCCTACGAGGTACGTATATGGAATAGGATAGTAACCAACAAAGCTATATGTGAAGTTTCGGTCAACATAAGAGGTGTGGTACTCACAATCGAAGAACGCGGCACGCGTCTCCGGGCACCACTCGCCTCGCCAAGGTACTACGTACTGGCACTGCGACCAACGCAGACCCGAAGACTGCAGGCAGCCCAGGCACGCAGCGCGCGACTCGAAGACTGTAGGCAGCTCAGGCCTGCAGCGCGCGACTCGAGGCATCACACGCCCCGCGACGGCACCATCAACTTTGCAGCCGCATAGCTTAGAGCCTTAACGACTCGGTGAGGCCCTCGCATACTGGAGTCAAACTTCACTTGACATAGCATACCTGAAGACAAAAACAAAATCATGTACACACGATCACACAATCGTAGAACACACAGAAAAACAGCTGTCTATGTTAACAACATCATCCTGTTGTGCCTGGTTTTCCACTAGCCGTTCGGCCGTCCTTTGTTGATCTTTCATTCGCGATCAGATGTTGCCCGATTGACAACAACGTCTCGCTACTCATTGCGGTGTATACCCACCCTCTCGACTTGCTACGTCCTCGGCGAGCGTGAATAACAGCACGGCTGGAATCAGAACTACAACATTATGTACGCCGTGGGATGTGCCCTAGCGAAAAACTGCGCGAAAACCAACCACGTGAGTGCGGGCTACGTGAACGCCAATGTCGTGGACATCGCAAACAATGCTCATGCGATCGGGATCGAAGCGATCTATTTATTTCGCGTTATTTACTCTAAAAACACGACCAAACAAAAGAAAATCACAAAAAGAGGGTATTCCGATTTTTCATCGTTACTAGAAAACGTTTCAGAGTTACAGCTTATAGGGCTTACCATGTTGGATATGTTTACTAGGACAAAGTGGCGTTAACTCACGCTTAAATATAGACCATGTGCGGGCATTATGATCATCTCAGCTAACCAAACCTTGGCGTCCCTCTTAAGACCTGAAACTTGAATGTGGGGTTGTACGAGACTTCTTAGGTAGGTAAGCAAAGCGCATATCGCTTTCATTTGAATTATAAATTCACCAAAAAATCAGGTAGTCGTGATGACACTGTTGATAGTGTTGCGACCTATATGAGCAACGATAATATAATCGACCTCCATACGCCTCCGGCATGACGGCAATCAACACTCAATGATTGTGATTGGGACCTATCTCGCGAATATGCCATAGTTGCGTCGTGGCATAACAAAAGCTTGTCGAACCTGACCTTGTACGATCCGCTTTGTGATCGGTAGCACGACAAACCTCGCAAACAGAAAGGCGCACGGACATGAGAGCCTCCTTTCGAGCGATGCTTTGATCGATCACGTGATGTAGGTACTTCGCGGTATTTCACATAAGAAATAATAAAAATGTACTTACGTGAAGGTTTACAACCAAAATTTAGAACAAAAATAAAACTTGAAAATTTTCTCGAATTGCGGGTACCTAGTTTTGTTCCGTTTTGGTGTATACTTGTGGGCCTTATTTTTGGCTCTTTATCCCACTTCTGATATAAGAAACATCAGAAATGGATTAAAGATAAAGGAAAACACACTGTAACTAAACTCAATTTACTGAACAGAATTTATGTAATTCAACTAAAAACAACCAAAATGGAACAAACGACACAATCATAACTTTACATGAATTTACACTGCAAAACATTGATATCTCTCGACAAGAAATAAAGCTAATGCGTCACGACTTGTGACAACGATAACCTAAGTGATGTTTACGCCTCGAACGCCAACGAACAACTGCCCCCGAACCAAGTGTGCGCCTGGCTTTTATAGGCGGCAATTCTCCGTCCGATGAAAAAACTGCTAACAATATTATTTCAAAATGATACGTTTTAGAATTTATGATCGAAATATTTTATTAGGTATATAAAATATTAAAATCAACTTGTGATTTATTGTTAAAGATAGGTAATATGTAGATCTAGATTTCTATTAGAATAGATTTTTGATAAGTAATTATACATAATTTATATCATTAATTTATTCGAAAAGCTAAGGCGGACCACGCGCCGACGTGTGTTTGTCGTCATTGCAGCGGTCGGTAGGATTATTTATCGAAGTGATTAAAGATGGGTACATCTTTATTCACATATACTATACATTATAAAATAGGAGATGTGGCTTGTTCACAAGTATTTATTTTTTCGTTTCGAACAAAAACAATCGTCGACTGGGAGCGCCTTAAGGAGGTGCAGACGGTTTTGAAGTGTTTTTGAAAATAACATCACGTGAACGAGCTCACGAGGTTTTCAGTAGTAAGCCTATCCATGAGATTGGCACGTTAATGATTAAAAACGATTATCGACTTTTAATATCTTAATTCCGAAAAAGTGATTAACTTCCGATGCAGCGTGTCTACTCCGCAAACCGAAAACGCTATATCGTAAAATTCCGTTGTCAATTACAAATTCTCGTATTGTTTTTAGTGATATGCAAGTAGAGTAACGAACATCCATTATTGTCAAAAGTAATTACCTATGGTCGATCCATCGTTCAAACTGTATCAATAATAATGTTGATGTTAATCAATAGTCGGAATTTCGATTATATTACTTAGGATCGATTATTGTTACAGTCAATCGTTTTCGATTAGCGAGTAGACCCTTACACTGGGTGTCTAATCCGCAAAACGATTAGACCCTTAAAGTAGGGACTGAATAAATTAACCGACTTGGTATTACATGGATCTCACCACTTTTTACGGTAGAAGAACTGAGTTGCTTTGCGAGACTTGGCTTTTTTTACAAGTTATGTTTTTGATGGCATACATAATTCGTTATTGATTCGCCATCACGCGCTTATCACGTAATTACACATGTTTCCGAACAGTAATGCCTGTTTCGAACTGGGCGGTTCTCACCGCTCCGCTCCCCGCCTTGTTACCGCCCACGCCCCGCCGCATCGCTCCCGCCCGCCCCGCTCATTATTGTCGGTGATAACTTTAGACCACAATTATTTCCATTCGGTTTTTTTTTAATCTTATTTAAATATCATCATTCTAATCCTATCCTAATCACTACATAGTATAAAGCAAAGTCGCTTTCCGCTTCCCGCGTCTGTATGTAATCACTAACATAGTATAAAGCAAAGTCGCTTTCCGCTTCCCGCGTCTGTATGTAATAATGTATGTATGTATGTATGTATGTTTGCTTATATCTTTAAAACTACACAACGGATTTTGATGCGGTTTTTTTTTATAAATAGAGTGATTCAAGAGGAAGGTTTATATGTATAATACATGCATAATATAGTAGAGAAACACTGATAATTTTAGAGGTTTCTAATGTGATGTCGTAAATAAACACATTTTTTTGCGCTTACTTTGCAAATGCTGGCTGAACCCCACGAGATATATCAAAATAATGTACTACAGTATTGTATACCTTAAAAACGTCTACAAAAAAGTCCACGATGGTATTAGAAATGTCTTACGCACAGCGAAGCGGGCACGGGTCAGCTAGTATGTAATATGTATGTATGTATGTTTGCTTATATCTTTAAAACTACACAACGGATTTTGATGCGGTTTTTTTTTATAAATAGAGTGATTCAAGAGGAAGGTTTATATGTCTAATACATGAATAATATAGTAGAGAAACACTGATAATTTTAGAGGTTTCTAATGTGATGTCGTAAATAAACACATTTTTTTGCGCTTACATTGCAAATGCTGGCTGAACCCCACGAGATATATCAAAATAATGTACTACAGTATTGTATACCATAAAAACGTCTACAAAAAAGTCCACGATGGTATTAGAAATGTCTTACGCACAGCGAAGCGGGCACGGGTCAGCTAGTTACTTATAAATGCGAAAGTTTGTGAGTGGGTTGTGTGTGTTTGTTACTCTTTCACGCAAAAACTACAAAACGGATTAAAATGAAACTTTACAGTAATATAGCTTATACATCAGAATAATTGTATTTATTCGGGCATTATATCTACATCTACAGCAAATTTCAACTTAATCCGTTTTGTCGTTTAGGCCTGATTGACTTTCAAACATGCAAACTCACAAACTTTCGCATTTATAATATTATTAGGATATTAGTAGGTGTTTTTTTCTGTTTTTTTCTTTTAATGAGACAATTCCTAAATTTGCATAAAGATAAAGATAAAGATAAAGATATTTATTTGCTTAAACATGTGTTTACATTTTTGTGTGAGATGGTACATTATTTATAATATGGACAACATATGCTAGGTAGATTATTTTTCATGAATTAGTAGGTCAATCAATTTATGAGATATTATCATTTATAAATTCGTCAATTGTGTAATAACATTTATCTATTAATATTTTTTTGAATTTTATCTTGAATAGATTATCATTTAAATCTTTGTAAGCCCTAGGTATTTTGTTAAAAATTTCAGGTGCTACACAGACTAGACTTTTGCGTAGTAATGCGGTTTTTGATGGATGCAAACATAACCTGCTGTTATCACGTCGACTTCTGCTTACGGTGTCTGATAATCGTGAAAACAAATGAGAGTTTTGCCTAACAAACATTGCAACCTCAAATATGTATAGAGACGGAAGTGTTAAAATTTTATGTTTTAAAAATAGTGGTTTACAACTATCACTAATTTTTATTTTAAACATTGATCGCAGACATCGCTTTTGCATCTTATATATAATATTTTTATTTGTAGAGTTGTCCCAAAAAATTATTGCATATCTCATTACAGACTCTGCCATGCCGTGGTACGCTGTCAGTAATGTTTCTGTATTTACTGTGGATGACAGTTTATATACCATAGGTTACCTACTTACCTTACCTAAACTATGTACCTACTTTAATTTTTATTGTCATTATTTTTAAGTTACAAACTCCCGTCGCACTGTGTTGCTATATTTAATTAGTTACCTACCGATTATCTTCTTGAAAACAAAGTAAATAATCTTGTGTTGATAAATACAATGATATTAATGTACCTTTAAAATCAATTAAATGCACAACCCAGATAAGAGTTAGATAACATTTGTAATGACTGAGGTAAGTATTGGATTTGCTTATTTTTGAGATAACTTAAAAAAATTGAACAGGCACTTCATAATAAAATAAAAAAACCGGCCAAATGCGAGTCGGACTAAGACACGCACACGAAGGGTTCCGTCCATTGGAGCCCCACCCCCCCTAGCGCACTATCACCTGTCACATCATATAACATTGTCATCGCAACTTGACAAGAATGCAAAGTTTTACTAAATCGAAGTATTTACTAAGTCGTTTCATTGCGAGTGTCCGTTGAACAGCTCCTGATTCCATCATCAGATCAGCTCGCTGTCACCATATTGTATTGTCACCAGAACTTAAGGTGTCTGCAAAATTTCAACTCAATCGGTTAGAGATAACTGCTTTCAAATTGAGTTGCAAGATTCCACATAACAAACATAGTTACATACATACATACACACGTACATACATACATACATTGCAAGTTAAATAAAAGCTGGTAGGTAACATAAAATACTTTATCATAATCTATAACCCGTCACCTGCTATTGCGTCATTAATCTCGTTATAAATATATCACACACCCCTTTAAAATTAGTTTACTGAACTAAGATTATGTACCGAAGTTCAATAGGTACATGTATAAAGAATGATTCGCACGTGGTAGTATTTATTTAGTGTAGATGTTAGTCAAAATACTAGTAAATAAAAACTGGACAAGTGCGAGTCTGACTCGCGAGGGTTCCGTAGAAACTTGAGCACGCGCGTTTGTGCGTGTTTGTTGCTTAATTATTTTAGGCTTGCTCGCGAGGAATATGCGTTGCTTCACAGACGACGTTTAAAAGTGATCCTTGTGATTTTTAATAAAATAAATACCTTTACCCTCGTATTCAAGAACGACACTATGAGAACACGCACCCACAGTGGACGAAATCTTTTTCATAAAAATCACTTTGTGTTGTGCGACACTGCATAGTGTGACTAGAGGCACATTGTCGTGTGCCTCTAGCCATAGTTGAGCTCTAAAGGCACACGGTAGCGTGCGCAATAGTGCCGCTCAACACATAAAGTGATGTTTATGAAAAAAGATTTCGTCCACTGTGGGTGAGTGTTCTCATAGTGTCGTTCTTGAATACGAGGGTCAGTCTTCGACTTTAATGTTGATGCTTCGCCACGAAAATTAGGTGTCGAAATTTTTTTACCGCTTTTTTTAAATTTAGTCATATTTCAAAAATCTAGGTTTACTGGACGTAGATACCCTGAAGGTTTTCATTTACTTGAGTGTGAGCAAACTAGCCATATTTTTTGATTACATTGGTTAATAGTAAGATTTTATATTGAATCTATACATATAATAAAACTGTAAAAGAGTTCAATTCTGTACATTGAATTAAAACTAAAAAAAAATACTCCTTATACAACACAAGCAAAAAAAAAACTTTTTGAAATTTTTGTCTGTCTGTCTGTCTGTTGTCCGGCTTTCATGCAAAAACCGCTGAACGGATTTTGATGAAACTTTTTTTGTTATATAGCTATTAATCCTCGGCAACATATAGGCTATAATTTATTTTGAATATATATTATACCAGATGTGTATTAATATACCAGATGTGAAACTATCTGTCCCCCAGCGAAGCGGGCACGGGTCAGCTAGTAAATAATAAAACTTCAACTTAAACTGACTATAAGTACAGACACGATCAAGTAGCAAATATTATTCACCAGAGATTAGCTGCTAAGTACAAACTGATAGACATATCACCTATGGTTAGACCAACACCTTACTACAAATATATCCCTGAGACAGTACTGGAAAATGATACTCACAAGCTATATTTTGACAGAGCAATTCTTACGGATAAAACTACACACTACAATAGACCAGATCTGACCCTTATTAACAAAATCAATAAAACAGCACTTATCATAGACGTAGCTATTCCTAATACTCATAATTTACAGAGCACAATAGCAGAAAAACTTAACAAATACATTGACTTAAAAGATGAAATTACTAGAATGTGGAGACTTAAAAAGGTTTCTATAATCCCTATTGTCATATCAACTACAGGAGTCATTCCCAAACAGCTTTTCCAGTCTCTCAATTTGATAGATTTACCAAAACATACGTATGCTCTTCTACAAAAAGCAGTTATTTTAAATACGTGTAGAATAGTCAGAAAGTTTTTACAAACTGACTCCTCGACCGAATTGTTACCATCTAGTACGAGTGATCACAGTTTAGCAACCACTGGTTCACAATTGGCTTAGGCCCTTGTGTTTCAGTTAAATTCCGGCTATTATGAGCCGAGTAAACTTAGATTTAAAAATAATAATAATAAGTTCATTAAAGAACCAAAACTTAAAAAACAGTAAGTACTTAGAAATATTGCTAGGTGTAAAATAATAATTGGTAGGTACTATTAAATACAATACGTCAAAAATGACGGTACATGTACAGTTTAAGAACCATTACCTCCCGTGCTAGTTTTAAACTGTGTTACGGCAAGGTAGTGATTCTCGTTCAATATAAATACGGGTCATATTTGTTTGTATTCTGTCGGGTCAAGCAATAGAACAAAGCGTTAACCTGTGTCTAGCGTAGATACAACAACAAGTTAATGCAGTACACTCATGCAGAGCAGATAAATCATAGTAATGCTTAAAAAATATAATATAAGTTTTTTTTTTTTTTTTTTTTTTTTTTTTTTATAATTATTATTTAGATACTTACTTAGGTATCTGAAATTAATTTAGAACTTAGATAATATAGAAGGCCCTTTCTGTCATAATTCATAACAAGGTAATAGAGCCAAGGTACAGAATCAATAGATAAATAATATGATTAATATGCAAAACTATATAACTATTACATTAAATATGTAAATAAATAAATAAGCCAATTTTTTTTTTTTTTTTTTAAACGGTATGTATTTCAAATAATACTAATAGTGGTATAATAATAGTAAAGTGAAGTACTTAAATATTTTATAGGTTTAAAAGACGTTGCCAGGATATAATATCTTGTTAGGATCAAATAGAGAATTGGAATGTGGATAGGAGCAGGAATGGAAATATGGAAGGGAAGGGTCATCAAAATATTTTATTGTTACTTGATAATTTGTAAAAGATTTTCCGTTTCATCATAATCAAGATTAAGTAGAAACTCTTCTAGTAATCTGCCACATATATACTTAGTTTTATCCATGAGTAGGACCTCCTTATTAATGCGGATGTATAGTAATGGAGACAGAAAATTAGAAAAGCATTGTGCAAAGGTGGTGTTACACTTAGGTACCCTATATACCTCATGTGTCCTTCTTTTAGGTATATCATAGCGTATTTGGCGTGAGTGTTGTCTATACACAATACTTTTTACAAAAAGCTGACGCACCGTGAGGACTTGAAAGTCGTTGTATAAATTTAATGTTGGGTACCTAAAAGGTTTAAAAAGTATTACTTTAAGAATAGATCGTTGGATACGTTCAAGTTTAATGAGAGAAGTCTTTTTTTGCGCCTCCCCAGGCAGAGATACCGTATGATATAATTGATTGGCATAGGGTTTGATATACAACTCTATTAGTTTTATCATCTTTTAAGTTTCTTATTTTTTTAAAGATTGGTATGAGTTTCCTCACTCGAGATTTTAACGTATCAATATGCTGCTTCCAGTTTAAGTTTTTATCAATGGTGACCCCCAAATACTTTATACTATCCGCAGGAGAAAGAGTATAGCATTCGCAACTACTCGTACTATTTTCTGTTATTGAACAGGTATGAGCCTTCAGTGTAAGTTCAGGACTAGGTTGATTGCTGTTGTAGATTGAAAAAGGAATATATTTGGTTTTAGTTAGATTAAGAGTTAGTAAATTATTTCTTAGCCACTCCACAACAACCCTCATCCCATCCTCAGCTGAGCGGTAGACATTATTCCAAGTTGATCCCCTAAAGATAATAACAGTATCATCAGCAAATGTTATTATTTTTGCATTATTGAATCTTGTATTACAGAGGCTGTTGATATATATGAGAAAAAGTGTCGGTCCGAGAACAGAACCTTGAGGTACACCAAAGGAAACTGGTTTTCTCTCACTTACAAAATCACCCACCCTCACAGCCTGAGTTCTATAACTGAGGTAGTCCTCAAATAGGTTCAGTGGTACACCACGAACTCCCATAGCCTCCAATTTACGTAATAGCAAAGGGACAGAGACAGTATCGAATGCCTTGGCCAAATCCAGGAAGACTCCGATGCATTTTTGCTTATTGTCTAGATTCTCAGTAACGTATGATACAAGGTTTTCAATTGCATCCACTGTAGACTTTTTTTCTCTAAAACCGTATTGGTTACCTGAGAGGAGACTATATTTTTCTAGGAAGCTTGTTAGACGACGGTTGATAAGTTTCTCCAGGATTTTGGCCAAAGTAGGCAGAAGAGATATTGGGCGGTAATTGGTGATACTGCCTTTGTCTCCAGTCTTAAAGACAGGAATGACTATAGAGTCTTTTAGAAGTTTAGGGAAGATCCCCGAAGACAGACAGAGACTACATATGTGAGTAATGGGTATCGCCAAGAACTCAATGAACTTTTTCAAAAAGATAGTTGAAATTCCATCCCACCCTGAGGATGAGGTACTCTTGAGTGATGCTACCACCTTTTTTATTTCAAATTGGTCCGTCTCAAGAAGCATAAATGAGTTTAGATTAGTATTGTCTGGTTTATAGTGCCTCGCCAAGTGCCCTTCAGTCATAGTATAGTTTTCCAGAATAGTAGTAGCCAGATTACTACCAACATTAACAAAGTAGTCATTAATATAGTCAATAGATTCTTCGGATGTTCTCTGCAGTTGTAAAAGCTCAGTTAATGTATTCGTTTTGTTGGATTTGTCAAGGCAACAGACCCGTTTAATGACGTTCCATGTTTTTTTAATATCTTTTTTACTATTTTGAAGATCATTTGCGTCATATTCATTTTTTAATTTATTAAGTATGTTATTACAGTAATTTCTATAACGCTTATACTCAATTTCTATGACAGTATCTTTCGGTGACCTTTTATGTCGTTTATGAAGTGTATCTCGAAATCTTATACACCTTAACAATCCGGGGGTAACCCATGGTTGTAGGGTAAACTTTCTATTAGAAGTAGTGTAGGTTTTGGTACAACTTTTAATTATGTTAGCAGTATTAAGGAGAAATTTTTCTGTTGCTTTGTTAGGGTCCATAGTAGTAAGAATATCATTCCAATTAACTTCGGATAACAATTGGCGTAGCGAGCAAATCAAGGTACTCGTCGGATCTAGAGTCACAACTATTGAAACTAATGTCTATATTTAGGTCACCAAGTATGAATATATTTGGGAAGTGTTTTAAGTTTGTAAGTACATAGTTCATCCAGGGAGTGAAGAAAGTTTGTAAGAGATCCAAAAGACGGAGATCTGTATATACAGATGAAAGCGAAAATATTCCCAAATTTTACTACAAGACTATCAGCATCTATTAATTTAGGTTCATGTACAGAAACATCAACAATATCATTGCGAACATAAACAATAACACCGCTATTCTGATTAATGTGTTTATTAGTTTGAAATGTATTGTATTGATTAATGGGCGGTATGTTGTAACAATTTAGTAGCCAGCATTCTGTAAGTACAATAAGATCGTAATTAAGATTACTTTGCGTTAACAGTAAGCTTATTGATACTTCGTATGTTTTGTGAAATTATCTTGAGGGACTTTTTAAATTTTGTAAGTTTGTAAAATGCACTAGGTTTATCAACCAAATGCGATTCGCCGGCGTTAATCTCATGATCAACGCCGGTGGCCACTGTGTGTAGATCATTAATCATTTTCGTAGTTATAAACAAACCTTTTATTGTTTAAACTTTGTGCATTTGGTTTAAAAACCTTGATTATGGGTTTACCATATAGGCAACCAGGAGACCTATAACTAAATAATTTGCTTGATATATCACAGGCAACATCAAACGATACATATGAATAATATAGGGAGTTATATAAATATACTATATATATACCATACATACTATAATAAAATATGTTTAAGTTAGTTTCATTTGAGTGAACCATGGCTCCGTTATAAAGACCAAGAATAGAGAAAAGCGTTATAAAACAAAAACAAAAACTATAGAATAAGGCTTCAGTAACAGAAAAATAACTTTTTAAAGGAACGAGGGATGAAACAAGTTTAAGCAGTGACCATAGCACGTAGACTAGTTGTAGAATACAGACTGTCAACGGACAGTCTAATGACACTGGCGTGTTAGCAATGTTATAAATATGGCCGACACTGGAGAGAGGGGCAGTGGAGTTTCGCACGCCGGGCAGGCAACACCTCTACAGTAGTTAGTTATGTTGTCCCCTCACCCCTCTGCCTTAGATTAAGTCTAGAATATTGTTTTTGCCTGCATCTTCAATGCAGTTCTTAGAAACTAAGGTTTGCTGATACAGCGTCTGCAGTCGCCCGGCTGCATCCGCCCATGTACTTTCAGATCATTATTAAACCACCTCCAAATCGGTGTACACGTATAATCATTTAGTTTTATTTCTACATTTAATTAATTTAGTGTTTTTTAAAAAATCATTGATTAACTCCCAAATCAAAAGTGGCGCAGCCGGCGCGGATTTCCTTGAAATCACGGTGTTTTTCACAGTTTTCCGACGTCCAAATCCGTTAGGAAATTTTGGGGAAAATTCCTTGTAAAGTTAATCCGTCGAACCAAACAAATTTCTTTTGAGTGGAAGCAGTATGGGAGTAGCGGTCGGTTGGTGAGTAAAACTTTTCGCCATTCCTTTCCCTCACCCTCCTATATTTTGCACATTTTATTGTTATACCTGAGATAGAAACTTGCTCATTATAACTTACTTTAATTCGGTAGACCTTGTATGCATTTCTATCAAGGCCAAACCATGTTCTAAAAATAGAATAAACATAGATTTAAGAATAAATTGATACGGCATATTCAAATCAAAAGTGATCTGATTTTATATAAGTAAAAAAAATATTTAGGTGTTAATTAAATATTACTGATCTAAACTCGATCATAATATTAATTAATTAATTATAAAAAAAAAAATATATTAAATATAATATAAAAAATATTATTTTATAAAAACTTTTTACATATAATCCTTATTGTTCTATTGCTTGTTTTATTGTATTTTATTGTGTTTTAAAAATTTGTGTAATTTGTGTAATTTGTGTGATAGTGAATAAAAGTCAGTTGCCTCCTCCGATTATTTTCATAGCTCACGATGACTGGAACTTCTGGACCAGAGCCCGATAAGCTTAAACTTATCCCTAGAGAAGTCTCTCAGTTAATTCCGCTTTTTAAAGGTGATAAAAGACAATTAAATTTATATTTGCGAAAATGCCAATACATTATCGGTCAATACGGTCAGCCCGGAAACGAAGCTCAGAATCTTTATGTCTATAATGTTTTGACTAGTAGACTCGCCGAGGATGCAGCTGCGCTCTTATCAGAACGTGACGACGTTGAGACATGGTCAGAGTTGAAGGAAATCCTTATCCAACATTTTGGAGACCCGCGTAGCGAAGCTTGTATTAATATCGAATTAGAATCTCTAAAAATCAAATCAGGTGAAAGTTATCTAGAATTCTGTAATCGTATACAAACAATTCGATCACTATTAATTTCAAAAGTGAACACGATAGATGACAAAGATTTAAAGCGCGCAAAATTGATAATTTACAACAACACAGCTCTGAATGTATTTCTGTACAACCTTCCTGAAAATATGGTTCGCATAGTGAGATTAAAAGCACCCTCGACTTTAGAAGCAGCACTAAGCGTTGTTCTAGAGGAAGTCAACTTCTCAGAACAGTACAATATGAGAAATCGTATTCATGGTGGTAGGCAGATCGAACATGCAACGGTTTCAAGGCCATCGATAAGTCAGCCTATGTTATCCGGCTTTAACAACGCACAGCCAAAGTTCGGTTTTGGTGCCCCTCATAATGTACAGCCAAGGTTTAATTTTGGTATACCCATGAATGCACAGCCTAAGTTTAAGTTCGGTATCCAGAATGCACAGCCACAAAATTACGGTACTTTCCGACAACCATCATTCGGATATAAGCCTCAATTTGGCCTTCAGCCACAACAACAACAACAAAATAACCAACCGTTTGGTTATAGACCCCCTCAGGCGTTTGGTTATAGACCCCCTCAGGCGTTTGGCTATAGACCCCCTCAGGCGTTTGGCTACAAACCCCCTCAAGCGTTTGGTTATAAGCCAGAAACGAAACCTTATGTACAGCCTCCTCGCTTACAAACTAGCGACGTTACAATGCGGACAGCAGTCCCTAAAACACCACAACAAGGTTTCAAATTGAATGAACTGACTACAAACGATTATGACCCCTACTACGATGAAAGTTATGCGTACGGTGATTATAATAATCTCGATTACTATGACGCCAACCAATATAATGAATATTATAACATTGAAAATGAGTTAGGTAATGACGACATTGAAGAGACCAACGAAAATCAACAAGAGGATTTTCAGACAACAGCCTCCGAAGACAAGAAGTCTTAGAACTAAATTGTGATCCAAATTTAAAACTTCCTTATGTTCACATAAAAGAAATCGACGCAAAAATGATGATAGATACCGGGAGTATGAGATCTTTCTTTAGCCCCCGAATTGCTTATAAATATTTCGGTGAATTTATTCAAAAGGAAACATTCCACGTAGTTAGCACCCACGCAACTAGTAGACATGATGAAGTGGTAGAAATCCCTCTCTTGCCTTCTTTTGCCTCTAACGATTGGCATAAATTCTATGTATATGACGTTGACTCACGTTACGACGGTTTAATCGGAAATGATCTTTTACAACAGTTAGGCGCAGTTATTGATTTAAAAGAAAAGCTCTTGAAAACAAATGCTACTTGCATTCCAATAATCAACAATAATCTAAATTATATCATTGATATACCAGCACGAACAGAAAAACGAGTTAAATTGCCAATTGACCAACATACCGGTGAAGCTATCCTTGACTTTAGAAAATTTGCCAATGGTTTAAGAATGCCCAGTGCGATAGTAAACTGTATAAATGGTTACGCATCTACGGTTATTCAGAATACACTAGATGAACCAAAACAATTGACAATTAAACGACCTTTTACTGTGACTAAATTCGAAAGGACAGACTGTGAACTGAATTTTACTAAAAACGACACGAACGACATTGAAATTGATCAACTGTTAGAAGAGAACTTAAGTAGAATCAGACTTGATCATACTAACGACGAAGAACGTGAAAAGATTTACAGACTATGTAAGGAATACAAGGACATATTTTACTGTGACCAGATTCCCTTGACATTTACCAATCAGGTTAAACATCACATTAGGACTAAAAACGAAGACCCTATTTACATGAAACCTTATAGACAGGCTCCGTTTTTACAAAACGAAATTGGTAAACAGGTAGATAAGTTATTGAAGGACAATATCATTCAGGAATCCCATTCCCCATGGAGTGCACCCGTGCATCTAGTACCAAAGAAAATGGATGCATCTGGTGAAATGAAATACAGAATGGTAGTTGACTACAGACGACTCAATGACATAACTATAGATGACAAATACCCCTTACCTAACATCACAGACCTTTTCGACAAGTTAGGAAAATGCTCTTACTTTAGCACACTTGATCTAGCAAGTGGTTATCATCAGATAGAAGTAGAGAAAAATGACAGACAGAAAACAGCCTTCAGCACACAAAATGGACATTTTGAATTCCACAGAATGCCATTTGGTTTAAAAACAGCACCCGCAACCTTTCAGAGGACTATGGACAATGTTTTACGAGGACTACAAGGACTCCACTGTATGGTTTACTTAGACGACATAATAATTTACTCAAACAGCCTTGACGAACACATTACAAAATTGAGAACGATTTTCGACAGACTCAGAGAGACCAACTTGAAATTACAGCTTGACAAATCTGAATTTTTACGTAAAGAAGTTCTTTACTTAGGACATACGATTACTAAAAATGGACTTAAACCTAACAACGACAAAATTGACGCTGTATTAAAATATCCATTACCAAAGACGACGACAGAAATTAAAAGCTTTTTAGGACTTGTAGGATACTACAGACGATTCATAAAGGACTTTGCTAAAATTACACAACCTTTGACGGCCTGTTTAAAGAAACGTAATGGAATTGTCATTGACCAAAAGTACATTGAAGCATTTAATAAATGCAAAGAACTTTTGACGCATGCCCCTCTATTGCAATACCCCGACTATGACAAGCCTTTTGTACTTACGACTGACGCGTCAAATGTAGCGGTAGGAGCAGTATTATCCCAGGGACAGATTGGAAGTGACAAACCTGTAGCGTATGCTAGTCGCACATTAAGCGATACTGAAGCTCGTTATAGCACGATTGAACGAGAATTGCTCGCTATTATCTGGGCAGTGAAGCATTTTAGACCCTATTTATACGGTCGAAAGTTTCTCATATACACGGATCATCGTCCATTAATATGGCTTCGATCTCTTAAAGATCCGAGTAGCAAACTCACCCGATGGAGATTACGTTTACAAGATTATGACTATGAAATGATTCATAAAGACGGCAAACAGAATACCAACGCTGATGCCTTGTCTAGGATAAAGATAAATGCTATAGATTCCGACGATGAAAATTTATCCATCGCAGTTAATGTAGATGAGAAGGAAGAAAAGCTAAAAAATAATTTAGGAAATATAGTTGAAGAGATAGGAAAGTTAACAGCCGAAAAGAAAGTAAATAGGAATGTATTACCTATAAAAGTAAATGAAAGGAAAACTAAAGTTCCAATTAAAAACATCAAACGCCCTCCGCAGGTGCAGCCTGCTGCTAGTAGTGGTGCCATCGCTGGCTCTTCATCTTCAAACACTTGAAGGAAATCCAGGTTTACTTCCGATCAAAGAAGGACAAGCTTATGTTCAAACTGATCATTGGACTATAGTTAAGGTTATTAAATTGGATAGGATTTACAACGACTTAAATTACGTATCTACAAATTTTGAACAGCTGTGTAAATTAGTCGACTGGAATGCATCATATTCTCAAGAATTTAAGAGTTCGAAATTACATACAGAGTTTATTCGCGATATTACTATGGAAAAATACCAACAAATTGTTCCACAACAGCGCTTTAAAAGAGGTCTCATTAATCCTTTGGGTTCTCTTATAAAAATCGTAACAGGAAATCTTGATAACGAAGACGCGATTAGATTTGAGAAATTTACTTCAAAATTGAGTCACAACGAAATTGTATTATCTGATAAATTAACACTGGTCTCAAAAATGTTTGATAGTTTTATTAATATAACTGAAACGATTAATAATAATACATTTAATTTGGAAAACCGTCTTAAAATAACTGAAATTATGATAAGAGATTTAGTTGCTAAAGAGAAAAATTGGGTTTTCTCGACGTACTTTATTGGTTTGTTGAACGTTTATACAAGCAGTTTTCATACTCTATTTGTCAGGCTCAGTGAAATTGAAACTGCTCTAGCCTTAAGTAAAGTATCTGTATTACATCAGTCTATTGTGAACTCTACGGAACTCTTGTATCATTTGAAATTGATTGCTAATTCTGAAACCTTAGTGTATCCACCGAACTATGAAAACTTGTTAAAATTAGAGGAAACCATTTGTGTAAAATCCTATATTAAGAAAAATCAGATCACATTTATTATGGAAATCCCTATAACAGATAAGATTAATTATAATTATTACAAATTGTACTCCTTACCAATCTTCCATGAATCCGAAAATAAGACCTTATCCATTTTTCCTAAATATCCTTACCTTCTGGCGAAAGGAATGAAATACTTACCGATTGTGAAACCATGTCGCCCGTTATCAGCCGGCGACCATTTCCTGTGTAACACAGACAACCGAGCTTTGTACCATGAGCTTACCTGTATGGAGCAGCTCATGAGATTCGACAATGACCCCACTCGCTGTACGCAACATCAGGTCCAAATTGAAGAGGTCAAGGTTCAACCAGTCAACCCCGACAGTTGGATTATGTATAGCAGACTGAAGACGACCCTTACTAAGCATTGCGATAATGACATCAGTAAATTGTCAGTTTTCGGTACTTACCTCGTGACAATCGATGAACCATGCGATTTGGAGATCAATGGAATTCGCATAAACCACCGTGTCTTCATAGAAACGGAAGTTGTGGAGCCAATTCCGCTAATCGCCTTACCACGACTACGTGTGAACGCGAGTCTATCCAGTGCACGCGCACTCAACATGAACGGTGTCAGTTTAGATGAAGTTAAATACATGGCGTACTCTTTAAAGCATAGTTCAGTGATTGAAAGTGTTTTGAATGAAAGAAACTTTAACTTCAGTGAAACTTTAGGATACGTAACTTTAGGCTTAATCATTTTATGTTTTCTTATGTTTTTATTTTATGTGTTTCGACTCAAATTGTTGAATAGCATTCCATGTATGAAAAATTATCGGAACAAATCTCAAATCGATCATACCGATAATTTTCCTCTTAGGGATGGAGGAGTTATGTTGTCCCCTCACCCCTCTGCCTTAGATTAAGTCTAGAATATTGTTTTTGCCTGCATCTTCAATGCAGTTCTTAGAAACTAAGGTTTGCTGATACAGCGTCTGCAGTCGCCCGGCTGCATCCGCCCATGTACTTTCAGATCATTATTAAACCACCTCCAAATCGGTGTACACGTATAATCATTTAGTTTTATTTCTACATTTAATTAATTTAGTGTTTTTTAAAAAATCATTGATTAACTCCCAAATCAAAAGTAGTTAGATACGTAGTTTACTAGACAGTGTGTATTGTTGTATATAAGTGATTGTGATAAGTTAATAAAAACATTTACTGAATAAATGTGTATTCTTCAGTGGCGACGAGGAGTAAAAACGTAAGTAAACAATATATTACAAATTAGTTGCGGGTAGATATTTTATGAACAGAGCTAAAGTTTAAACAACCACAACTATTAAATTTTTATGAAAATTCAATGTCTACGGCTAGCTATTTGTTTGTGCAAGACATTATTTTACAGCGTAAGGAAAATAATGCGATGGTCTAATAAAATAGACACGCTTATTTCTGGTCCAAAATAAAAACAATGGACGTTCTAACTAATCGAATGGACACATAAAGTAACGGCCCAAATGATGGACATACGTTTATGATGGTCCAAGTAAGGTAGAAAGTAGACTGTATTAAATACATGATTGCACACATAAATAGTCAAGTCGGGGTTCGATTTATTAGTATGTAAAAATTCTGTTCATTAAAATACCTAATGCGCAAAATATGCATGTAAATTTTAAATACTGATATCCAGTTTTCTTATTATTTTATTAGCAAATATGAGTACCTATTAGCAATTTTAATTAAATTTCGCTGTAGAACCAATTGCTAGCTGTTACTATATTTAAATAAATATATTTACTTAGTACCTACCTACTAACAAACCAGTGCAACCAACAAGGCTTATGCCAAACCTGTTTTCAGCCAAACATGATGTCATCATCATTACCACCACTTGAAAACTTTGACTGTGATAGCGATCCACACAGTATTGGTGTAAGATGGGAGAAATGGAAAAGAGGACTATGTATTTATCTGGAAGCTGCGAATATAGAAAAGCCAGTCAAGAAACGAGCGACACTACTTCATATGGGTGGTCTGAGTCTCCAAGAAATATATTATAATATACCAGGTGCGCATGTGCTCTCTACTGATGATCCGGCAATCGATATTTTCAACATAGCCTTAAAAAAACTAGACGATTACTTTGCACCAAAGCAAAGCAAAGTATACGAGAGGCACATTCTTCGGCTGATGAAGCAAGAACCTGGAGAGAAATTCGAAAAATTTTTAGTTCGTTTAAGAAGACAAGCTGATAAATGTGGATTCACCAACAAAGAAGAACACTTAATAGACCAGATTACAGAAAAATGTTCTTCGAGTGAATTGCGGAAAAAAATCTTAAAAGGAGGTGACAGTATGTCTCTAGAAGATATAATAATCGAAGCGAACACCCTGGAAAATGTAAACAGACAGTTGGAAGAATTTAATCAGAAGACATTCAGCAGTAGTGCTATCAATAAGATTGATGTGAGGCAGAAAAACAATACAGAATGTACTAGATGTGGTAGTTATAAACATGTTGCTCAATCAATGGATTGTCCCGCTAGAAAAGTTAAATGTCATAAATGCGGGATAACGGGACATTTTCAGAAACAATGCCGTACAAGGAAATCAATGAAAAGACAATTCAACCCACGTACAAAAGATGCAAAATATGCAAAGAAATCGAGAATTGAGAAAGATGATCAAAAAGAAGAAGAAATTGATTATGTATTTCAAGTTGATGAAGAGTCCACAATAGATTGTATAGTGGGAGGAAAACACGTAAAACTATTAATTGATTCTGGATGCAAATGTAATTTATTGACTGACAAGACCTGGAGCGAAATGAAAAAGCAGAAAATTCATGTCTTCGAGATGAACAAAGCACCGGAAAGGACGTTTTATGCTTATGGAAGCAAGGAACCATTAGTAGTTTTGGGATCATTTAAAGCGACTGTCGAAGTCAATAACAAGACAGAAATTGCAATGTTTTATGTCATAAAAGATGGAACAAAAGACATCATTGGAAAAAATACGTCAATTTCTTTAGGAGTTCTGAAATTGGGAATTCAGGTGAATGCTTTAGTACCAGCTCAAGCAAACTCTAATGCTTCTGTTTCTGCTTTCCCAAAATTCAAAGACGTTCTTATTGAAATCCCCATTGAACCAGAAACCAAACCAGTTTGTCAACCATATAGAAGAATACCTATTCCATTGGAAAACAAGATCAATGAAAAATTACAAGAGCTTTTAAATCTCGACATCATAGAAGAAGTCACAGAGCCTTCAAAATGGGTATCACCAATGGTCCCAATTCTAAAAGAAAACGGCGATGTTCGTATTTGTATAGATATGCGAAGAGCTAACGAAGCTATAGTTCGGGAAAACCATCCCCTTCCTACAATGGACCAGCTGTTACCAAACTTCAAGAAAGCGCAGGTATTCTCTAGGCTCGATGTTAAAAACGCATTCCATCAATGTGAGATCCACCCAGACAGCCGATTCATTACAACGTTTATAACTAGCAAAGGTATGTTTAGATACAAAAGACTGATGTTTGGAATATCTTGTGCTCCAGAACTATTTCAAAAAATAATGGAGCGCATTCTTTTGAAATGTGAAGGCACCGTAAACTTCATCGATGATATCGTGATTTTTGGATCAAATAGAATTGAACATGATCAACGACTACAAGAAACACTTAAAGTATTGGAAGAAAACAATGTTTTACTGAATCATGACAAATGTGTCTATGGAGTAAATAAAATTGACTTCTTAGGACATGAGTTATCAAACGCAGGAATTAAACCCTTAAATAAGTATATTGACAATATTCAAACGTTTCGGGCCCCAAATACTGTTGAAGAGTTACAAAGTTTCCTTGGACTTGTCAATTTCGTTGGCAAATGGATACCGAATTTGGCCACACTCACAGAATCTTTACGGAAAGTATTAAGACTCAAGCTAGGTAAAAATTCTAATATTGAGAAAGTTTGGACCACTGAGCAAAACAACGCTTTTTTGCAGCTAAAGAAATCATTAAGTTCTGTTCGAACACTGGGATACTACGATCCAGAGGATAAGACCCAGGTTATCGCGGATGCTAGCCCAGTCGGTTTGGGTGCAGTTCTTATCCAAATAAACTCGCAGGGCCCACGAGTAATTGCATATGGCAACAAAAGCTTAACAGATTGCGAGAAAAGATACTGCCAGACTGAAAAAGAAGCATTGGCTTTAGTCTGGGCAGTCGAACATTTTAAAATGTACTTGTATGGTAAGAGAGAATTCGAGCTAATCAGTGATCATAAACCATTAGAGGTAATATTTGGAAAAAAATCCAAGCCTTGTGCTCGCATCGAACGATGGGTTCTTCGGCTTCAGTCCTACAATTACAAAATTGTTTACCGTCCTGGAAAATTTAACATAGCTGACCCATTGTCCAGACTTTGTTCCAGTGAATATAGTTCGGTTGATTATTTATGTGAAGGTATTGACAATTACATTAACCAAATAATTGAGCACTCTAGACCGATAGCGGTGCCATTAGAGGATATCAAGAAGAATTCGAGCCAAGATACTGAAATCACCAAGGTAAGACAAGGACTATACCAACACATTTGGGATCCCACAGTAAACATATATAAAATTTTCGAAACAGAGCTGTGTTTCCAAGATGACATTTTACTCCGAGGAAACAGAATAGTAATTCCCCAAAAATTGCGGACACGGGTGTTGATGGCGGCACACGAAGGACACCCAGGTATTGTTTGCATGAAACAACGACTACGCACTAAAGTCTGGTGGCCGAAAATAGACAAAGATGCAGAAACCATGGTAAGGAACTGTAAAAGTTGTACACTGGTATCTGCTCCAAACCCACCTATTCCAATGAAACGTCGTCAATTGCCAATAGAACCGTGGATTGATGTAGCTATGGACTTGTTAGGACCTTTGCCTTCAGGAGATTATTTATTGGTGGTGGTTGATTATTTCAGTCGATATAAAGAAATCAAAATTACGAAAAGCATAACTTCATCAGATATGATCAAGCTCCTCAAAGAAATATTTTCACGACTGGGATATCCTGTAACAATTACTGCTGATAATGGGAAACAGTTCGTCAGTCAAGAATTTAGGAATTATCTTCAAGAATGTGGTATAGTACTACATAGCACTATTCCATACTGGCCGCAACAGAATGGCGAAGTAGAGAGACAAAACAGAAGTATTCTCAAACGCATAAAGATAAGTCAAATAGAAAAAAAGAACTGGAAGGAAGAACTACTTTACTATTTGATGATGTATAATAGTACCCCTCACTCTGTAACTGGTAAGACCCCTTCTGAATTATTTTATAAGCGCCAATTTCGCGATAAAATTCCATCTTATATAGATATTGAAAACAAGGATGAACAATCTGAAGTCAAAGACAGAGACAAAATTGTGAAAGAAATAGGAAAAAACTATAGTGATCGAAAGCGTAAGGCAGTAGATCATAATTTACACGAAGGAGATAAGGTCGTAGTTAGGAACTTCCACAAAGAGAACAAGCTGACACCAACTTTTGCACAATCGACCCATACGATAACTAAATCTGCGCCAAAATCAGGTGATGTAGAGATCAGGAATGATACAACTGGTGAAATATATCGCAGAAATGTTGTTCATTTAAAAAAAATTGGAGGAGAATGGAGGCTTATGAATAGAGAGCAAAATCAAGACTCTTCTCTCAGGGGTGACGATCAAGATGCGGGCTCATCTTCTGATACTGAAATAAATGACGACAATGGTATTGAAGATAGTATCCAATCAGAATAAAATCCTAATCAAGGCATAATAATAGTGTTATGGTTTGTAAACTGATTTTGCATGTATGAGTATGTAAAACTCTAATCAAATCCTTTTTATTTTTAGAAAGGAAGAGATGTAGAATACAGACTGTCAACGGACAGTCTAATGACACTGGCGTGTTAGCAATGTTATAAATATGGCCGACACTGGAGAGAGGGGCAGTGGAGTTTCGCACGCCGGGCAGGCAACACCTCTACAGTAGTTAGATACGTAGTTTACTAGACAGTGTGTATTGTTGTATATAAGTGATTGTGATAAGTTAATAAAAACATTTACTGAATAAATGTGTATTCTTCACTAGTCATGCAGAACGTAGAGCAGCAATTTCCAGCAGAGATTTGACCAGTACAGCTGCCTGGCCTTCATCTTTACGAAGCAGAACATTACCCCGGGATATCCAGCAATATTTAAATTGACCTTTCTTAACAAGATCTCGTGCCTCTTCATAGATTTTCTTTGTCATAGAGGTCAGTGCTTCTGAGCTTCTGACACATATACTCTAGTTCTATCACCTTTAATGCCTAGGTGGTCTGAGCTGAGTTTAATAGTTTTGTCTCCCTTGTTAAACACTTTAACAGCTGTGATAAGTTCCTCCTTATGTTTTTCGTCATGAAATTCAATAACAATAGGAGAATTTTTATTTTTTCCTTTTCTGTAAATTTGTTGGTTGACTGCAGCAGGTTTATTGTTTAGGGTGGCATATAGGGTGTCACAAATTTCAATTATGTTTTCCTTATCTAGTCTAGGAATGTTTCGTACTTCTACCATTTTCTTCTTTTGTACTTTCTGAACCTCGTGCAGCTGATGCTCAAGATCATTTAACCGTTGAGTTGTCACGGCTTGGTCAGCTTCAAGAACAGCGATTTTCTCATTTGCTACCTTAAGCTCAGCAGAGTTAGTATGAAGTAGCTGTATAATTTCTCCATTGGATTGGAGAATTTGTGTATTTTGTAACTTCAACTCGGAGACTTCAGCGCTCAGCATGTCTTTGAAAGACTGCATAAGAGAGTCCTTAAGATCCGTACCTAGGTCGAAATCGGGTTTTTTACGTTTTCGGATATTAACATTTCTGACAACATCATTTAATTCATTGTCAGTGCTTAGATTTGGCTGTGATGAGTACATAGCTGACTGACCAGATGTTGGTGTCCGTTGCATGATTTATCTGTCGGTTTTGAGTAAACTGTAAATAGCCAATACGCTGTGTAAGCGGTAGGAATAGTATGGAAGTAGCTTGCCTTTCTTCGCCGGTGAGCGGGGCTAGCGGTGACTTCGATTCGTCACCGTGTTGAGTAGGAGATAAGAGCCTTAGCGGAATCACTTCAACTTTAGACTGTATTGCTTGGAGCACAGAGTTTAATTTGGCATAGGCCTTAGTTTAGCAATTTGTAAAAAGAAATGGCACACGTCTTGCCTGCTTAACGAATGAACGAGAACTTCAAGTAACAACACTAAAGAGCTAAAATAAGTTTCTTATACTTAAATCAAAGTAGTTTCTACTAATCGAAAACGTCAAGAGATTAATTACCTGTATTCTCCAGTACAAACAAATATACAAATTTCACCTCTTTATTTATAGTATTGATAAAGTTTTTACGATTTAAATATGTACTTTTGGACTTAACCTCCCAATTTTTATTGCACGTTAACAATAAGTGTAGGTAATTGTAAAAAAAATAAAGTTTACATCACACCAGAAGGTGGAAAGCCAACGGAGCCCTAATGTTTTATCAAAATCATTAGACTGCCACGAGTAACGCCGGTGTTTACGAGATAACGCTGACTATAACTTTTATTTATTATAAATAAATCGCTTTACAGACACACCAACAGTCGTATCGCAGACGTGGGAGAGTGAACTTAAAATAATTAACTGTAAATTGTTGTTTATTTATAACTCACGTTGACTGTTCTTTGAGCGTGGATTTATTTATAACTAATTTTATAAAAACAATTTTAATATTAAATTTATTTTTAATTACTGAAGTGTTTGTGTAACTGAAGATGGCATCTATTGTTTGTTTGTATTGTGTAAGTGTTTTTTTATTACTATTTTAAGTTACAAACTTTTATATCATAGTTAAAACATTGTTTAATTTTGACATTCCATGTGAAACAGTTACTTACTAATTATTACTTTCCTGTGTAATAAAAAATCTGCGGTACTCTGTGATGGTGATTTTATTGAAATCGGTTCAGCAGTTTCAAACGTCTCATGCAAGCATCCAAACTTTCGTACTTATCTTTTAGTGTGACCCATATTTCTTTGTAATAAATAACAAAACATTATTAATATTTAGGTAGGCACCTACCATTATTCTGCGATTATAGACAATTAGATACCTAATTCTTTTTTAACGGACGAAAAAGAAGGTTCTCAATTCGACGTATATTTTTTTATGTATGACCGCGCATATCTTTTTACCTGAAGATCCGAATTCGACGATTTTATTTCTGTTGTGTAGAGAATAGTCCCAAGTGGGACCACATTTAAATTATATTCATGTATGACTAATAATTTTTTTATAAAACTTAAACAACAAATATCGTTTCTTGAAAGCTGAAAAAATCGATTCATATTTTTTTTCTTTTTAGTTTTTTAGCGCAATTTTTTTATAGGTAGGTTTATTTATAAGCCCTATTAAAAGATTAGGTAAATATGTATCTAAAGTCTAAAGACTTGTTGATTACATTTAATTAATATAAATCAATTTCAGCGCTTAGAGATAAACTGTTGGTAACGGTGCACATTTTAATTAATTAATTAATTTTATGAGGGCAGAGTTTAACATGTGAAAGTCTTGATAAGTCTTGTCACAAACTACTCGTCAACATGTTTTGTAAAAAATAAATAAAAGGGATTTTCTACTGAGGTTCGAAAAAAAGCAATTATATGAAATAAATAAATACTGTTAGACCTTTTTTTAATTTTTTTTTTTCAACCTGTGCCGACCCCACATATTGGGAAAAGGAGACAAAAATGATAATGATCTTCGACATTTTATATAGTGCAATCTAGCCTCAAACTAACCAAAGCTTGTACTAAATACCAGTTTTAAGAAAAAATATTTATGTTCTTTTTTGTATAAAAACTTACTAAGATTTTATAACACCCAGACACAGAATAAACATTAATTTTCATCTCAAAAATGTTTGTTCTGGGTAGGAATCGAACCCACAACATATTATAGCGCAGAAGGCAGAGTGCTTACCAACTGTAACTGTGAGGCCCGTAATATAGTTTTCAAATTACATACGTGATTTTATTTCTTAATTAGTTGAAAACTGAACCTCGCTGATCTTATCTGATACTTATATAAACATTATTGTTTCCGTGTTAATACAAAACATATTGAATTGTAACAATAATTAAAAATACCGGCCAAGTGCGAGTCGGAATCGCGCACGAAGGGTTCCGTACCATTAAAACGACAAAAAAATCATGTTTGTTGTATGGGAGGCCCCCTAAAATATTTATTTTATTCTGTTTTTAGTATTTGTTGTTAGAGCAGCAACAGAAATACATAATCTGTGAAAATTTCAACTGTCTAGCTATCACGGTTCATGAGATACAGCCCTGTGACAGACAGACGGACAGACGGACAGCGAAGTCTTAGTAATAGGGTCCCGTTTTTACCCTTTGGGTACGGAACCCTAAAAATGAGAGCTTCATTATATAAAAAAAAATAATAGGATCACGACTGTAATCCCCAAGTACCTACGGTAGACATACTCTCAGATCTCAAGGCGCTTAGATTTCTGAAGAAGTCATAGAAGATTTGTCTAATAATGTCTAAATAATATAAAAATCGTTGACCTAATTTGCATAACGACAAATGCTATGTAAGTTAGAAGTATCTATAAAATAAAATACTGAAAGATGATGAGAGTGCAGTGTAGCAAACACTGCACTCTCATCATCTTTCTGCCCTTATCCCACTTAAATGGGATCGCCGCATCATGTATTTTTCTTCCATTTCCCTCTATCCGCCGTCATCTCATCACTCACACCTTTCTTACCCTTGTCATCTTTCACACAGTACATCCATCTATCTCTCAGAAATTGACAAAACTGGTCCATAAAAGATGGAGACTTCGAAAGGGACATCTGGATAGGGTCTTCCTTCTAGAGTCTATAGTCTCTTTAGTTTAGATTTTTGGGAGTTTAAGACCTCGCAAACGTAATTTTAATTCATATATTGCGTTAAAAACTAGAATTAAAATGTTTATACCGATCGAAAAGATGATAGATTCGTTTTTAGGGTTCCGTACCCGAAGGGTAAAAACGGGATCCTATTACTATGACTTCGCTGTCCGTCTGTCTGTCACAGGGCTGTATCTCATGAACCGTGATAGCTAGACAGTTGAAATATTTACAGATTATGTTTTTTTGTTGACGCTATAACAACAAATACTAAAAATAGAATAAAATAAATATTTAAATCTATGAAGGAACTATTAGTCTTATTTGTACATACAATTTAAATAAGATCAACTTAGACTATTCTTTAAACAATAAAGAAACATCCAAATCGGGAAACCCGGCAAAAAAATGCGCGGTCATACGTACATAAAAAAAATATTAATTTTCGTTGTAGTTTTCAAAACGTCATTATTAGGTACTAACAGTCCGCTTCGACGTCGCAAAGATGGGGTTAGTTCAGAAATCCCATTGACAATCCCCATGTACTAATAGTTTTATAGCTATGTTTTTTACATTATTGAAGTTTTAGTAAGGACCCCTAGTTCTTTCTAATAATAAATATAGCGTATGTTACTCAGAGATAATTTAGCATTCTCATGGTGAAATAATTTTTGATGTCGGTCCAGTATTTTTGAATTTAATCGTTACAAACACACACAAAACAAATAGAACTGAAACTTTATCAAATCTAAAATCGATGCGTAAACACATAGATTACTGTAAACTACTCGTATGTACCCTGGTATTAGATTCATTCACAAAACGGTATTGATCGTAGAACTTTTGATCCCTCGGTTGTAAACAAATAATTAGGACAATGGTTTGACGTCAATATTTGTAGTCAACATTTGTGGCCTAATTTCGACAGTTTTATCTATTGTTTATCATCGTAAGTTGATATTTTATCTTAATCGATCTTAAGTAATAAATTACATCAAGCGTTTTACAATTTAATAGTATTTTTGCTGCTCCAGCGTCATCGTGCATGAGCAGCATAAAGCTGAGATGGGTCCTGTTTGACCCATGCAGTAGGTAATCTAATGTTTTTTCTTCTTTTTATTTGTATCTATTTATCTGTTTGTGTGTCAAATATTATGTATTTAATTTATATTTTTTCTTTTAAAGTGGTATATTCTCCTCAAATTTAATTATGACTACACGGAAAGCACCAGCTTTCAATTTTTAAAAAAATCATCAATATCCGTTCACCCAGTCGAAAGTTCTGAGGTAACAAACATAAAAAAAGAAAAGAAAAAAAAAACAATCGAATTGAGAACTCTTCTCCTTTTTTCGGAAGTTGATTAAAAAAACAAGGTCAATTAAAAATGTATGTCTTATTTTTATTATTATAAATAGGTACACACAGACTAAGTAACTAGTTACGTTTAAATTAGTTCCAGTTGAAAGTTCACCAACTTTATATTAATAACAACTAATATTGTATGGTTCAATGCACAGACATCTACCTATGAGTCTGGTTCAATGACTGTTTATCCTGGTAGGCGTTCATTTCGATATATCTACCTTTGTTTTTAATATGTACCTGTCATCTATATTTTCGCCTGAGATACAGCTTATTTCGTAAAAATCTATGATTTTCATAGCTATGAATATCATAAATTTTAGAGAATATCCAATTCCATAACTTTATTTATTTACTGGCAGAATCGGGTCTTACCATTTTAGGTGTCCATTTTATGGAAGTCAAAGGCATGTTCAAATTATATTTAGCACAAGCCCCTTTGCAGTAAGTTAAGCGGCGACGTGCTTGCTACCTGTCACGTGTGGAATGCATAATATACTGCAAAATGTGGGCATGTCCCAAAATGTATTGTTTGGAGGTACCTCTGACTAACTTTAAACATCTTCAAGGATTTAAACACCTGGATATCTGAGAGTAGTCTACCTTACGTGGGGATTAAAGTTTGCCTGATTCTTTTATTGTTAGCCGCTCCTAAGACGTTTCAAAGTGATCCTTGTTCATTGAAATAAATTACTACCTTTGACTTTGTTCTTATTTCTTTTCAGAGGATTAAATCAACTTCTCATTTGTCCACAGAAAAGCACGATAGCTTGTGTTCTGTTCATAGCTTGTATAGCAGCTCTCATAAGACAAAGCGAGGCGCGGCCACCGTGGCAGAGTCCAAGCAGTGGCGTGTTCACCGAGTCTGCAGAGTGTCATACGGATGTAAGTATTTTTTTCTTATTATCTAGCCGGGTTGCTAATCTTCCTTAGGCACTCAGCAGCGAAACGATATAGCTTTTATCCCGATATATCGTTAACCGACCAAGTGTAATGCCTGGACTTGCCTATGACTCCCATTTGATACCTTCATAGATCTAACCCTCGTGTTCAAAAACGACACTGTGAGAACACGCGCCCACAGTGGACGAAATCTTTTTTCATAAACATCACTTTATGTGTTGAGCGACTCTGCATAGTGTGACTAGAGGCACATTGTCGTGTGCCTCTAGCCAAAGTTGAGCTCTAAAGGCACACGGTAGCGTGCGCCATAGTGCCGCTCAACACATAAAGTGATGTTTATGAAAAAAGATTTCGTCCACTGTGGGTGCGTGTTCTCATAGTGTCGTTCTTGAATACGAGGGTTAATAATGCCTAAAGATCTAGAAAGGTGTCTACCGCACTTGAGGCTAACAGTAGAGATCCAGGCTTATGTTCAGACAATCTGTATAACAAATTATCATTGTGTTTACATAAAAACAAAGGAGTTTTTATAGTTGAAACCGATAACGATTGTCAGCGAGCTTACGCAATAGGGCTACCGGAACTTGAAATTACAAGACCTTTTTATATAATGTTCAACAAAAAACTTCCATTATTTTTTCCGTCAATAAACCATTATCATAGAATTCCTTAGATTACTCATACTTACCTAATCACTACATAGTATAAAGCAAAGTCGCTTTCCGCTTCCCGCGTCTGTATGTATGTATGTTTGCTTATATCTTTAAAACTACACAACGGATTTTGATGCGGTTTTTTTTAATAGATAGAGTGATTCAGGAGGAAGGTTTATATGTATAATAACATGCTACCCGTGCGAAGCCGGGGCGGGTCGCTAGTTCAATTATAATAATAATATTATTGGTATTATCTAGCCCCAAACTAAGCAAAGTTTGTACTATGAGAACCAGATTGCTATTTTTTTTTTGTAAATACATACTTATCATACCCAGACAGAACAAACATCAATGGTCATCACACAAAATGTTTGTTCCGGGTGGAAATCGAACCCACAACCTACAGCACAGCTGTGAGGTCAATTAATTAGTTTCGGAAACTTTTTGTCGTTCATTCTCCGCATGATACTGTGTTGCAAATTTATCTAAAAACACGGATGTTTTTAATATTGCGATTCTCATTAAATTTGGTTCAAAGTCCAGCTAAAACGCTTCTTATCTCAGACACCAATTATTTATTTTATATTTTATCTTTAACGGTTCACATTTCTAGCTATTGCTACCTATAAAGTCAAGGTCTTTGAACATTGATAGCAAAGTACCTATATTATAAGTATCTTAACAGTAGGTACCTCTTTTCGTACATTTTTAGGGTTTCGAGTCAACAAGAAACCCTTAAGCCGGGGTCCCACGGCGCGTAAAACGACGGGCCGCGCCAGATGACGCTCCGCCTGTGTGCGTCCGGTGCGTCGCGTACAGAGCGTTCCGAGCACGGGCCACCACGGATGCATCGTTCCCACGGTGCGTCCGTCCGCCTTGGCGCGGTCTGGTGCGTGAAAACGCGGACCGTGGGACCCCGGCATTATAGTTTCGCCATGTCCGTCCGTCTGTCCGCAGCTTAAAGCTGGGGTCCCACGGCCCGTGTTTTCACGCGCCAGACCGCGCTAAGGCGGACGGACGCGCCGTGGGAACGATGCATCCGTGGTGTCCTGTGCTCGCCCGCCCGTTACATCTGGAGTGGATACGTCCGAAGGCGCGGCGCGGCGCGGCCCGTATTGAGTGTTCCCACGGCGCGTCTGCGTCCGTACCAACTCATTCATTTCGTAATTAACCGACGAAAACAGAGGAGGTTATCAATTCAAAATGTATTATTATTTTCACTAGCAAAATTTTGATAAACAAAAATAGTTAAATATGATCATGATTGTAATCCCCAAATACGGTAGACATCCTCTCAGATCCTTTGAATGTACCTAGTGGGGGTAGTCAGAGGCACGTCCAAACATTATATTTAACACATGCCCACGTTTTGCTATAGTTATCATTCCATACGTGACAGGTTGCAAGCCCATCGCCGCTTATAAGAATACTAACTAGGTTTCCTCACTATATTTCCTTCACCGTTTTGAGCGCGTGTTTTGATACGCATGTAAATTTTTCTAACAAAAAAATTCATTGATGCAAGCCGACATATGAACCCACGACCTTCGAAATGAAAGTCAAAGTACCTCCCACTCGGCCAACACGGCACAAGGATCTCTAATTTTTAAAATAACATATCACCTATGTCTTTTTTAATGTCGGTCAACGGGCAGCACCAGGGGAGTTAGCACTAACCACTATCGTATGGATAACGTATCCGAAATATCCAAACGCCAGAACTGACACTTTTTCTATATAAAAAGTATCTGTTTTGACATTTGGACGATACGTTGTCGATACTATAGTGGTTTGTGCTCAGGCCACAGATGGACACGCGCTGTGGCGCGTGTCCGCCTGTGCTTGCGGTCCCACGGCCCGCGTTTTCACGTGCCAGACCGCGCCAAGCCAGACGGACGCGCGACGCGAACCGACGCGTCCGTGGTGGCCTGTGCTCACCCGTGCAATCCATCGAGAGTCGATAAATTCAAACGGGCGGCGAGGGGCGCAGCGCGGAGTGCGGGGAATGACGCGGGGCGACAGTGCCTGCCGGCCCGTACGGATGAATTTGCGTCTCATTCACTTTTCATCTGCGGCTGCGGGTGAATGTACAGTACACGCACGAGATGGAGTGGACGAATGATTTAGTTTTTAACTCTGCACGAAATGAGGTGATTTGGAACAGCTCGTTGCCACAACACAAATATAAAAAACCGGCCAAGTGCGAGTCGGACTCGCGCACGAAGGGTTCCGTACGATTATCTATAAAAACGGCGTTGTTGTATGGGAGCCCTCCTTAAATATTATGTTTTTAGTATTTGATGTTATAGCAGCAACAGAAATACATAATCTGTGAAAATTTCGACTGTCTAGCTATCACGGTTCATGAGTTAAAGCCCTGTGACAGACAGACAGACAGACAGACGGACAGACAGATGGACAGACAGACGGAAAGCGAAGTCTCAGTAATAGTGTCCGATTTTTACCCTTTGGGTACGGAACCCTAAAAATGTAAAATTTAGAGATGGTAAAAAACAAATTGACCATTTTCTAAAATTAAATCATTTCTAAAAGATTTTTGTTTTACTTCATTGGGTCAACCCTAAGATATTCTCCTAAGGCCGCCGTCATCGCCCGCTGTGCACTTGAAACAATGCGTTGAGTCAAAGTAGTTAAGCTCATATTTCCTCGCGTTGCTTGACAGCTAGTATATGTCGTTCTTCGGGGAAGCGATGGATATGTTGCGTAGTAACTTATTAGTAATCTGTGACCAGACGGACACGCGCCGTGGGAACACTCTGTACGCGCCGCGCCGGACGCACACAGGCGGAGCGTCATCCGGCGCGGCCCGTCGTTTTACGCGCCGTGGGACCCCAGCTTAACTCAGAGACTGTCATTGATAAGGCGCGGTCCCACGGCGCGTGTTTTCACGCGCCAGACCGCGCCAAGGCGGACGGACGCGCCGTGGGAACGATGCATCCGTGGTGGCCCGTGCTCGCCCGCCCGTTACATCTGTAATGGATACGTCCGAGTGCGCGGCGCGGCGCGGCCCGTACAGAGCGTTTCCACGGCGCGTCTGCGTCCGTACCAACTCATTAATTTCGTAATTAACCAACGAAAACAGAGGAGGTTATCAATTCAAAATGTATTATTATTTTCACTAGCAAAATTTTGATAAATAAAAATAGATAAATATCATGATTGTAATCCAAGTACGGTAGACATCCTCTCATCTCCAGGCGCTTAGATCCTTTAAATGTACCTAGTGGGGGCAGTCAGAGGCACGTCCAAACATTATTTTTAGCACATGCCCACATTTTGCTATAGTTGGCATTCCATACGTGGCAGGTTGCAAGCCCATCGCCGCTTATAAGAATACTAACTAGGTTTCCTCACTATGTTTTCCTTCACCGTTTTGAGCGCGTGATCTGATACGCATGTTAATTTTTCTAACAAAAAAATTCATTGATGCAATCCGACATATAAACCCACGACCTTCGAAATGAAAGTCGAAATACCTCCCACTCGGCTAACACGGCAAATTTTTGATACCTTAGGTTACAATATTGCAATTTTACGTAAGGATCTCTAATTTTTAAAATAACATATCACCTATGTCTTTTTTTAATGTCGGTCAACGGGCAGCACCAGGGGGGTTAGCACTAACCACTATAGTATCGATAACGTATCCGAAATATCCAAACGCCAAAACTGACACTTTTTCTATATAAAAAGTATCTGTTTTGACATATGGACGATACGTTGTCGATACTATAGTGGTTTGTGCTCAGGCCACAGATGGACACGCGCTGTGGCGCGTGTCCGCCTGTGCTTGCGGTCCCACGGCCCGCGTTTTCACGCGCCAGACCGCGCCAAGCCAGACGGACGCGCGACGCGAACCGATGCGTCCGTGGTGGCCTGTGCTCACCCGTGCAATCCATCGAGAGTCGATAAATTCAAACGGACGGCGAGGGGCGCAGCGCGGAGTGCGGGGAATGACGCGGGGCGACAGTGCCTGCCGGCCCGTACGGATGAATTTGCGTCTCATTCACTTTTCATCTGCGGCTGCGGGTGAATGTACAGTACACGCACGAGATGGAGTGGACGAATGATATAGTTTTTAACTCTGTACGAAATGAGGTGATTTGGAACAGCTCGTTGCCACAACACAAATATAAAAAACCGGCCAAGTGCGAGTCGGACTCGCGCACGAAGGGTTCCGTACCATTATCTATAAAAACGACGTTTGTTGTATGGGAGCCCTCCTTAAATATTATGTTTTTAGTATTTGTTGTTATAGCAGCAACAGAAATACATAATCTGTGAAAATTTCGACTGTCTAGCTATCACGGTTCATGAGTTACAGCCCTGTGACAGACAGACAGACAGACAGACGGACAGACAGACGGAAAGCGAAGTCTCAGTAATAGTGTCCGATTTTTACCCTTTGGGTACGGAACCCTAAAAATGTAAAATTTAGGGATGGTAAAAAACAAATTGACCATTTTCTAAAATTAAATCATTTCTAAAAGATTTTTGTTTTATTTCATTGGGTCAACCCTAAGATATTCTCCTAAGGCCGACGTCATCGCCCGCTGTGCACTTGAAACAATGCGTTGAGTCAAAGTAGTTAAGCTCATATTTCCTCGCGTTGCTTGACAGCTAGTATATGTCGTTCTTCGGGGAAGCGATGGATATGTTGCGTAGTAACTTATTAGTAATCTGTGACCAGACGGACACGCGCCGTGGGAACACTCTGTACGCGCCGCGCCGGACGCACACAGGCGGAGCGTCATCCGGCGCGGCCCGTCGTTTTACGCGCCGTGGGACCCCAGCTTAACTCAGAGACTGTCATTGATAAGGCGCGGTCCCACGGCGCGTGTTTTCACGCGCCAGACCGCGCCAAGGCGGACGGACGCGCCGTGGGAACGATGCATCCGTGGTGGCCCGTGCTCGCCCGCCCGTTACATCTGTAATGGATACGTCCGAGTGCGCGGCGCGGCGCGGCCCGTACAGAGCGTTTCCACGGCGCGTCTGCGTCCGTACCAACTCATTAATTTCGTAATTAACCAACGAAAACAGAGGAGGTTATCAATTCAAAATGTATTATTATTTTCACTAGCAAAATTTTGATAAATAAAAATAGATAAATATCATGATTGTAATCCAAGTACGGTAGACATCCTCTCATCTCCAGGCGCTTAGATCCTTTAAATGTACCTAGTGGGGGCAGTCAGAGGCACGTCCAAACATTATTTTTAGCACATGCCCACATTTTGCTATAGTTGGCATTCCATACGTGGCAGGTTGCAAGCCCATCGCCGCTTATAAGAATACTAACTAGGTTTCCTCACTATGTTTTCCTTTACCGTTTTGAGCGCGTGATTTGATACGCATGTTAATTTTTCTAACAAAAAAAATCATTGATGCAATCCGACATATAAACCCACGACCTTCGAAATGAAAGTCGAATTACCTCCCACTCGGCTAACACGGCAAATTTTGTTAAAACATGATTATCATGTTATGATATTCATACCAATATTTATTGGTACTGAATGCTTTAATACCTACGCTTTTTATACGGTTTAGGCACCTATACCTACCCTTTCAATCAAAATCAAAATAGCGTTTATTCATTGAAATCACTTGGATCATTTAGAATCGTCAAATTTAGTTAAGTTTAATTTAATATAGTTTAATTTTGTTCATTGTTTGTTTTTTTTTAAGTCTTTGTACTTATTTTTAATACAAAATGAATCTTAATTATTATTGATAGAGCGAGTTGGAGCAATACAATACGTACAAGCGTAGGTTATAGGTGCATAAACAGTTAATAGTTATTATGAAAAGTGTACAGATTAGGTATTCTCTAACATTAGGCATTGCATTCAACATCATAACATGATAATCATACTTTTACAAAATAGCCCTGCTGGTCTTATTTGGCTATTGAGATGTGTCTCTCACTGTGATAAGTATTTCGGGGGTCGTCTGTACTTACAAACTCTTTATTCCTTGTTCCAGGATGAACTCCTAGACCTCTGCCAGCGATGTGCCAAACTCACCAAGTCCAAGCTGGCCTTACCAGCGTGCTGTTCCACAGATCTTAAAGCCAGAAAGTGGTGTTCTGACTACGTGTACTTCGGACGGGGGCAGTACGAATTTTACTAGTTTTTACATTAAAATCTAACGAGGGTTAGAAATTAGTCATTTTTATTGGTTTTTAGGGTACCGTACATTGAAATGAAAACGGAGCCCTTATAAAATGATAGGTAGAAACGCAGAGGTTTGAAATTCTGCATTGTGTTAAGTGTTCATTGTGGATCGATCACATAAAGTGATTTTGTGGACATTGTTATGGTAATAGATAAAAAAAGCGAAAAAAAAACTTCTCGATTCCAAAACTTACTTAATGATAATAACAGAGTTTGTAGATTACTTACTTAAATCAATTAATAAATATTGGCGGACTTTACACACAGCGCCATCTAGCCCCAAACTAAGGACAGCTAGTATAGTACTATGGGAACTAGATAACTGATAGAATACTTATATAATTTTTTTTTTGTAAATACATACTTATTATACATATTAACACCCAGACACAGAACAAACATGTATGTTCATCACACAAATATTTGCCCTGGGTGGGGATCGAACCCACAATCTACAGCGCAGAAGGCAGAGTTACTACCAACTGAGCTGTGAGGCCGGTCAAACGTATCAAGGTATAAACATTACAAGAAAATTTCCTTTTTTCTGTCAATATCATTATTTATTGGATTATATATGATTTTTGTGCGGAACACTCTGACTCTACAAGTTATTCGCACTAGACCAATTTTCCAAGGTAATTAATTAATAGAAAGAAAAAAAGGAATGTTCGTTTTGACAAATTGATTATCTCTATGTAATGATGATTAATTAAATGAATAGTCATTCAATCAAACATACGACTAACAAATTGATAACAAAATTGTAAATGATGTAACAAGCATTTCACGAGATCTTTATGTATAGATAACATAATGTAACAGTGATTGTATCGATAATGAAAAATGACTGAATGATTAATGATGAAAAATAATGTTTTTTTTACAATTTGTACTAAATTATATGAATGTTAAAGAAAGTGTATGTTAATGTGTGTGTAAATTTAATGGCAGGTTATTTAAAAATGATGATTAGTATTGCAAAATGCAAAATGTGGTAAACATTTAAACTTATTGTTGTATTGTTAATTTGGAAATTGATGGGTGTGACGTTGATGGGTCAAAAATGATTGAGTAATTTAAATAAAACTTGCTGATATAAAACTGATGTAAATATAATAGTAAAACAATTTTTAGTCGTTATTGGTCCATCAAAAAAGTTAAGGCTGTGATATTTTTTGTAATAAATATTGTTTAAGAATGAAGTTGTTTTTTTTAAACTTAAGTAAACCCGAGAGATACCATACGTGGGGATTACAGTCGTGATCCTAATTATTATTTTTTAAATAAAACAAATCGCTATAAATCCATAAATTAATTTATTAACACTATTTGACAATATAACAAGTTCTTTTATGTACAAAATCTCTAATTAATTTTATATTTTATTTTAATTAGTTTTCTCTTGCACTTTACAAAGAGCGTTGATAACATTAC
The DNA here is from genome assembly GCA_912999785.1 of Hydriomena furcata. Classification (NCBI taxonomy): domain Eukaryota; kingdom Metazoa; phylum Arthropoda; class Insecta; order Lepidoptera; family Geometridae; genus Hydriomena; species Hydriomena furcata. The sequence goes on from OU538848.1 coordinate 9,300,269, forward strand.
TTATTTTTTTTATTAAAATTTAACAACTTGTTAAAAATACAAACGTGATTGGCAATTCAAATGACACAATTAAAATATTAATTTAACTAATCAAATTATGCAAAAAAAATGTAACATTTTTTATTTTTTTTATTTACTTATGTTTTAATACATAGTTGAAAATTATAGAAAAAAAGATTTATGTTTCAGTATCATACATTCGAAATATCCTGAACAAAAATAGTACCATTATCCGTGAAATTAAATTACAATCAGAAGTATAAAAAAAACTTATTAAATTGAGTTAAATACTCTAGCATTCTGTAAAAAACCTAAAACTAAGTTAATAACTAAAAATAATTCGTTGTAACAGTAAAAAGCACAAAATACACATAATAAAAATGCCGATCACGCTACAGGCCTTAACATTAAGGTGAACACAACTACAAATTTCGTACATTTTCGTAAAAATGAATTCATTCTCTATATTTTTATTTTATCTTTGGGTTTTAGTTTTGACTAATGATGTTTAATGTGATCACCTGCATTTACATTAAGTTTAAAGATAAAATCAACTAACTCAGTGAGTTTCCCGTTTGGACGGATATTATAAATTTTCTACGTGTTTTCTATTACATTACTACAAAAGCATAAAAAATGCGTTTTTTATCAATTATATAGCCTGAATGTAACATTACAAAGAAACATGTGTTTTTAAAGTAAATTTCAAAGCATACCCTGTGTGCACGTAAATAAATTATTTTTAAACGGGATTAAAAAAAGTTTAAAAAACTTATTTGAGCTAATTAACAAAAATGAAATTCTTACTTGTAGCTATTACTTATTTATACGCTTTTAAGCTAAGAATTTTTACATTATTTTATTTTTATGTACAGATTGTACATTTAAATTTAATTTACAGCAACAATCTAAATTTACATTAGGCTCTCAATATTTTGGGGTTTATATTATTTCAGTGCAGTTTTATTAGTTTTAGTTTGAAAATGATTTAGTTAGTTATTTCAATAAAAAATACAAATTGACAGAACTAACTTTTAATATCTTAAACAATTGTTTAAACTGACCAAATTTTCTTAAGCTTACCATATTTATACGGTTAACTACCAAAATTTTTTGTTAAAAAATTATTCTGATAAAAAAGTTAGAAATAATTTTGTATTGATATTTGTCAACTAAATCATTTTCAAAGTAGATCCTCGGAGTCGTTTTTATCGTATATTTCCTGCATCTTCTGTTGCTCTTTAACCTTCTTCATCTGCGCGTAGATAGAGGCGGCCTTGTAGTTGATGGGCCCATAGTCTTTCATATCGGCATCCGCGTATATGAATGCGTCTTCCGGCCTGAACGGCTGTGGAACAAATGAGGGTTTGTCGTGATTTTCAAAAGGAAATATTTCACACAGTGCCATCTAGCCACAAACTAGGGAACCAGATTACCCACTGATAGAATAATATATTTCTTATTTGTAAATAGCAATATGATAATTATACATTATAACACTCAGACATAGAAGAAACATCTATGTTCATCACACAAAATGTTTGTCCTGGGAATCAAACCCAAAACTTACAGAGCAAAATACAGAGTTACTACCAAATGAGCTGTAAGGCCAGTCTTTAGGACTAACAAGGAGTAAAGAGCCTCGCTATAGCTAAAAAAAATATTGGACATAAACTTTTAAGAAACATTATATAATATTTTATATTCGATAGGGAATCAAGAGTTTTAAGGAAATCAATGAACTGGTTAATTGTCCCAAATAACCGTAATAAATATAGTTATTTACAAAAGAATAAATATTAAAATAATGTAACAAGGAGTGAGAAATATAATACTTATGGTAATATGTGTTTTAGTGTAAAAATACAATAAAAAAGCTGTTAATATAATAAGCATGTTTGTTAATTAAATTCTCTCTCAAATATATTTTAACATATATAATCTTTTAATGTGATTTTTTTAAACTAATTATGTGTTTTTTAAGAACTAATTATATAAATTAATTTGAAGTTTCATTAACATTTTTAGTGAACAGCAAAAAAGAAAAGAACATAAAAAAGCGACTACAAAAGCTTTGAAAATAATGAAATTTAGAAAAATTACCTTTTTGATTTAAAAAATGTACGTGTCACTCTTGGTAAAGCGTTCCTAGAAATAAAAATAAAACGATCACAACACTGCGAATACATGCTTTTTTGGAAAATAATTAAAAAATATATATAATAAAATGATATATTTTTTGTATTATGATAAGTACGAGTATATAGCATTTTGATATTTCATGCTTAAAGCAGAGAGCATTTTTTCACTTAGCACATATTACCATAGTTTAGAAAAATTGATAAAAACCGAGGTGTAACGTGACTGTAAAAGGTATATACAGGCTGTTCCAAAAATTGTGTCAAGCATAAGTCCAGAGAGTCCGAAGAAGTAAACGAATCTCCTTAATTTAAAAAAAATGTTAGATGACTTTTATTTAATAATCGCTCTCAAATGTAAAGAAATATTCAAGATTATATGGTAAAAAATATTTATAAATTCGCAAGGTTCAGCTAATACAAAAAAATATTCTAAAATTACAAAAAAAAAACGCGAGGACTTCCGCTACTTGTTTTTGGAACATCTGTATACAATTTTTCAATATCAAAATAGTTAGAAAGAACATAATTTGTAGGGACTTAAACCTTAGAATATGACATGTACCTTCCACAAATTGTAAATATAAAATACATTATTATGGACCAGGTTACGAAAGCATGCAAAACTTACCTTTCATACATCAATTTCATTGAATTTGAGCGTAGCATAGTCGCTCCGTGGTTGAGCGTGTCCTTTTCTACTAGACACAGTCTTACTACTATTACTATCCTGATTCTGATTACAACTATCCCCCGCTATTGTATAAGTATCATACAAGTGTCTATTTGAATTGACTGTATTCTTAAACTTTAAATTATGATTACCTAACGCTAAATCTGCGTAAACTAACTTTTTATGCTTAGGCTTGTCCTCTCTAGGACCTAAAGTGTTAAAATTAGGATTGTAATGCTCTGGGCCTAAATTTCGTGTCGAATTTGATATGTAGTTGCCTTTTAAGAGTTGCAAATACGATTTCCTTTCTGACTCACTGTATTCAGGTTCAGGATAATTAGGTTTTTCGTAATTATCATAAACCCCTACACAGGATAGTTTTTCTCTTAAGCTTTCAGACTTTTTAAGACGATTTAATTTTTGATTCTTATCTCTAGTTCTGTTCAAGGTCTTTGTATAATATTGTGTGTCTTGTTGGTAAATCATAGGTCCAATAGTATTATTATATGATCTCTCTTGGTCTACGGGAATCCTTTTGTCTACTCTAATGGGCTGGAAGTAGCAGAAGCTGTGGTGTTTTTGCAGTGGTATTTGAAAATTCTTCTTATTCTTCCCTTTTGAGCTTATATTAGTGAAATGGTTGCGCTTTTGCATGTACTGTTGCTGGAGTATATTAGTATTCTGAAAACGATATTAGTTTGTTAGTAAGTTATTGACACAAAGCGATATGGGACATGGAGTTTTTTGAATAAAACAAAACAGAAAAAGCTTATACCTGACCGTTTTCGCTATCCGCTGTAAGAAGGCTACTTTGAACGGAGTTACTGCGTCTTACTATAGATCTCTTTGGTACAGGCTTTTCACTTAACTTTGGTATTTGTAATGTTTTATCTGGTGTTATCACTTGCTTCTTTGGTAGGCCCACTTTATTGATGCCCTGTTCGTTCAACTGGTTGACAACAGATTTTACTAAAGACGTCGATGGTAGTATTGCAGCCAAGTTTTTCTTTGGCGTTGCTCCGACTATATTTGGCTTTGGTATATCCATTTTACTGTCTCTTTCACTATCGCTTTCATCGTCAACATCATCAACTCTAACTACGCTCAAATCATCATTGAATACAGTCTTCAAGTTCTCTGCAGATTTGGAAGGTCGCACTGGAGCATCAATAGTATCAAACGATTTCGTGTGTTTAGTGTTAATAAGAGGCATTGACAGATTAACATATACATGGTCAGTTTTGGTTGGCGATGATAAAGGAGTTATTTTAGTTCTGGGTGCGGGTATTGGTCTATTTAGTGAATTAGTTGAAACATTCATTTGGTCTATACTCTCTTCATATATCTGTATAGAGTCTGTTAGATCCTCAAATTCCTCTACGCCGCTTATATCAGTCTGTGTATTCAGCAATGATGGAAAGTTTTCATAGATGTTATCATCAACCTCTTTGTTATTGATATTCGCGTTTTTGTTATTATTTATTTCAGTAAAGTTTTCACCATACTCTGTGTTAGGGTAGAATCTTTCTATGTTTCTTTTTCTGACGAGTCTCATGGATTGAAAGCGCGGTGGTTTTTTTACAGCTCGAGTGTTCAAAGATGCAAACTTCCTCGTATCGTTCTCGTTCATTTCTTCGTCTATTGTTGGGCATTGTTTGAGAAACGATGGCTGTTTTGGAGGAAAGTACGTATTCAATAGTACAGTTTGGTGTAATGGGTACATTTGTTGTATCGGAGATAGCATCGGTATCCCGTAGTTGATTGAATGCGACGATTGATTGAGTGTCTCTATTGGATATGCTATAGCATTCTGCACAAACGGAGGGCACACAATTCTTGGCGTGAATGAAGGGTTTGTCGTCAGTTGTTTTTGTAAAGCCTCAATCCTTTTTGTTGTTGTTTTTTGATTCGTATCGACCACTCTAGGTTGTATAGCTTGTACGGGCTTTTGTTATACACGCAAACAAAACATGAAATGGACAAACAAAACAAAATTAGATGCAAATTATAAATTCAAGCGAACACAATCTTTATTTCGTTTTATCAGGTTGAGACAGTAAATTTAAAAACAACCTTGAAGAAGATAAAGTTCAAAGTCTGCGGATAAAGCTTCAAGATAAAACAAAAATTAAAGATAAATTAATGTTAGATCACAAGTGTAATAAAACATTTACCTACATGCAATTATTGTACAACAATTTTCAAAACTAGAATTTATCAAAATTTATTACTTTGGAGAGAAAGTTTTGGTACCTCGAAGCTAAACAGCTATAGAGTTTAAAACTTTCCATATCAATAAATCCGTAAGTGACAGGAGACTCAATAACATTATTTTTATTTTACTAAACGAATCTAACTTTTCAGAATTAATTTTGAAAACTGTTGCTATTATATTGAACAATATTATTAAAAGTTTCAATAAGTTAGAAATAAAAGATAAACATTAGAAAGTCTTACCTTATTTGGTGGTTGCTGTAGTCCGTGGAAGGGTAGGTTCTCGTAGAGACCCGGGTCCCCGAGGGCCCCATTGGGGGCATTATCTACGCCATTCGTAGGTGGGCCTGTGAAACAAATATTCAATTATGATATTGATTTTTGATGGGCTCTGAAATTGGTGTAAAAATTTATCGAAAAAAAGGAGTTTTTAGTTAAGAAATCTAGGAATAGAAATTACTAAATACGATATAACTACCAATTTGGACTGTAAGTGTTGATTTATCTTGAAAAGAAAATATTTCGTTTATGTAACTAAAATTTAAAGTACCTACAACTTAATTTAATAATATAAATGAACTTAATTGAAACATTACAGTTATCTGCAAAATTGTTTATTAAAGTTTTCATGACAATTTTATAAAATGTTATGAATTGTTCTCAGAAGCGCACAATTACAAAATGCCATGCAGTACTCACTGTCCCCCGGCTTTTTCCTCTTTCTATTGTTCCTTTGCGTCTCATTGAAAGGCTTAACTTTGATACTTGCAGCCGCCATTTTGTCAGGCCTTTTGAACGATACAACTAAAAACATGCGAATGTAAAAACAAAAATTCGTGCAGGACAAAATCAGAAGCAAACACGCAAAGCAAGTTAAAAAAATAATAACAAGCAAGTAAAGAAATTAAGTATAACGTAGTAAGTAAAGTTTTTTGTGGAAAAACAAAAGCATAATGAAGAAAATAAAAATGAGTTAAACATAGTGTAACGTTAGCTTGTGAATCTATTATTATATTTGTGAGGTTTGTTAGTGTAGTAGAAACGTGTGTGAGCTTATTATAAAATTAAATAATTACAAATGAAAATAATAGAATATGTATAGTTTTAAAGATAGAAGTAATTATGAACCTAAATAAATTACAGATGAAACAAAAATGAAAGTGTATCTAATGTTTTTTAGTGTTAGAACTTTAGCCCCAAGTGTATTTTGAGATAAAAAAAATATTTAAATAGTCTACCTCCTTCGGTAACAATAACGTTAGGAGTTTCGCTCTGAAAAAACGATCTTAGTCGATTCTTTTGCAGTATATAGCCAGATTTATTCAGATTCATCAAAGAAACGGCCCTTTTGTTGCTTTTATTTATTTTCTTATACTTTCCACTGTCGTCGTCGGAATCATTGTCACTCTTCCTTCTCAGATTCCTTATTAATCCTGACACTAAGTTTTGGGTATGTCTTCTTGGCTTACCATTCTTCTTCGAATATTCGACTTTGGGTTCCTCTATGTTACTTCTATTCCTTTCTAAAAGACCTAGGTTTACTTCTTCTGGCTCTTCAGTCTTATCCACTTGCAGTCTTGCTTGGTTTTTAGGACTAAGCGTATGATTTGAGTTAACATGAACCAAAACACCAGGTTTTAGAGGCCATTTGCTAGGCGTAACCGTAGTTTGAGATTTATGACTGTCATCTTTAGGTTCACTTTTAGGCGTTTGCATTTCAGTTTCTTGGTCAGCATTAATTGTTGCTTCTAGCTGTGTAAGATTAGCTTGCAAGTTGGAGTTCTCTTTGAATTTATTCATTTCTAAGTTGTAGCTTTGTGAATCTACTAGCCGCGTTCTGTCTGATGATTTTGGACTGAATGTGAGACTGATACGAGGCGATAAAGCTGGTAAAGCTTGTGATATAATCGATTGGGCTATGGACACCTCATTTAAACAGCTACCATCCGGACTGATAAAGAAATGAACAAAAAAAATGTATTAGATACATGCGATGATGTATTATCGTGGGTTTTCCTAATCTCAGACGACGTTAAATGAATCTGAACAAATATACATAGATAAAAATAACATATTAATGTTATATACATACACTGAGCATACTTATATAAATATATAAGAAGAATGCTTTCCAAAATCATGCAACATTGTTCAATGTACCAATTTCGCCAAACTACAAAACGTCAAGTCTACTCCACACTTTTCAAAAATTAGGCAAAAAACATAGCGACAAATAAAAGAAAGCATTCTCCATACTATGAATATTATAAAATTAGTTTGTTAGTAATATACCTGATGTATTAATTGTGGTCAATCTGAGTACGTCTGGTGTTAATGCCGTTAGAAACCTACACAAGAATTAATATAATTAATTCTACATTCAATTAAAATATTTATATAAATTAATTAAACTTGTTTAACATGATATTCTTTTCAAACAAATTATTACCTACTAATGTAAAAAATAAAAAAAACGAAGTGTGATGCCAGTCAAAAATAAAACATGCGAAAACAAAAAATCTAGAGAAAGTTCTGAAACAGCCGTTGGTCCAAGCGCAAAATCCAAACGCAAACTTTATGACCTTGGTGGCCCCAGTAACTTAGGTGACCTCAGTTACCTTAGCAACTGTGGTGACTTTAGAGACTTAGGTGACCTCAAACTGACCTTTTAAGGTCAAGGCCTCTGCGAAGGTACTATTAGAGGAGACCTTGAAGGTGGCATCGATAATGTGTGCCAAGAATCGCATCGGACCAACGGTGTTGCTGAAAATAGTTAACTTAATTTTATTAAATTATCGTCTTGCATGACCTTTTTACTAAAAAATCTATAGGGATAGTTATAAAATAAGTTGAATTTAAGTGTCAAACAAAATAATAATATATATATATATAAATTATGATATTCTTGAAGTAATTTTAAAACAATTAAAGATACCTATAACAAAACTGTTTTCTACATTTGACTACTTAAGATTAAATAACGTTCGATGTTTCTGATTTTAATATTCAAATAAACTTTTCTTAAACTAAAAAAATACGGAATAATAAGGTGAACATTATATAGAATCAAAAATATGTAAACTAGAAACATCTCAAGCTAATGACCTAAATGATAAAAACTATAACTAGATAATCGACTAGAGATAAAAAAAATGATGAAAACTAATAAAAATTCAATGAAAATACTTACTTCTCTCTCTCTTCTAATTCGACTGGATTATTATCTGTTTGTTAGTTGATGTGATTTTAGTGTACGGCGGCATCCGGAAAAAACAAACAACAATAAGTTAGATTTAGTCATGAATGTTATTCTCACCAAGTTTTGTTAGGTGTATATTTTAAACATGATGTTATTGTGTTTACACTTGCTAATATTGTATTTTATCGCAACCTTAAAATACATTGCTGTTTTTATTTCATACTAAGTGCGTATTTGATATAAAGAGCACGCAATGCATAAGGTTTCACTTAACAGGACGTGGTAAGAAAAGACAAGAAGTAATTGAAGATGAAAACAATAAAACTACAGATTGTAGAACCATAGAAAAAGATACTGAGGGAGGCTTACAAAACCTTGGCTTACTGTGTTCAACGCAAAACAAATTAGTAAGTAATTTGTGGTTAAAACGTAAATAAAATCAGCTGTTGAACACAATTAGCTATTATTTTGCCAGCCTCCCTAAAGCAACTTTAAGAAATAACTTTGAAAAAAGAATCTAACATAACAGCAAGTCCAAGGTTTTTAACGTAAAGTCTCATAACAATTACTTTTTGAGATAAACAAAAGATAAAAAAAAAACTTTTTAGCAAAGTCAAAGTTATTAAAAAATTACAAACACAAAATCATACTGTTGAAACACCAAACCTGGAGAATACAAATTTGAAAACATAAGCTGAAGACAAAGCAGCACTTACACTTTGACTTAGCTCGCATCCTCCGGCAGATGCAAATGATGATGATACAAAGGATCACGGTGATAACAAGGATCGCGAGCGCGATCCCGCCGATCAGAATCAGCTTCTGTTGGTCACGCCACCACACTTTTGTGCCTGTAATGTGAAAATTGTAAGGCTATTAATAACATTTAATAGTAAATTTAAATTAAAAATTAATTAAAATATTAATAATAAATATTGGTGGACTTTACACACAGCGCCATCTAGCCCCAAACTAAGCAAAGCTTGTACTATGGGAACCAGATAACTGATAAAATACTTACATACTTTTTTTTTGTAAATATATACTTATTATACATATTAACACCCAGACACAGAACAAACATCTATATTCATCACACAAATATTTGCCCTGGGTGGGGATCGAACCCAAAACCTACAGCGCAGAAGGCAGAGTTACTACCAACTGAGCTGTGAGGCCGGTCAATAATAGTTAGTAGTATAGTTAGTATTATAATAGTTTTATGCTTATTCAATTGAATATTTTCTTTCTATCTGAATATCAAAATAGTATTATACATAATAAGTATGTTATAATTTGATCTCGTTAATCATGGTTATATTTTTATGGTTTTCTGTATATTAAACACAGAATTTTTTAAACAGTATGAGTAGTTAGGACAGAACATTTCAAAATAAGCTTAAAAATAAAATAACTAAGTAAAACGACGATAAACGAAAGCGAAAACCAATATTCATAAGGTAATTTTTTTTGAGTGGGCAACAGCAAAAATATATTCAAATAAACACTAGACTTTACAGTACGAAGCAATATAATTTTAGTGTAGTTTATGGATAAAGTTAAAAATTATTTAAACAATTTCAAGAAAAACTCGTTATTTAAATTAAAAAAATAAATAAAAACAGTAAAGTCGAAATAAGCAACTTGGAAAATAATTAAAAGTAAGAATAGAAGGCAAATGCCAACACAATTAACATTTAGCAAGATAATGAAGTAGCAAAAGCTTTTGAAATGTTTATTAAAATATTAGTTGTCTAAGAAAAATAGCAACAATCATGTAAATACTAGAGATAAAGATAAACTTGCTGTTCCCACGACTAGGCTTACTAAAGTTATGAAATCCTTTCAAAAGCAATGAGAAGGTAATTAAACTGTGCAACTAACTTACTATAAAATATCTGAATATATCCAACATCCAACTAGCTTATAAGCATTTTTATTTTTGTGCGAAATTATTCTATACAAAAAACGTAAATAAATCCTAATAATATTACAAATTAGAATGTTTGTGAGTGTGTATGTATGTGTGTGCCTCAATAAGGCCTAAACGACAAAACGGATAAAGTTGAAATTTGCTGTAGATCTAGATATAATGCCCGAATAAATAATAGACTACTTTAAAATATGAAAAACATCCCCAAAACGATAAAAAAACGCAAATGGGATGATTTCTGTATAGATGGCGCTGGTGTGCAACAAATCTGACATCACAGATTATACACATTCAGTCTTTTCTATTCGATTATTGAAATTTGACAGGACAACGTCTGTCACGGGTCGGCTAGTATACTTTAAACTAAAATTAATGACGATTCAGAATAATCCTAGTATTTTTTTAAATTTGAATCAAACTTATAAAAATAAAATAATAAAAACCGGCCAAGTGCGAGTCGGACTCGCTCACGAAGGGTTCCGTACCATTATCTATTAGAAACTAATTGTTGTATGGGAGCCCCCACCTAAATATTTATTTTATATTGTTTTAGTATTTGTTGTTATAGCGGCAACAGAAATACGTCATCTGTGAAAATTTCAACTGCCTAGCTATCACAGTTCATGAGATACATCCCTGTGACAGACAGACGGACAAACAGACGGACAGCGAAGTCTTAGTAATAGGGTCCCGTTTTTACCCTTTGGGTACGGAACCCTAATAAAAAAATAATATTACAACATCTAAAAACCGTTACCCATAATCACCAGAATACTTACTAAAACTTTCCAAGTTGGCTGCAATACATAAATAGTTTTTAATTTTCTTCGTCATTTCATTCCTATGTTCTCACAAAAACAAAAGCTTAGTAGCTCATAAAAAAATACATTGAAACGGTGAAGGAACACATCAAGTACCTATTTTAACAGCTTTGGGCTTGCAACCTGGTATGGAATGCTAACTACTGAAAAATGTGGCGTTGTATCAAATGCAATGTTTGAACGTGTCTCTGACTACCCTAAGACATCTTTAAGGATCTAAACGATACATAGGCACATGGACATTACAGTCTCGAGTCTTATTCATAATTTACAATCATTCAATTTTATTTCCTGTCAAAATATCACACTCTTTCTCTATTCAATCTGGAAGAATATCAGTGCTGCCTGAAGAATATCTATGTTTCAATAAACATATCAAATCCAAAAATGCAACATATTCTTACTAGCTGTTAGCCTCGGCTTCTCAGGGTGTGTTTAATTAGGAAAAGATAAATCCAACAGTTAAAATATCACGGAAATCGGTCCAGCCGTTCTTATGTTATATTGTATAACTAACACAACTTTGTTTTATATATAATAACAAGTGCTGCCATCTATGACTTACCCATAACATCTCTTTCACACGCCCGTGACATGCCCACTGAGTTGTTCGCGAAGCACAAGTACGTCCTGTAGACGTCAACTGAGGTACTCAGAAGTAGGAAGCTCTGAGGTCCTTGCTGCCAGATCTTCTCATCTGTCAAGCTGTCATTGTCGTTCTTGAGCTTCCAGGAGAATGACACCTGAAAATTTTAATAAAAATACATTACTCAGCTAGTACTTTCAATTATTATTCTTTTTTGAGACTTCACTTTGTTCGATCGACACCACACTGGAGCTAGAGCATTAAGGAAAGGATAGGAAAAATGATAGGCACCAAGCCGTGTTTGTTGACTAATTCTTCTAGACTTGGTCGCGAGGAACATGCGTAGCTTTACCTAGCTCCTATGACATTTCAAAGTCCTTGTGATATTGAAATAAATACCTATATACTTTGATTTAGTTCTGAAATGCAATAAAAAAAAATACTGACAATAAAGCGAAGATTCAAAGGAAAGTCAACATTCTAAAAACTTTGCATACCTCAGTAGGATTAGCATGAGCGGTGCAGATCAGAACTTGTTCTCCGTCGATCTCAGACTGCTTGATTCCACATTCAGGTACAACTGTAGGAAAATATTATTATACATAAAAAATATTCAAAAAAACCTGTGAAGAGAACAGATAATGTTAGAAAAATCATTAAATAATTTATTTCAGCTGCTGTCTTCGAGTTTCTAATTATTGTAAGTTTGACTAGTAACTTGAATAATTATGTACTTAGTTAAAATATATAGAAAAATTAGCAGACCCGGCCACGCGTTGCTGTGTCAACAGATATCGCCATCTGTTAGAATCTTTTGGAGCTAACAGATAATTGTGACTGTCAGATAATAAACAAATAATTTGCAATAAAATAATATTACGACTATAAATTGAGATGTAAGCTATTCTATCTTTCAACTTGGATCAAACTGCACACAATGTGCAAAGTTTGATTAAAATCGGTTAAGTAGTTAAGGAGTCTATCGCGGACAAACAACGTGACGCGTGATTTATATATATGAAGATTATACAACTTTTTTAATGGCACCCAAAAAAGACAATCCCAACCATATTTCAAATTACTCTGTTTACAATTTTTAGGTAAATTGTTGATATAACCAGATGTATTTCATGAATGTATAAAACAATTAACTTACACATAACATTCAAGAACACAGTAGTATTCACTGAACCATGTCTGTTGTACGCCTCACAGACGTAGTCACCACCATCTTTCCTTTGTACTGGACCGAGAAGGAGAGTGTTAGAGGAAGAGAGCACGAGAGATGTATTGCTGTGGTCTTTACTCGCGGCTTTAGATGGATGTTCACGTCTCCAAGAGTACGAAGGCATTGGAAATCCTCTGAAAATGTGGTAAAGATTTTATTAAGTACAAGCTGATCGTTCCCGTTCCCGTTCCCGTTCCCGTTCCTGTTTTCCTGCTTTTCTCTTGAAATTTTTCCTGAATTTTCTTTGCTATAAACCTCACGGAGCTCGAGACCTTTCCAACGAATGCAAAACCGTGGAAATCTGTTCGTGCGTTCTGGAGTTATAGCGTCAGGAAGGAAAGCCCGACTTATTTTTATATTATAGATAACGCCATCTAGTGAGCTTATTAGCTTTTATTTCCAACTAAGCTTTACGTACCTGGCAGAACAGACGACTTTGGCTGGAATTTCATTTTCAATCACAGAAACTACTTTTGGTGTTACTGTAATGTTTTCTGGTTCATCTGAAAAGAAAAAAAAAATCGCTTTATTTTAAACAAAAAATTGGTTGCCTGTAAAGTCGGTTTTACGGGCGAAGATTTTACGTGACAAAATGTAAATGGTCCGGCGGGCCTCTCTCTCGTTCGGTGACTCATCGTAACAGACGTGAGCGGGCGTTACACTTTTTCATGAGTGACTCCGAGCCGCAACCTAATTTAAGACGTTGTCACGTCAAAACAAATTTCATGCTCACATTCTTAAATTACAAAGTATCCTAGTTTAGAGACACAGATGACATAAATACTACAGTATAATTAAGTATGATCGCCATAATTCGGGCTATTCTTCTAGCTATATTTGGCTCTTAAATACGAACGCCATCTGTTATTGACGCCAGTAAAACGACGATAACAAATACAGTTTGTTAAAATTTAGAAATCTAAAAACATTTTTTGTCACTACATAGTATAAAGCAAAGTCGCTTCCCGCTTCCCGCGTCTGTATGTATGCTTATATCTTTAAAACTACACAACGGATTTTGATGCGGTTTTTTTTTAATAGATAGAGTGATTCAGGAGGAAGGTTTATATGTATTAAACCCGTGCGAAGCCGGGGCGGGTCGCTAGTTCTTTATATAAAATATATAAAATCTTTATATAAAATGTAAACAAAACACCCAATCTATCCATAGAACTATATTCAGACATAATGTATTTGAACTAGGATTTTTAACTAGTAGATAAGTTGTTCCATGGTTCAGATAAGATCCTGGTTGTCAAGCCACGAAGAAGGATGGCTTAAAACGCTGGTGTCTGTACCATGACAGAGGATACTCACATTCCACTGCGAACTTGGTGGTGCTGTTGACGGGTGGTCCAGCCAAGTTTCTAGAGGAGCGGCAAGTATAGCGAGCTGTGTCAGCGGTTCTGTCTAGGACACCACGCGACCACGCTGATATGTTCCAGTGCTGGAATAAAATGGATATTTTAGATATCAAGTTAAAAATAGCAGTTTTGTTAATCTGTAGTGAGTTGTTTTCTTGGACGTACTTCATTCTTTCAGGATTTTTGCAGGGGGGTACGATTATTTTACTTCGTTCAGGTTCTCTGCTAGAAGGTGTGTGTATTTAACTTAGGGTTGGACTCATTGCAAGCAGTGGCCTGAGCACGAATCACTATCGTATCGACGTTATCGATACCAAATGTCAAAACGGACACTTATTACCATACAAAATGTCAGTTTTCTTTGGTATCGATACGATGTTGTCGATACAATAGTTATTCCTGCTAACTATTAGGTTAGCAGAATTTGTTAGTCTCTATCTTTGTTTAGTATTTTGAATAAGATGGTGAAAACAAACTCACCAACGTCGACTCGGTGGCTTCGAAATCATTCCGATTCACTTGCGGCGGTATCTGTCTTTCCACCACATAGTACCGATCAGTCTTGTCAGGGTCGATGACCTGTCCATCCTTCAGCCACTGGACGCTGCAGAGCGGTGCGCATTCCACAGTGCAAGACAGTGAAATGTTCTGTGATTTGTATAGGGCTCCGCTGTACTGGTTCATTGCGTATTTGAAGCTTGGTGGCGCTGTTAAGATAAGAGATATTAGAAAAGATCAGGAGTTAGGTTAGTTTGGTATGGGCATGTTATATGGCGGGAAGAATGTCGTGTGAGAATAATGTTACGTATGAATGATAGATATAGATTGTAGAAGTAGGGGTAGGCCCAAAGTAAAGATGGATAAATGGACATGGCAAGAATGGAATGAGGGAACTGTTTCAATAACAACCAATTCTTGAACAACCAATAAATAATCTAGAATGAAAAATGTAAAAATCAACCAATACTTGATGAAATTTTAAATTTAGCTGTTCATAAGGTATATCCTTAAAATCCTATGTTTGGAAAAAGTCATTTTTCTATCCTGATTAAAAAAAACCCATTATCACCGAAGTCTAACATACCCAGCACATCAATAGAGGTGGTATCGAGTTCTCCGTCACCACCCGCGTTGATTCCGAAGCAGGAGAAGTTGGTGCGATGGTCGAGAGTCACGGGATCGATGGTCCAGTTCTGCGAGACGATGTCACTGACAACCCGTCCTCCGCGAAGCCAGCGATATCTAAAGATAATGAAACACTTTGACTTGTTTGGAATACTTTAAATCACATGGAGTTAGAATTCAAGAGTTTCCTTCACAGTGCAATCTTAAACTACAAAAAAAAAACTAAAAGTAACTAAACTAAACTAATTTAAAACCCTGATATTAGAACTTATTATCCAGATCCGTCAGATTATAGCGTTGGTTTTTGAACTTGTTGCCCTTGAAATACAGAAGATTGTGTTGCAGTCAAAAAAACCCAATATTTCTTTGAAACTACTGCAAAATGTGAGCATGTGTTTATCCTCTTTAGGCATATTCAAAGTTCTAAGGCAAAAATCTGATAGGATACGTACTTCGGGATTACCTACAGTCTTGTTTCTATTTCATTTCAATTATTTTAAGTTTGAGATCTCCTAAAGGAACATAATATAAGAGATAGACATTAGACATACCTATGAGCTTCAGGCCTCCCACGCTCTTTGATGCTGCAGCTCAGCACCAAACTCTTGCCTTTCACTATTCTCCATGGTGAATACGACATCTTTGCTGGTCCTGGTGGATCTGAAAATGGTTTTTAATTATTTTGTAGGTACTTATCTTTACAAAATATTGTATATTATAATTCTATAAGATCTAAAAAAACTTTAGGCATCCTCTTCATAACAATCTAAAATATGTTATATCCAAACATTTTTTATACGAAATACTCTGACATTTTAAGTCAGTCTAATATTTTTGACTCTGCATTTGAAAATCATAAGGAAATCTAGTAGTAAATCATAAGAGCACGATATTTAAAGATTTGAAGTACCATTTTCGAAGTACTTGGTGCCTAGGATCCTTTACCTTATAAATAACCCATTAAGGTGTTTTCCAAAGATCATAAAATACTCACAATTGACAACCAGCTCAGTCTTGTTACTCTCACTGCCCCAGCCGGCGATGTTCTTGCCTTTACACGAGTAGTTGCCGTGGAAACTCTTGGTCGTGTCTTGGAGTAGCAGCATTGAAGGGTCTACCTCGTTACAGAGGTTTTCTGAAACATGGAGAACTGGGTTATTTGAATTGCTCCAATTTGTAATATTGTTATTTTGGTATGTTTTCAAAAAGCACGCAACACTCCATCTCTGTCTACACAGTTTCTCGTTTTAAATGCTGTCAACGTCAAAAATTAGTCCACTTGCAAGCTTTCTTTAGCTTACCCAAGACTTTAAAAACTGTATGGATGATCCTTTGGATCGTATGTTGATCACTAACAGTTCAATAGTCACGCACAGGATCAGGAAGAAAACTATAATGACGTTTATTGCTTGTCGTGTAACTGATTCTATTACGCCGGTGATTAGAATGATCTATGGTGAAGCAAGGCTAATGTCTGGTAGTGAATAAATAGCGTGATGATAGGATAAAAGTACGCTTGGTAGAAGGTGTCTTTGAAATTTTACATCCTAGAGAATGCTCGGTTTTCTATTAGGTGTTTTCCTTTACATATTGAAGGCATTAACATTTTGCAAATACAAATTTCCATAAAATCGATTGGTACGGAACCAGAATTCAAACCTACGATGATGAAAAGACCAAGGTCTGTTAAAGAGCTGTCTGCTATACCTTCACCCTGAGTCTGGTTGCAGTCAGGCAGCTGTTTCAGGAGCTCTCCGTCCAGATACCAGATGACTTCATCCAGGAACTTCGGGTTGCCTGTCACCACCTCGCACGTGAGGGTCACGTTCCGATGGTCCTTCTCCAGAATCGGACTGGGGGATGACATGACCAGGCGAACTTGGGGTTTGTCTGAAAGAATGTGGTGAGTTTTGTAAGTTCTTGTGTTGAAAGATCTAAGTACTAATCGAAGAACACTTATAGTGTCTGGGCTTTACAGTTAAAATAATCCAGCCAGCGACTGCTTGCTTTGATATTTGTCAAATTACGATTGGTATCTCAGGAAGGTGGGTGAGCAATATTTGTAGTTGTGATGTGTAATGTGTATAAACACCCGCTTTAGTGTGCGTGACCGCCTTTGTGAGATAGAATAACTGTAATGCAAAACCTCAAGAGCATGATCACCTTATCATCCGGTCCTCATCATCATCTAAATTGGCATCCGGTTTCATCAAAAAGATAGGAAAGAAATCAAACTCAAGTTGCATAAAAAAGGTGGTAAGGTTACTTACAAAGCACGTTCACTTCAATATGCCCATCACTGGTACCCTGCCCAACATTATTTGTCAGCACACAGCTATAGTTCCCCATATCATCTCCTTTAGCATCGAGGATAATCAAAGAGTGCTGATCAGTGGTTCCACCTTTGAAGTGAGACGTGTTCACTTTTATTTTTTCCTCGTTAAGGTACCTGAAATTTAAAAGAATATAACTTAGTTTTTATACAAGACGCGTTGGCCCAGTGGGAGGTACTTCGACTTTCAATTCTATAGTCGTGGGTTCTACTCCCGACCGAGCATCTTAGGTATTTTCAGACTTCAACCTACAACCAATTATGAGTATTCCTTTTTTAAGTGCAGGGTACACACCAAAAGAAATACACCCTCCAAATTTCAAATTTCTAGGTCTTATGGTGTAGGCTGAGTTTTCATAGATGAGTCAGTCAGTCAGTCAGTAAAGCAAAATCCATATATTTAGATGATACTAATATTATAAAGAGGAAAGATTTGATTGTTTGTTTGTTTGTTTGCATTGAGTAGGTTCCGAAACTACTAGACCGATTATAAACATTATTTTACTATTAGAATCTTACATTATCCCTGATGAACATAGGCTGTATTCATTATTAGAAAAAATCAGGGATCCTTATTAAAACATTAATAATGTAAGCCAAGGTGTAAAAAAATTGTCATAATATCATTAAAGTACAACCGTGCGACGCCGCCGGGGCGGACTTCTAGTTAGATGATAAAGTCTTACCAAGATACTTCAAGCAGTGAAGATGGATTGCTTTCATATTCACACTTGAGGAGTATCTTCGTGCCTTCAAGCACTGTGATGTTCTTCGGCTCCACTCGCACTATTGGGGGGTCTGGAATGAGAAGTGGCGTCTAGTTATAATAGGTACCTTAGAGCTGTTCTTTGAGAGAATCCTCTGTAGCAGAGAAGTGTAAGTGACAACAGAATTCATTCTTTAAAATTACAATTTTTTTATAGTTTTTTTAAACTTATATGATAAGAAACTTGAAGGCTTTTAACTACTAAACTTGTTGAATTATTATTATAACTATCGTGGTTGTTAATTCGCCGATCTGGAGTTGATCGCGGTCGCGGGCGATTATCATGATGAAGAGCATCTGAATTGTCTCGAAACGTCAGCAATACCAGAAAAATGTGGTAATTAGCCGTATTTCTATTTATAATACTAAACTTGTTGTTTAATTTTTTTTTCTCAACCTATTTCGTCTCACTGCTGGGCAAAGATCTCCCAACTATCTCTATCCTTCGAATTCTCCCACCATTATTATATAAACTAATAATATTATATTATTTAATTTAGTTTGTGACTTGATTTAGGTACTGTTTTTTTTATAAGAGCAAAAACGATAACTAGTCTACAAAGAAGTGAAGTCTCTTTATTTGTCTGTTTGTTTTTCGGGATTATCACAAGGAATTTCATCATTTTCATTAGTGTGTAGCAAATATTGAATATTGGAGTGTTACAGTATCATATAAGTTAAAGTAATACATACACCAAACCTCCAGCTCCCTAGTAGCGTGCATTGGATGGTCGTGCGTCTCGACGGTGACCTCGTTGGACGCTTCGCAGTGGAACTTTGCGCCGTTCTCGAAGCGCGTTGCTTCGATCGTCAAGTTCGAAGTAGTTATGAACGTTGTGTCCGCCTAAAAATCAAAAACCAACTTCATGTTACTTATAAGTTCATTACGAAATGTCACCCCCTATTTTTCCAGCCTTAAAGGGGGGTTTTAAATTAAGCTTATGACCGGACGCTACACGCTAGTTAAAATGCTCTAGATGGCATAGTTTCATCTATACTAATATTATAAATGGGAAAGTAACTCTGTTTGTCTGTCTATGACGTAAGCACGGTCAAATCGCTGGGCCGATTGTCATGAAATTTCATACAAATATAGTTTTAAGTCTTGGGATGAACTTTTTTCCAAAATAAATTATATAGATTTTCAGGAATTTCAGTATGTTACGATAAAGTCGTCCATTTTTTTTCTAAATCTAAGCGGACGATGTCGCCTGTAAAAGCTAGTACCTAGTAATATATACGTCAAAAAGACTTCGTTGGTAATTTGTTGATAATGTTTATAAGTAGGTATGACATGGATTTACAAAAAAAAAAATATTATAATCATTCAATCTGGTTTCTATAGTACAAGCTTTGCTTAGTTTGGGGCTAGATGGCAATGTATGAAATATCCACAAATATTTATTTACTAGCTGACCCGTGCCCGCTTCGCTGGGGGACAGATAGTTTCGCATCTGGTATTCCAATCTTAAAAATAAATTTTAGCCTATATGTTGCCGAGGACTAATAGCTAAGTACATAACAAAAAAAGTTTAATCAAAATGAGTCTAGTAGTTTTTGCGTGAAAGTTGGACAACAAACAGACAGACAGACAAAAAAAGACATTTTGACCCCCCCCTAGGAGTTTTTTTTAGTGTTTATTCTAATGTACAGAATTGAACTCTTCTACAGTTTTATTATATGTACAAGTAAATTAAAACGTAATACGAATATAATTCTGAAATTTAATTTTAATAAGTTAATTTAACCAGTAAACACAATGATCACACACAAAACATTTATAATTATAAAGGTCCCATACAAGACAAGTAACCTTAACTTGAAGGCGGTTACTTTCTATGCATAACTAATTAATGGCCATTTACATTGCAAATACTTGAGACTCGGTTAAACGATATACAAATTTATCTAGATACGGCACAGAGAAATGTTTTAATAATTAAATAAATAGGGTCACGACTGTAATCCCAAAGCACGGGAGACATCCTCTCAGATTTCCAGGCGCTTAAATTCTTAAAGATGACTAAGGGGGTAGTCATAGGCACGTCCAAACAATATATTTGACACAAGTCCACATTTTGCAGTAGTTAGTAATAAGATGTTTTTTTTAATAAAAACTTTTATGGTTGTTCATCTTCTATCTTTAACTACACTTATATATAAAAATCAAATGCAATGCGTTCATCTCGCAAAAACTAGAAAATAGTACAACCGATTTGCATATTTTTTTTGTTTTGTTGGCCTCTACTACTCCATACTCTCCAGTACTCCCGACTTAGTGAGGTAAACCGGAAAGGGACATTTTGTCATTGGTTCATCATCATCATTTCAGCCGTAGAACATTTGTCCTATAGATCCAGAACGGCCTGCACCCAACCAGCTCCCAACAACCCTTATCAGCTTCTATCTCGCGTTTTACCATACGTTTATAGCTCACTGAACTAGCGATTTTTGATCTTCATATTAATTTTTTCATCATTTAGATTATTCTGTTCGAAAATAATATATGCGCATCAAAAACACGTGCTCAAAACGGTGAAGGAAAACATCGTAAGGAAATCAGTTAGTATTCTTATAAGCGGCGATGGGCTTGCAACCTGTCACGTATGGAATGCTAATTACTGCAAAATGTGGGTATGTGCCAAATATAATGTTTGGACGTGCCTCTGACTACCCCCACTAGACATCTTCGAAGGATTTAAGCGTCTGGAGATCAGAGAGGATGTCTGTTTTTTTAATTTTTGTGATCATTTTGATTGCTTTAATCTATTTTCCTGATATTTCGACTACAATAGACATGGTCGCTGGCAGACTACTAAAAATTGGAGGGCCCGTGTAAAAATCAATAGTTATTTGTTTACTATAGTTTTTAAAATATAGCTCACTGGGTATGCCATTTCCATTAACAACTAAACCTGCGTACAAAACTTGAAACAAAAGCGGCCCGACGTTTTGAGATTACCTTCCCCACCCGAAGCCTGGGGGGAGGGTGGGGAGGGGTGACTAGACAAATTAAAATTAACCAACAAGAGTTAAACTAGGCCATGTTCACCCTATTACATAATCACTAGTGGCTGGTAAAGTGTTTGGAATTTATATTAAAGACCCACCTTTGTTTTAAGACAAGCTTATGTAAACAATAATACTTTAAGTTCGTTTTTAATTTACAAGCCAAATTTATTTAAATAGAATAATACATATATATCGGTGGACGTCTTACACAGTGCCATCTAGCTCCAAAAAAGGCAAAACTGTACTATAGAAATCACAATACTTACTTACACTACTTTTTTTTTTATAAATATGTAAATATTGATGGACATTTCACACAGCACCATCTAGCCCCAAACTAGGCAAAGCTATAGAAACTAAATTACTGATAGAATACTTATCTTACCTTGTGTACATAACATTAAAACACTCAAACACAGAACAAACATCCATGTTCATTACACAAATAATTGTCCATCGGAGAAGACAGAGTTACTACCAACTGTGGCCTAATCACGAACCACTATCGTATCGACAACGTTTCGTTGCAGTTGTCGATACGATACTGTTTTATGCTAAACCCGTCGTGAAGTGATTAGGATCATTTAATGTTCAACTCACCTCTTCGACTTCCTTCTCCTGCTCGATCAGACATGAAACAAAAAGAAATACAATTTAGTTACAGTATAGTAGATTTACAGAAGTAATAAGGATTTTGTTGAAAATATTTTTTTGAAGACAAGCTTTTGTAAAATCATCCTTTGAGAGCAGCGCGCTATCATAAGTCACGTAATATTACATTATCATTAGAACTTGTATGAAACGTTTTTACTCAATCGAACTATTTAACTATTTAATCTTTAAACTCACAAGTCCATCCATAGGTAGGTAATCGTTCTAGGCCTTATATTTTATTATATTATTCATAAGTAAATTATTTTGTTTAGCTATTTAGTTTATATATTTTACATAGAATGTTAAATAGTGGGTATTTTAATGTAAATATATGCACTGTGTGATATGCAGTATGCTACCCCACACGCACTTTGGCTCCACTGAAAATGAACGCTGCATCAACTCTCGCTGTTGCAGCATATAGCTGAGTGGTGACCAATTTTGTTGTCAATGTTGCCAATATGTATGTTTTTTGTTTAGTTTTGAGAGATTATGTTGACACAAAATAAATGTATTATTTCTTTCTTTTTTTTTATTTACTATGGAGTTCCGTTGTAAGTGTCCGTTGAACAGCTCCTGACTTTATCATCAGATCAGCTTGCTTTTACCATATTATTGTATTGTCACCAGAACTAAAGGTGTATGCAAAATTTCAGCTCAATCGGATACCAACAAATGGTCGAAAAATGGTTTGCTTTGGCAAACAACTTACATAAAAATAATCATACTCGTACAAACAGAGAAAGTTAAACAAAAGCTTGTAATAATGAAAATAAGATCACGACTGCAATCCCCAAGTACGGTAGACATCCTTTTAGATCTCCAGGCACTCAGATCTTTCAAGAAAGGGACCAATAAGAAAGTCTGCTGTTAAAAAGAAATTGCGTTCAAACATTACAAAGGCATGTGCCAAATGTAATGTTTGGACGTGCCTCTGACTTCCCTCATTAAACATCTTCATGGATCTCAGCGCCTAGAGATCTGAGTGTATAAGAACCGTACTCGGAGATTACAGTCGTGATCCTTTTTAATTTTTTTCATTATAAATTTGTGGAGTTTGTATTTCATAATATACATTTAAAGACAAAAACAAATAACATCAACACAAATATTATAAATGCGAAAGTTTGTGAGTGAGTGAGTAGGTGTGCGTGTGTGTTACTCTTTCATGCAAAAACTACTCAACGGATTAAAATGAAACTTTACAGTAATATAGCTTATACATCAGAATAACACATAGGCTACTTTTTATCTTTCTTGAATTAAATATGCAAACATTTTTCTCGCTTCGGAGATCGAATCCGAATCTCTTGCGCACTCACACAACCACCGAGGTTGTTCTAATAAACAGCCACAAGTCAGTTTTACTAAGGCTTAAGCAATCTATTGGCTGGAACTCCGACAACTTTTTTTCTCTAGTGCTGTGACATTATCGACGTTCTGTTTAAGTTTTATATCGATAAAAGTTGGCAACGTTCGCGGGCGATAATTGTTGGCAAGCATCCATGGTGTAATCAAGTGATCACTCTTGAAATTTTGTTGCAGTTTTGATGGTGTATTTACTTGGTAATGTTTTTAATTTAAATCGGTCGTTGTGATGAAATATTTTTAAATTCAGCAGATATTATAAGCTTTTGTGTTTATTTTAAACTTTAAGCATTACACTTGAAACATATTACTATAATAAATGTTTTTATTGCGTTTCCAAAAGTACAATATTATTAACAATGATGAGATCTCCTTTTAAGTAAAAAATACTTGTAATAGGAGAGTTCGCTCTTGCTTAAGTCTTTTTTTAGAGTTACTGTTTCTAAAGAACTTTGTGCATTAATATTATTCTTAGTTTTAGAATAATTATGGCGAGATTAGACGTATACTTTGTAGTAACCTGATTTTAGTTAACGTACAAGTACAAATCATCTTAAAATTATGTGATTATATTATTTTGTGTTGTTGTTATCGATAAAATAAGAAAGTATCGACATAGGCAATTATATTACCAGCGATACTATCCCATCTCTATTGAAATAATCCTATTAGTATAGTTAGGCTGCGCATTAAAGACGTTTTATTTGAAAATTTTCAGGTTATTTTTTATTTTTTTGCGCAATTATCACTGTCTACTGCATTGTGAGTGGCTTGCTAATAACTTTACAACTCCTTTCGCCGATTTTACTTGGTAATTTTCGCTTTAAATGCCTGTAAAATGATTTTAATTTGTAATATTTTCTTGTAGCGACTCTGGTTTTTATGAAACTTTTTACTTCAGGGTATTTCATTTTTGAATAATTATATTTAGAAAGTTCTACAAACATAAATAACAGTATTATATGTAGGAATTTTCATCATCAAAATTTATTGCAAAAATGCGCTTAACATAATGTTTAGACGTACCTCTGACTACCCGCTTTGGACAACCTAATAAAGAATCCAAGAATCTAAGCACCTTGGGATCTAAGAGTATGTCTACCGTACTTAGGGATTACAGTCGTGATCATAATTAATTTCATTTTCATTTACAGAGAAAATTTACACTTTTCAATATTTTCTTTATAATTATGCGTTTTGTTAGATTGATGATTTTGTCAGTAAATAATTCTGAAAATAATAGATCTTTAAGAGCTGAGATCCTTAGAGATGTCTACGGGGGTAGCCAGAACTGCCAAAAGCCAAAAGTGAGCATGCGACAATTTTTAGACGTGCCTCTGCCTACCCCCATTGATTATCTACTGAGCGCCTGGAGATCTCAGTCTACCGTAGGGAATTACAGTGGCGGTCCTATTTCTTTCCTATCTTCAGTTGTAAATTTCATTTTGTTTCTGCGAAAGCCAAATCCCTATATCTATCTCTTTCGATAAACCTGCAGATGAAAGAGATAGTGCTATTCCATGCATACTATATCTTCCACTAATGTCGTCGGAATCAGGTCACCGCTGCAATTTTTCATTCTGTCAGCTGAAAGCCGTCGAACCCATGAAATGATGTGTAATAAGGTGGCGAGGATTCGGAGACTATTGATGACTTGAATTTAAAGGGTACCTATCGACATACCTACTATGTGGCGGGAAATAACATTTAAATGTTTTAATTTATTTAGATAAAATATTTTTACGAAAAAAAAGGAGGTTTTTAATTTGACATTATTTTTTTTAGGGTTCCGTACCCAAAGGGTAAACACTGGACCCTATTACTAAGACTTCGCTGTCCTTCGGTCCGTCTGTCTGTCACAGGGCAGTATCTCATGAACCGTAATAGCTAGACAGTTGAAATTTTCACAGATGATGTATTTCAATTGTCGCTACAAGAACAAATACTAAAAACAGAATAAAAAAAATTAAGTAGAGCTCCCATACAACAAATGTGATTTTTTTGCCATGTTTTATAGATTAAATCGAAACATTTATTTCGGTTTTATTTTTAGTTTTTAAAACGTAATATTATTACTACCAATTACTACTTATTACTATAAATGTTGGTGGACATTTCACACAACGCCATCTAGCCCTTAACATCTAGTATTAAAATATCTTTTAGAATATTATTTACAGTTGAGTCATCTATAGACCGTTACAAACAGTCGATAGTTAGCTCAATTGATCCAGATCACTACCAGTCGGAAGCGTTTCCAAAATCCTTTCTGGATGGATAACAATCCAATATTTTTCTTTTTTTATATTAGCACGTGTCTTTAGTTCTAAACAACGAAAACGTGGCCATTCTAATTTGAACTCACTGCCTTTATATAGAGAGTTTAGCTTCCACTAGGCCAGTGTTTCTCAAAGTGGCGTACCACTGGTGGTACGCCATTGAGTCATAAGGTACGCGCTAAAATAAACGTAATGACGGCTGCTTAACTGACAGGTAAAATAAATTGTATTTTTTTTATTAAAAAAGAAATAGGTACATAGGAGCTTATATATAAATATGTTAGTATCTATTGCTCTTTTTTTATATTATACCTATCTATAATCTGTATTTTTTTAAGGGTTCGCCGTGGTCATGAATGTCTAATAGGGGTTCGTGGAAAAATAAGTTTGAGAAACCCTGCCTAAGCCATTAAGTCGGAACAAATATATCGCATCAAACGAAACAAAATAAGGTCATCATCCGTATCTCTAAATCTAATAAAAACGTTATTACATCCATCCCTATCTCTCTCCATTAAAGGAAAGGGACAAAAAGGTGGTATAAATCGAGGCAGTAATTTTTAAAATGATGCAATAAACGGCAGAATGAGAATTCTGTACAAAAACATTGGACGGGGCATTTTTACTGGATCTAACAAAAGTAAGGGGGTTGGTGCTAGTCATGAGATTGGAGTGGGCTTAGTTTTGAAGTATACTGGCCTCACAGCTCAGTTAGTAGCTCTGCCTTCTGCGCTGTAGGTTGTGGGTTCGATCCCCACCCGGGATAAACGTTTGTGTGATGAACATAGATGTTTGTTCTGTGTCTGGGTGTTATTATGTATCATAAGTATGTATTTACAAAAAAAAAAAGTATATATAAGTATTCTATTAGTTAACTATCCCATAGTACAAGCTTTGCTTAGTTTGGGGCTAGATAGCGTTGTGTGATAATGTCCACCAATATTTATTTATTTATTTATTTATACCATCGACTACATAGCCTAATAGACGCCTAATGGCTTCATTTCTTCAAACAAACAACTCTGTCAAGTCAGTGAGGTATGAGGTACGGGGGGAGCCGGAAAAAGCATTCTAATTTCAAAATTACGTGATTCACTAGGGATGGGAAGTGTTGACATGAGTTGTCGATAGCAGTCAGAGGCACGTCCAAATATTATATTTGGCACATACCCACATTTTGCAGTAGTTAGCAGTCCATACGTGACAGGTTGCAAGCCCATCGCCGCTTATAAAAATACTTACTAGGTACTGGTTTCCTCACGATGCGATGTTTTCCTTCACCATTTTAAACACGTGTTTAAAATGGTGAATGTATAAATATCAATTGCTGTTCGTTAGTCTCGCTAAATCTCGAGAACGGCTGAACGGATTTATTTTATCTTGGTCTTTAAATATTCGTGGAGGTCTATGAAGGTTTAAAAGGTGAAAAAAAAAATCGAATAATTGCCGGGAAAACCTAAAAACAGCCCTTTTCTTTTTCCCATACAAAAGTTAAAAAAACGTAGAGTCCATTTGAGCTTTATTAGGTTTGATAGTACGGGAACGGGAACGGGATCGGGATCGGGATCGGGATCGGGAACGGGAACGGGAACGGGAACGGGAACGGGAACGGGAACGGGAACGGGAACGGGAACGGGAACGGGAACGGGAACGGGAACGGGAACGGGAACGGGAACGGGAACGGGAACGGGAACGGGAACGGGAACGGGAACGGGAACGGGAACGGGAACGGGAACGGGAACGGGAACGGGAACGGGAACGGGAACGGGAACGGGAACGGGAACGGGAACGGGAACGGGAACGGGAACGGGAACGGGAACGGGAACGGGAACGGGAACGGGAACGGGAACGGGAACGGGAACGGGAACGGGAACGGGAACGGGAACGGGAACGGGAACGGGAACGGGAACGGGAACGGGAACGGGAACGGGAACGGGAACGGGAACGGGAACGGGAACGGGAACGGGAACGGGAACGGGAACGGGAACGGGAACGGGAACGGGAACGGGAACGGGAACGGGAACGGGAACGGGAACGGGAACGGGAACGGGAACGGGAACGGGAACGGGAACGGGAACGGGAACGGGAACGGGAACGGGAACGGGAACGGGAACGGGAACGGGAACGGGAACGCGAACGCGAACGCGAACGCGAACGCGAACGCGAACTAATTCTAAAGCGATAATATGATAAATGCGAATAGCAAATAGGTTACTTCATATCCATGTAGGTACAACGCGAGCGAAGCCGCGGACGGAAGCTAGTTGGCAATAAGTAGTTTTACTAGTTAGGTTCAACTATTGTTGTTACTACTATGTAGGTTTATCGATCATCAATTATTGAGTAGTGATACAACACTATTGACTTTCGACAAGGAAAATAACCAGTCTAACTTGAGCTTGTGGTAATGGTTTTTTAGCATAAACAGACGAGATGTGCACGGGTCAAGGAAGTGGTCGGTACTACTGCAGGTTTGACGCGCGGTATTTTTTATCGGCCGTATAAGACTGACCTTTTGGATGTCAATGTTCGCCTTGCATGCGGTGTCTTTTTGGGCTGTGTAGTCGATGATTTATACGGTCTTCATTATGATTTTTTAAAACATCCTAACGGTCTACAATACCATGTGAACAGAAGATCTCAAAATAAACAGACATTATTTTTTCGATCATAATACGTAATCTGTTTTCTTGTTTGACTAGGATTTATTCTAGAAGTACTGAACCTTTTTTTTATTAAAATTCTAGCTTAGGGTCTCAGGAGTGTCCGGAGGCAAATTCGAATTTTCTACGTTATCTAAAAATCGAATTATGCAAGAAAACGTTTTTGTTGGTAGAAACTATGTAACATGTTAGGTATATATTTGTGAAAACATTATATTTTTTTCCATTAAATTGACGACATTATAGTTTTATTTTTCATCAATTTGCGAAAATTGCAATTTTTAAAATTTTTTACATAATATAATATATAAGTTCAATATAAGATATTTTTTTAATTACAAATTTACTTTTGATGTATTTAAATAATAAATCGCTAAAAGCTTATAACATGTATTGCACCCCAAACCGTCCATCTTAACGTAAGAACCAAGCAAACGAAAGAATGAAATACGCGGGCCAGTTTCTGAAATGTCGTGTATTAAAATAATTGCGTAAACTCTCCTTTCTGGACTAGTGTTGTTATCATCCGGCTAGGGATGTGACAATGAGAAAAGTCGTTTTAAAAATATATAGAAAACCGACTAAAATATTTCTACCAATCGAAAAGTCAAAAGTAAATAAATACAATACCTACATAAATACAATTTAAGTGGAACCAACTTTGAACAGGTCTCTATACAATAGAAGAAAAATAAATCAAATAGAATCACCAGGTAAAAAGATATGTATAAAAAAATAGATATTTACGAATATATCGTCTACCGAGTGGCAGGTCTTCGACTATTAGGTTCGAATCCCGGCGTGCATCAATGGTTTTTTCTGTTCAAAAAATTTATACGCGCATCAAAAACACTTGCTCAAAACGGTGAAGGAAAACATCGTGAGGAAACCAGTTAGTATTCTTATAAGCGGCGATGGGCTTGCAACCTGTCACGTATGGAAAGCTAACTACTGCAAAATGTGGGCATGCCAAATATAATGTTTGGACGTGCCGCTGACTAACCCCACTAGACATCTTTAAAAGATCTAAGCGTCTGGAGATAAGAGAGGATGTCTACTGTACATAGGAATTACAGTTGTGACCCTATTTGTTTTAAACAAAAAAGATAGCTATTTAATTAGAAATTCATAAACTCTTCACCACATTCGTCAATCCCTAATTACTTAGAAAACTAATGTTTAAGTATAGACCAAGTTAGAACCGAACTAATTAATTGTCATCAAATTGATAGAGCGGTTTTATTCGACAACTTCAATTAGAACTAATCCTTAAAGCCCTATTTTGTGGCGGCCATTAAAGAAACACTTTGGTTCTTAGGCTGCGTTGCCACTGACGCGAAGCTGCTGACTTATATGGTAAAAAATATTTTTCATCCGTCGATTTTCATTTCCACAGCTTCGAATTTAGAGACTGCTATTTCCATAGTAATGATCATAAAAAAATATTTATTGGTGGACATTATCACACATCGCCATCTAGCCCCAAACTAAGCAAAGCTTGTACTATGGAACTAGATAACTGATAGAATATTTAAATTTTTTTTTGAAATCCTACTAATATTATAATTGCTAAAGTTTGTGAGTGAGTGAGTGGGTGTGTGTGTGTTTGTTACTTTTTCAGGCAAAAAATACTGAACGGATTAAAATGAAATTTTACAGTAATATAGCTTATAAATCAGAATAACACATTAGGCTACTTTTTATCCAGGTACCACCCGTGCGAAGCCGGGGCGAGCAGCTAGTACATACATAATAACAACCAGACACAGAAAAAACATCTAGGTTCATCACACAAATGTTAGTCGCGGGTGGGAATGGAACCCACAACCTACAGCGCAGAAGGCAGAGTTACTACCAACTGAGCTGTGAGGCCAGTCATATCATTCATATCATATCAATCGTATAATCATTCGCTCTATTGTAAAATTAGTGTTATAATAAAACTCAGTGGGTAAAGATTGTTTTACACGAAATAAGCCTGAGTGGAGTGGACCGTAAATTGACCAATCAGAGTGCTCGAAATAGTAAACCCAAAATTTTCAAGCACTGTGATTGGTCAAATTCACGGTCCGCTTTACTTCGCCTAACTCCGCGTCAGTGTTAACGCACCCTTAAGAATTAGTTCGTTCTTGAGACTTGAAACTTTTGAAGACACGATTTAATTTGTCAGTTGAGACTTTTTGTCACGACTTGTACTAATCAATCTGAATTATAAATGCGAAAGTTTGGATGATTGTTTGGTACTTAATCACGTAGTACCGGCTAAACCGATTTCGATTTAAAAATTAATCAAAAATCTTTTCTACACTAATAATTTTTAACGAGAAAAACAAATGTTTATTTGTAACCTAACGGATGTTCAAATGGAGAGAGATTTTTATACATAAGAAAAATGAAAAAATGTGTTTCAGGAATCCTATGAGAAAGGTGTGACCATACATTGCGCGGCATTCGAGCGTTGGCATGTGCCAAATGTAATGTTTGGACGTGCCTCTGACTGCCCTCACTAGACTTCCTCAAAGGATCTAAGCGTCTGGAGATCTGAGAGGATGTCTACTGTACTTGGGGATTACAGTCGTGATCCTATTTATTTATCTACTAGCCGAACCGTGACAAAAGTTGTCCTGTCAAAATTAAATTAATCGAATAGAAAAGACAGAATGTTTTAGTCTGTGATGTCAGATTTGTTGCACTCCAGCGCCATCTATACAGAAATCATCCCTTTTGCGTTTTTTTATAGTTTTTAGGATGTTTTTCATATTTTAAAGTAGTCTATGTTTTATTCGGGCATTATAACTACATCTACAGCTAATATTTACTCAATCCGTTGTGTCATTTAGACCTGATTGAGGAACAAACATACATACAAACTCACAAACTTTCGCATTTATAATATTATTAGGATTAGATTTTATATTCGTCACTTTTTTTACATTTTTTCGGTTATTATCCATTAAGATGCATGGTCGGTGAAACTTAGCAAGTGTTTTTATTTTAGAATAATTAACTCATTTGCATCATTATCGTTTAGAATTAAGTTTTATAATTAATAGAATACAAAGTCTAATCAACTTAATTATTGAATTTAGCTAAACGAGTTGAAAACAAATTACTGACATTATCTTCTATTCTCATGTTAATTTGAGATGTTTAAAGATAATAATGGGCCTAAATTCAGGTCAAACTACATACAATAGCTTGCTTAAGCAACAATAATAACATGCTAGTTGCTAGTATATTTCTTTTTAATATAATTCATCATATTTTTTTTCTCCTTTTGAGTCTTGAGAGAGAATCGGCACATGTTGACAAACGTGTAAGGATTTGGCTTATGTTTTACAACCGTCCGCCTGCCTGATGTTAACCCACCTTGGGAATTTTCGTTTAATTTAATAAATAAATTTTAATTTTTGATCCTGAAAAAATACATGGATGAGATTATAAAAATGCCTGATCATAAATGATTTTACATCATATATTATAAGCGGATACGCGGCGATGTGCTTGCAACATGTCACGTGTAGAATGCTAACTACTGCAAAATGTGGGCGTGTGCCAAATGTATTGTTTTGACATGCTTCTGATTAACCCCTTTAAACGCCTTCAGGGCTCGGATCTCTTTAAAGTCTAGAAAATGTCTAGTCTACCGTACTTGGGATTACAGTAGTGATCCTTTTTTTAAATAAAACTCTTGCGTTACTGACTTTATAATAACTATTTTAACGTTTTATATTGTGTGAGGGTGTGGATGAATGTGTGTATGTGTGTCACATCGACGGTTTCGCATTACTGAAGCCTGCCCTTTGATGTAGTTTGACACTTAAGAATAATGTGAGTAGGCACACAAAGTCTGAAGGTTTGACAATGTCAATTTTGAATTTAAATTGAGTGTTAATATTAGTAACCATTGTGAACCTAATTAAAGAGCTCTTTTGCTAAAAAAACTTTTTAATTTACTAAGAACGCCGAACCACAATTTATAAATGAAGTGAAAAAAATAGAATTGTATTCGCCGATCTATCGTTGATCGCGGCGATGCTCATGATGAAGAGCATCTGAATTGTCTCAAAACATCAGCAATACAAGAAAAAACGTGGTAATTAGTCATATTTATATTCAAAATGATTAACAACCATG
This sequence comes from Hydriomena furcata, assembly GCA_912999785.1. NCBI lineage: Eukaryota > Metazoa > Arthropoda > Insecta > Lepidoptera > Geometridae > Hydriomena > Hydriomena furcata. Next base: position 9,332,761 of record OU538848.1, read on the forward strand.
ATAGTTTTAATTCTATATAAAAAACCGGCCAAGTGCGAGTCGGACTCGCACACGAAGGGTTCCTTACCATTATCTATAAAAAAACGGCAAAAAAACACGTTTGTTGTATGGAAGCCCCACTTCAATATTTATTTATTCTGTTTTTAGTATTTTTGTTGTTATAGCGGCATCAGAAATACATCATCTGTGAATAGCCCTTTGACAGACAGACGAACAGACGGACAGCGAAGTCTTAGCAATAGGGTCCCGTTTTTACCTTTTGGGTACGGAACCCTAAAAATAGGTTCACAACTACTATTACTAAATACAGTTTAGATACTTGAAGATTTCTAAGAGAGTAGAGGCACGTCCAATCATTATATTTGGCACATGCCCACATTTAGCAGTAGTTAGCATTAATTTGTACCGCGAGTAATATAGTTCCAATATTACTTTAGATCTTGTGGTAAGGCCCCAGGTAATAAGATACCATATTGTTATGTTTTAGGGTATGTTGGTAAGAGGTACTTATAATACCAAGGCATTTGATTCAACCCTTACAAGGGTTGAAGTTCTGTAAAAGGTTACCCCTTGGCCTTCGTTAAAGTACTTGTACATTTAGGTAACAAAACTTATCTAATACATGTTACAAAATGTTAAGTCAAAAAGTATTTATTTCGATAAAATCACAAGGATCACTTTGAAATGTCTTAAGAGCTTGTAACTTATTTAGGTCAAACCTAGATATAATAACTAGCTATACTAAGCTTAGACTTGAGATTAAGACAGGTTTCAATAAGTCAGACTCGCTCACGAAGGGTTCCGTGACATTATCATTAAAAACAGCAAAAAAAAAACACGTTTGTAGTATGGGAGGCCCACTTAAATATTTATTATTTTGTATTTTTAGTATTTGTTGTTATAGTGGCAACAGAAATACATCATCTGTGAAAATTTCAACTTTCTAGCTATTGCGGCTCATGAGATACAGCCCTGTGACAGACAGACGGACAGACGGACAGCGAAGTCTTAGTAATAGTCCTAAAAATAGAGTAGGCATTTGCAAATGTAATGTATGAATGTGCCTCTGACTACCTTCTCAGACATCTTTGATGATTTAAACATGGAGATCTGAGAGGATGTCTACCGTATTTAGGGATTTCAGTCATGATCCTATTTTAGGGTTCTGTACCCAAAGGGTAAAAACGGGACCCTATTACTAAGACTTCGCTGTTCGTCTATCACAGGGCTGTATATCATGAACTGTGATAGCTAGACAGTTGAAATTTTCACAGATTATGTATTTCTGTTGCCGCTATATTAACAAATACTAAAAACGGAATAAAAAAATATTTAAGTGGGGCTCCTATACAACAAACGTGTTTTTTTGCCCTTTTTTATAGATAATGGTGCGGAACCCTTCGTGCGCGAGTCCGACTCGCACTTGGCCGGTTTTTTTATATGATTATATTAATTTTACAATTTCCCTCCGGGGTTGACTCGCAGAAAATTGTTTTGCTTGTTCTGAAGTTGCTATACTTTTTACATGTCTGAATGGTTTTATTGCCCCCATGAGAAAAACTCACCAGATGTTTCAAAACCGCTAGACATGGGTCCATGGCCTATATACTATACTCTCTGGTTAGTATTCTTATAAGCGATGATGGGCTTGCAACCTGTCACGTATTCAAATTCAAAAATCATTTATTTAAATAAAATCACAAGGATCACTTTGAAACGTCTTAGAAACAAGGTGAAGCTACGCCGATTCATCGCGACCAAGCCTAGAAGAATCAGGCAACAAACACGACTTGGGGTCTATCATTTTTTTCAATGATCCTTTCCTTAATGCTATGTAGAGCTCCAGTGTGGTGCCGATCGAACAAGGTGAAGGCTCAATGTAGAATAATAATTAATAGTACTACTCAAGTACGTATAACAATAAAAAAATTAACTAAAGAGCTTCAGGACAAATTCAAATTTATGTGGAATGCTTACCTGCAAAACTTATTTGTTTTTTAACCAACGAAAAAAAGGAGGTTCCTAATTCGATTTATATAATCAGCATTGCCAACTAGCAAAATATTAATTACGCTGTTGCTGCATGAAAATACAAACAAACCAACACACTTTCGAGGTTATGAATACTAGCTTTTACCTGCAACTTTGTTCGCGTAGATTTAGGAAATCAATTTATTACGACTGTACATTCTGTTTTTACACTGTAATTCATAAAAATCAAAGAAAATTTTGGCGAAACGAGTAGGCTATGTCCATTCCAAGAATCTAAACTATCTCAATATTAAATTCGACCAATCGACTCAGCGATTTGGCCGTGTTAACGTCACAGACAAACAGACAGACAGAGTTACTTTCACATTTATAATAATAGTATAGACTTGTATAAATAGTAAGATATTATATTTAGGTACTATGTATTAGATTGTTTTCTTTCTGTAAATAAATATTTTTTTATCTCAAGGTATTTTTTTGGTAATACTTGTCGACGAGATTTGTAGATAAAATAGTAAAAAATATTTTATTTGTACAATTCAATTGTACATGTCTTTATTTTATTTTATTTGTGTACAATAGAAGAAAGAATATGAAAATAATTCCAAGAAATACAATTTACTGAAAATCTTCTTAGGTTTTCGCAGAATTATCGTATTTAAGTATACTTTAAGTATGTACGTACGTGTACTTACAGTATGTTTAAGTATTCTCGTGTCTCGATTTCAAAAACATAATACAAAAAAAAAATATTTTTTTTTTTGTTTTTTGTATTTTGTATTTTTGCGTCATATTGAAAATATTCTTTTTCGTCGGTTCGAAAAACAAAAAGTGCGAGTCAGACTGCACACGAAGGGTTCCGTACCATCTTCTATAATATAAAAATAAGTCGGGTTTTCCTTTCTTCCTTCGTTGGAAAGGTCTCGGGCTCCGTGAGGTTTATAGCAAAGAAAAGCAGGAAAATAGGAACGGGAACGGGAACGTAAACTTAACACAGCATTTGTTAATTCTAAAGCGATACGAAGTTCGCGGGGTCAGCTTGTTATCTATAAAAAACGCCAAAAAAACACGTTTATTGTATAGAAGCCCGACTTAAGACGAGTAATAAATGTTTTTAATGAATGCATAATCGTTTTTTATCAATAACCGCAAAACATACAGTTTTGTTTTTTATGACAAAGATAACTTATGGATATAATCTAGATAAATTACAGACAGAAACACAATTCTCCCACAGAAAAAAGCACTTTAAGTTTTTCACGTACTTTACGCCACCTTTATCACTTAGGGGTATATAAATACCCTATGCCTCTACTGAATATACACAAAAAAATATATAAAAATCGGTCAAGCCGTTTCGGAGAAGTTTAGAAGAAGATTATGAATGCGAAAGTAACTCCAAACCGCTGAGCCAATCGTGATGAAATTTCACATAGATATAAAAGTCTTGAGACGGTCATAGGCTACTTTTTTTCTAATATTTTCTTGCGTTTTTAAGCTATTGCATAGATTCTATCGCGGGCCTTGAGCGTGGAGACCGAAACTAGAAATTCCGTAACGAAAATAAATTACCTACGACGATTTGCGCATGCGTAATCGCCCCGCAATCTGGTGACTCATGCCTGCTTAGAGTGATTTTCGCATTCCAGCAAGTTGAGGTCGAGGTCGAGGTCGAGGTCGAGGTCGAGGTCGAGGTCGAGGTCAATATCAAAGAAAAACAAAGGGAAAAAAAATACTGCATACTGAATATGTAAATACATTGTGAATTTATGCAACAAAAGTAGCGGAAAAGCTAATATTCCCATAAAAAGCACTCTAATAATTTATCGGTACCTACATTTAAAAAAAAACTGTCATGCAAACTTTGTCCTGACAATTAAGAGTACAAACAAAAAAAATCAGTCAACAATTTTTTTCTATTCCGTTTTCAAAAATAGAAGATCTAGAAGGCCAATCACAATCGCACAAGAACTTGCAAATACAAAATGGCGCCAAAGCAAAATTGCGGGAAAAGAAATTAATCCAGTCATTCTTCACTGTCAGCTCGGTTTAACATAAAAACGCTAGGGAATTATTTTATCATCAATTCTCGAGGGGCAAATTATTATATAAAAAGTATTTGTCAAAGTTCTTTTAATCGTGACGACTTTATTTGTTAAGGAACTGTGCATTGGCCGAGTGGTGGTGTCTCGACTTTTAATTCTGAGGTCGTGGGTTCATCTGGCCGTACACAAAGGTTAAAAACGGGACCCTATTACTAAGACTTCGCTGTCCGTCCGTCCGTCTGTCTGTCACAGGGCTGTATCTCATGAACCGTAATAGCTAGAGAATTGAAATTTTCACAGATTATGTATTTCTGTTGCCGTTTTAACAACAAATACTAAAAACAGAATAAAATCATTTGCCGTTTTGTATAGATAATTGTATGGAACCATTAGTGTGCGAGTCCGACTCGCACTTGGCCGGTATTTATTCTATTCGATTATGTACCTTTTAACATATTTTCATATAGAATGCTAACTTGGTTAGTACTTTTAATTATTATTCTTGTTTGAGTTTTTACCTTGTTCGATTGGCACAACACTATTGGAGCTCTACATAGCATTAAGGAAAGGATCATTGAAATTTAACCCTAAACAAATAAATAAAAAATAAATAAATAAATATTGGCGGACTTTACACACAACGCCATCTAACCCCAAACTAAGCAAAGCTCGTATTATGGGAACCAGATAACTGATAGAATACTTATATACTTTTTTTTGTAAATATATACTTATATATTTATACATAGTAACACCCAGACACAGAACAAACATCTATGTTCATCACACAAATGTTTATCCCGAGTGGGGATCGAACCCACGACCAACAGCGCAGAAGACAGAGCTACCACCAACTGAGCTGGCCACCCCATAATACACGTGCGTCCACACAAAACTTTATTTAGTGGCAACACCACGCAATCCTATTAAATATCGCAAATTGCAAAATCCGCTCACCTCAATTTTGAAACAACTTAAAATTCGTTCGGAAACTCGCAAAAACAAACAGCGAATTCTACAAAAGTGAAAATATAGAGTTTTCGCTTCGCTTCGAAAGTGTGACGTTTCATTTGCTAGTATTATTGAATTTGACTTATTGGAACGGTCTGCCCACCTAAGGCGGGCGGGGGCTAAAAATATGTGGAGTTGTCCTTGCAAAGTTGAAGTTAAATTCATTTAAGGCGAGTAATAAATGTTTTTTGATGAATGCAGAATCGTTTTTTCTCAATAACTTGCAAAACGTACAGTTTTGTTTTTCATGACAAAGATAACATAAGGATATAATCTAGATAAATTACAGACAGAAACACGATTGGTGAAACTTTTCTCGATAGATTTATTTTCCAAAGTTGGCTCTTCAAAAACACGAGTTTCGTTTTTAATCAAAGCTATGAATAGCTAAACAGTTTATTTTTATATAATTCGTAAGATAATCATACTAGCTAACTAAATTACAGTTTCTTTTTTAAATATAATAACCATTTTTAAATTTGATAGTTTTCGAGATAATGCAGTTTTATCACTGCATTATCTTATCCGGGTAGACTCAGCCCATACAAACCGTAAAAAATTTCACTTATCACCTTAAACATAAAATACTTTAGTAAGAAATTAAACAGAAATAGGATCACGACTGTAATCCCCAAGTGCGGTAGACATCCTCTCAGATCTGCAGGCGACTAAAGAAGTTAGTCAAAGGCATGTCCTAACATTACATTTGGCACAAGCTCACATTTTACATCGAGCGATCCAGCGATCTATTGTAGAAACTTTTTGTGCGATCATATGCGGATACGGATCAATCGATGGAATTACTAACGGATCGATCCTGGGAATAACCCGGTTGCGTGCCCGTTGCAATAAAAAAATGAAATTCAAGTTATATTTTTTTTAGGGTTTAAGTCTTCTCTGTTCATCTCCTGTTTCAAGTCCAAACTCAGCGCAGGTGGTTGCTTCCAACGCTGGCTATTTGAAATTACAACCAAAGGTATATTTTATAGCTTATATAGGTATCTCTGGGACATCGACACTGCTTTAATGAGAAACATCTGATTATTTACTAACTGTGGTTCTTGAGGAGCTTAAGACGAGGAATACATTTTTAGATAAATTTAAAATAGTTATTTCTTCATAACCGCAAAACAGGATTTAATCTAGATAAATTATAGACAGAAACACGATTGGTGAAACTTAGATTTAACTTTTCAAAGTTTTTTCAAAACACTATTTACGTTTTTACTCATAACTATAAATAGTTGAACTTGTCTTTAATTTAGGTACTTAGCTAGTATGATTATCTAACGAATTATATAAAAATAAACTATTTATCTATTTATAGTTCTGATTAAAAACGAAACTAGTGTTTTTGAAGAGCTCACTTTGTAAAATAAATCTATCGAGAAAAGTTTCACCAATCGTGTTTCTGTCTTTAATTTATCTAGATTTAAATCCATAAGTTATCTTTGTCATAAAAAACAAAACTGTATGTTTTGCGTTTATTGTGAAAAAACGATTCTGCATTCATCAAAAACATTTATTACTCGTCTTAAAATCTATAGTTACGTCTACTAATCACGATAGTTTGAAAAATAATATGTATTCCAAGAAACATTAAGCTATCGGTCTTGGCTATAAAAGTCTTTGGGCCATGACGGAGCCTTCGGATGGATTACATACCCCGTCACTAGGTTGGCCAGTTGGCCACTAGCTCATACCAACATGCCTTATTTTATTTTACCCTGATTAATGTTTTAATGGCCAACCATAAAACGGCGTGCGAAAATTCACACGTTACATCGAAGTGACATTACAGATAGGACGTTTTTTCAGTTAAGCTAGCTTAACACTGTCATGGTCTGTAACTATGATCTCGTTGAGGTTAGCCTATGAAGAAGCAAGAAGCAAGTAAAAGTCAAAAGGAATTTATTTCAATAAAATCATAAGGATCATTTTGAAACGTCTTAAGAGCTTGTTCAGAAATAGGATCACGACTAATAATCGAGATAAGTAATCTCTAAATAGTCGTAAAATGTCTAAAGAATTAATCAGAGACATGTCCACATTTTGTTGTTAGAATTCCATACATGACAGGTTGCAAATCCGTCGCTTATATATATGTAGATGTCTAAAAAAGTCTAAAAAACTTATTATAAGTTGCAATAACAAATTTGTATAATATAATCGCCGAAGGCACGCATAGTCTGTACCGGAAGTTAATGGAAGTAGGTGAAAACACAACCCCATTTCCGCAAAAAGGAACTACTTAACGACTTAGCCCAACTAATTAATTAATACGGAACCGGATCCGTTTCAGCGAATACCTCGCGGAACCTTAATATTAGATTACGAATGGGGTTTTGGAAGTTTTCATTCGAATTTCACGCAATCCGATTCTGAAAAGTTTTTGGTTTTTCAAACTTTTCTTTTGGCTGAGCGTTTTTTGTGAAAGGAATTTATGAATTAAAAAAAAGTTCGCTGAAAGTTTTTTTGATGCTAACAATTCGTTAATATCATCACGAATTATTAATTATTTTTCTACCGAACAATAATTTAGCAATTAATGTATTCGTGATCTAAAGCTTATTACAAGCTTTTATTTAACTTTATTTGGCTTGAAGCCGTGTTGGCCGAGTGGGATGTATCTCGACTTTCAATCTGAAGGTCGTGGGTTCGAATCCCGGCGTGCATCAATGGATTTTTCTGAAAAAATTATATGCGCATTCAAAAACACGTGCTCAAAACTGTGAAGGAAAACATCATGAAGAAACCCGTTAGTATTCTTATAAGTGGCGATGGGCTTGCAACCTGTCACGTATGGAGTGCTAACTACTGCAAAATGTGAACATGTGCCAAATATAATGTTTGGAAGTGCCTCTGACTACCCCCACTAGACATCTTCAAAGGATCTAATCGTCTGGAGATCTGAGAGGATGTCTACCGTACTTGGGGATTACAGTCGTGATCTTATTATTATTATTATTTAACTTTTGTTTGTCAGTTCGTAAGTTGTCCGTCAAAATTTGCAAATTATTTTTTGACGATAATTTGTTGGTATTCGATTGAGCTGAAATTTTACATACACCTTTAGTTCTGGTGACAATACAATAATTAATAATAATAATAATAATAATAATAATGTTTATTGTCATTAAAAAGAGGTAACAAAGTTCCTATGAAGTCCCTGACTCCTGAGCTAGGTACGTAGACCTGTGTTACAGAAGTCAGTGTCTTCTCCCATATATGGTTGCAATAATGTTTATGACAAGTACATAGTATTTAAGTAAGTAGGTACTGTAGTTAATAATAAAAAATAGAGGTAAGTATAAGAATATAGTGTTTTAATATGAGTACCTATGGTTTTGAATGTATTATCGAGTATGTGTGTGTGTGTGTGTGTGTGTGTGAGTGTGTATGTTTGAATGAGTGTAATATGTAATGTGATCGAGATACTTTCATTTTATAGATTCTAGCAATAATTTAGTTTCATTATAATTTAAATTAAGTAACCAGTTCTTAATCTTTATCTTAGTTTCGTGATTGGAGAGTGGGTGTATATTATGTGCTTTATTTATTTTATTGTATAAGTGAACAGCCATGGAAGCATGCTGACGTCTAGCGGAGACAGTACGACATTTGACAGGAAATGCAACATTTTTTATGACACGACCTTTATTATAGTCCTCTTTATCATACGCAGTAGATTTATGCTGTTTTAATACCATTTGCAACACGTATAATTGTCGAACACTTAATACCTGACATTTCTCGTAAAGATTTTTTGTAGAGAATCAGTATGGACTGAATGTCATGACTTTTAGTATGGAGCGTTGTGTCTTTTCCAGCTGCAACATAAACGTTTTACAAGCACCACCCCAGATATCCACACGGTACCCCAAGATAGACTGGGCAAGCGCATAATATACTTTGCGTATTAGTTCAAAGTAAGCAGCGTGTCTTAGTTTCTTGAAGACCCATATCAGTTTCCTAGCACGTGAAGTGGTGAGATCTATGTGTGGTTACCAACTAAGTCTATTGTCTAACGTAACTACAAGATACCTAACTTTGGGTGACCTAGCAATTACTAGACATGAGCAGTTCATGTCCATTGGATAGTTGCAAGAGTGGAGTCTAATGTTGATATTATCTGCCGGTTTCATCTTAGCTAGTGAAAATTGGAGGAATGTAGTCTTCGAGAGATTGAGGGTCAGGAGGTTAGCTTCAAGCCACTGACTAACTATGTATAATTATGGTGACAGCGAGCTGATCTGATGATGGAGTCAGGAGCTGTAACGGAAATTCGGAACTTCTTGGTAAATAGTTCGATTTAGTTATAGCCTAACAACAACCTGTCAAGTTCCGATGACAATGTAGGTAATAATACGAGTATATAACGCGCGGTAGTGTGCTCGATGGTGTGAATGATTTTACAAAACGAGTCAGAGGCACGTCCAAACATTATATTTGGCACATGCCCACATTTTGCTGTAGTTAGCATTCCATACGTGACAGTTTGCAAGCCCATCGCCGCTTATAAGCATACTAACTAGTTTCCTCACGACGTTTTCCTTCACCGTTTAGAGCACGTGTTTTGATGCGCATATATTTTTTTCGAACAGATAAATCCATTGATGCACGGAATTCAAACCCACGACCTTCTAAATGAAAGTCGAGGTACCTCCCAATCGACTAACACGGCTTTCAAATGTAAAAAAAATGAACCGTAAAAAAAAATGCTTGAACTACATATAAATATAAATCTCTACTGCATGTGAAGAGAAATAAATAAAAATAAATATTGGCGGACTTTACACACAACACTATCTAGCCCCAAACTAAGCAAAGCTTGTACTATGGGAACCAAATAACTGATATAATACAATATATACTTTTTTTTTGTAAATACATACTTATTATACATAGTAACACCCAGGCACAGAACAAACATCTATGTTCATCACACAAATGCTTGCCCTGGGTGGGGATCGAACCCACAACCTACAGCGTAGAAGGCAGAGTTACTACCAACTAAGCTGTGTGTTCCATTTATTTGTGAACTGCTAAGTTAACATCCCACCAAAAACATTCTGTAAAAAACTAGCCAAGTCTCGATGGAGCTGCTTGTTTATCTCTAAAAAGTAATGAAATCTAGACAAAGTCGTGTCAAGTCTGAGGTTCTTTACTGCGATTTCTTTATTATTATAGAATGTTGTGTGACTTGGCCGTTGAACATTCTTTATACGTTATTGTCAATTTTGTTTACACGTAATGTTATATCTGTTGTAACTACCTATGTTTGTTAAGCGAGATAATAGCCAATACAGGTATTGGTAATTTGACGCTAGTGTCTTATTTTAGGCTGTTGTTGATCGTGCAACACATGCATTCAGCATTGACAATGCTGACTTCTGCTTGCTGTCTTCTTTTTGGAGCGTCAAATCGACCACCGATCTAACATAAAATAGACGTATTTTTTATACTGTTTGTTTCAGGCTCGCCTTTACATAAGTATTATTGAAATACACAGCTTTATCAAGCCTACAATTGACTGGTTATTGAATCAACGTTTTCTAAGTGGCAATTTTCCATCGTTAATGGGTAGCGGTTCTGGCGACAGATTGGTGCAATGGTGTCACGGAGCACCTGGTTTTGTACCCTTGTGTACTCTTCAACGGCCAAGTCACATAACATTCTATAATAATAAAGAAATCGCAGTAAAGAACCTCAGACTTGACACGACTTTGTCTAGATTTCATTACTTTTTAGAGATAAACAAGCAGCTCCATCGAGACTTGGCTAGTTTTTTACAGAATGTTTTTGGTGGGATTTCACTTCTTTTTGTAGAAACGTGGTTGATTTATTTTACTAGATTTTCTTATTTGACACAGTTTTTTTTCTTTTTATGAGTAGTTTTTTTATTATAAAAACAAATCGTAAGCGCGTTTAAAATACAGTAGCGCCATCTAGCGACGTGTGCGGGTATCACCGCCACTCTTAATCCAATCCATTATACTTTGATCAAATTTTGAGCGAAATTAATATTTTAGTTTATTTAATTTGTTAATTTGTTTATTCAATTTGTGTAATGTTCGAGTAGAATAAAGTTAATCGTTCGACTATTTCTTCTTGTAAACTTGTAAGTATAAGTAAGTATAAATGCCAGTCTAGTCTTATCCAGAGTTTTCCTTTAATTTTATATTGCGGTTATATGTTTAATATCATTATTACATCCGGCGTCGCACGGATGTAATAATGATATTATAGGTATTTTTTTTACACCTTGGGTTACATTATCGAATTTTTCATAAGGATCCCTAATAAAACTTTTAGTATCGCAGACTTTTTTTGTAGATATTGATGCCCTCTTTAAAACTGTAGTACATCACTTTGCTCTATTGTCAACAATTTCCGCAGAGTACGCGATATAAGGATTTTATTAGATTTTTTTCACACGTTGGGTTACATTATCGAAGTTTTCATACGGATCCCTAATAGTGAGACATATGGTACTGCATACTTTTTTGTAGATATTGATGTCCTCTTTAAAACTGTAGTACATCACTTTGCTCTATTGTCAACAATTTCAGCAGCAAACGCAATATAAGGATATTTTTTTAATTTTTTCACTTTGGATTACATTATCGATGTTTTCATACGGATCCCTAATATTTTTGAAAATATACTATAGCCTATGTTCATCAGGGATAATGTAGGATTCTAATGGTGAAAGAATTTTTCAAATCGGTCCAGTAGTTGAATATTTTTTGTAAAGGCGGTATGTCGATCTCTAATAGTTTGGTTAGGCTCTTGTGTTTTCTTATCAGGGTCACCAGGTACTCCAGATCTTCGATTATCCTAGTTTTTATGGTTTTCCCTTTATGTGACCATTAAACCCTAACTCTGTACCAAATTTCAGCTCTCTGAGTTTATGGGAAGTACTAGTTCTATTCTGATGATCATGAGTGAGTGAGTGAGTGAGTGAGTGAGTGAGTGAGTGTCTGTCTAAAATGCGAAACTTTGCTTTCGCTTAACTTCGTAACTAAATGACCTACAGACTTGAAATTTTGGATTTTAAGTATGTGATTATGGCTTACTGGATGACGAAAATTTCAGCGTTCTGGTCTTATCCAGAGGTTCTCAAATAGGGGCCTGAAAATGCGGCGAAATGGTTCCAGTAAAGGATGGTACGGCAGTGTTTGCTTCGCGCTCGACTTGGCGGGGGCACTGCCGTGCCCCCAAATACGACCACGAGTTTGTTCTGCTTTCAAATTGCATTAAAAATAAACTTAATTAAATATGCAGTGCTTATTCTCGTTTCCGATCTCATTTCTCTCGATGCTAGATCGCTCGGGATAATCCGTTAATGGAATTGTACGATAAAATCACCGGTTCCCCTAATCGCTGGGGATGATCCTAAGATTGGGGGATGTTTTTAACAATTCAGTTCAGTTTGCAGGAGAAAATAGCTTAGGTTTACTTCTTAACGTGCCAGGGTCTACTCCGAAAACGATATATCGTAACATTCGTTTTGTTGTCAAATTCAAATTTTAATTTAAAAAAAAATTAATTAGTACTGTAATCCCAAAGTACGGTAGACATACTATCAGATCTCAAGGCGCTTAGATCTTTGAAGATGTCTAAAGGGGTTAGTCAGAGGCATGTCCAAACATTACATTTGGCATAGCATATACATTTTGCAGTAGTTAACATTCCAAATTCTAGTGTTGTTTTCAGTGATTTGTAAGTAGGGTTATGAACATCGATGATTGTCAAAAGTAATTACATACGGTCCATCGTTCAAACTATCGTCGAAAAGATATAATTTTGGCACGATTACGATATATCGTTTTCGGTTCCCGAGTAGACTCCCTCAAAGGGCTCAGTTGTTGATACCACTAGCGGGCACCCACCCATATAGTGACTACATCGAAGCGTTAAGACCTACTTCTTTGAAGTATTATTCAAATTCAAATTCAAATATCATTTATTTCAATAAAATCACAAGGATCACTTTGAAACGTCTTAGGAACTAGGTGAAGCTACGCCGATTTCTCGCGACCAAGCCTAGAAGAATCAGGCAACAAACACGGCTTGGGGTCTACCTTGTTTTTTCAATGATCCTTTCCTTAATGCTATGTAGAGCTCCAGTGTGGTGCCAATCGAACAAGGTAAAGGCTCAAACAAGAATAAAGATTAAAAGTTATGTAGTAAAGTAATAAATATATATAGTTATAATTAAGGAACACACCCTCACGAACGAATAATGTTAATTGTGTCAATTTCAAAATTCGATACAAGAATCACATGGCCTGTTCTTTGATGAAGCCTAGATACAATATAGGTTACTAGCGACCCGCCCCGGCTTCGCACGGGTTTAATACATATAAACCTTCCTCCTGAATCACTCTATCTAATAAAAAAATCCGCATCAAAATCCTATGTGTAGTTTTAAAGATATAAGCAAACATACATACATACATACAGACGCGGGAAGCGGAAAGCGACTTTGCTTTATACTATGTAGTGAAGATACTTACATGGATATTGTAGTCAGTTTTTGACAGTTTCGTAGTACCATTGTACCACTCGATGGTGGCAGCGGGTCGGGCTCCTGAGGCTGTGCACATCAGGGTCAGCAGGGTGCTCTGTGTCGCGTGCTCACCTTCTCCGAATATGAAAGTCTTGTTTGGAGGTACTGAAACAAAAATAAAAAGATGCAAAAAGCTGTGGTCGGTTGCTGGATTTCGAACCGACGACCTTACAATCAGTGGCCGATATCTACTAAAATTATAAAGAGATTTTATGTTTATGTTTGTTTGTTGGTTTGCTATGGATGAAGAATCAAAAACTACTGGACTAATTTAATTTTTTTTCACATATCTAAAGATACATTATCAACGATTAACATGGGTTACATTTATTTTTAAAATAATAAGAGATCGCCACAAAATTTGCAATAACCTAGGGTATCAAACATTTCTAAATCTTTATTAGTCTTTAGGAACCACCCATGCGAAGCCAGGGCGGGCAGCTAGTAGTATAATGTATTACCAATATACGTATATAAGAAGAACGACACTAAGAGAACACGCACCCACAGTGGACGAAATCTTTTTTCATAAACATCACTTTATGTGTTGAGTGGCACTATGGCACACGCTACCGTGTGCCTTTAGAGCTCAACTTTGGCTAGAGGCACACGACAATGTGCCTCTAGTCACACTATGCAGTGTCGCACAACACATAAAGTGATTTTTATGAAAAAAGATTTCGTCCACTGTGGGTGCGTGTTCTCATAGTGTCGTTCTTGAACGACAATTATATTTGACGAGGGTTATATTTTCAAACAAAAAATACATTAAAGAAATCGATTCAAATACGTGTGAAAAGGTCAAAAATGATTGTCTCAATTGTAAAAGACTTGATTGAAATCACATAACCTTTCTACGTTCAACTCGATTTGTCTAAATTTCCCTACGGCCAAAAAACTTAGCTCCCCAAAGGGCCGTACCAAACTTACGAACCGTATTGGGCCGTAACATGCCCTTACTATATGGCCCTTGAAGAACGGGCCGTAAAACAGAACTGATCTGGCGTTTTTTCTATTCCCTCCGGGCTGGGGATATAGGCGAATTCTGATTTTGTAGTTTATTGGTTTCATTTAAAACAGTTTTGGTTCGCACCTAGTTAAATTTTCTTATGATATCTAGTTTACAGAGAATGCGTCTAAACTATGTGTAATGAAAATAATTACGATTAAAAAACTAAAAACAAAACTGACTTCATGTTTATAAATAAACCCTTCCCTAGGATCCCGCCTCCGCGAGATCAAGAGGCCCATACCCCGGCTAAGCCTCCTCTCGGTGTATGCCAATGAAAGAAGGGCAAGGTCTATAGTTGAAAACCACTATAAATGTTGTTTGAAGGTTTCTTTCGATTTCCCTGGGATCCCATCATCAGATGCTGACTTGGTGGTAATGGGACAACCACGGAAGTATAGGCTTTCAAATTAAAAAATAATTTTGTAAATCCGTCCACTAACGCCGGAGTAATCGCGTAACATACACACAAAAAAAAACATACAGCTGAATTGAGAACCTCCTCCTTTGAAGTCGGTTAAAAATACATCATAGTTGTTGTAAATGTATTAGTATAGTTTGTGCCCTAGAATAAAATAAAAGCTATTTTTAACCGAGTACAACGCGAGCAAAACTGAGGGCGGTAGCTATCTATAAGTACATACAAATAGTAGGTATACGACCATAATAAATAAAACAAATAAATAGGATAACGTTTGGTAATAATACGGTACACAATCATCTTCTCAGATCTTCAGGTACTTAGATCCTTGGAGATGTTAAAGAGGGTAGTCAGAGGCATGTCCAAATATACGGCCCACATTTTGCAGTAGTTATCATTCCATACGTGACTGGCAACCTGCCAGCTGTCACCGATCATGATAATACCAACTGGTTACCTCACGATGTTTTCCTTCACTGTTCAAATCATGTGTTAATTATAGAAAAGTTGAACGCTAATAGCAAAGTCGACAACCGAGATTCGAACTCACGACCAATGATAGTCGAAATACAACCCACTCGACCAATACTTATCATTAACCTATCATTAACACCATAAAAATTACATCGCAGAAAGTTGTGTGTCATCTAATTTTACCAATAGGGATATTTCCGGTCTTGCAGACCCAAAGGTTAATAGAGTGGTCGTCTCAATTACTGACCCTGATTGGCTCGGACTATGAATGATAGGGACCTCTACCTGAGAGAAATAATATATTGATAATAAGGTACATTATCGAGAGTGCCCGAAAATAAAATGCACGGAGCGCGATATATTATTTGGTTGTGTCTAGTGGTAAGTATATGAAGGTAGGTGTATACTATGTACTCTAGCTAGTTAGATGTGTGCATCTACCCTGTTTATCTGTGTGTGTAATATGTATTATCTTGATAATAGACAGTTGAAATGTTCACAGATTATGTATTTCTGTTGCCGCTATAACAACGAATACTAAAAATAAAATAAAATAAATATTTAAGTGGGGCTCCCATACTGCAATCGTGTTTTTTATAGATAATGGTACGCAATCCTTTGTGCGCGAATCCGACTCGCACTTGGCCGGTTGTTTTTTTGTTTTTGATTAGTTTTTCGGACGAACGAAATATTTGAAGGTGTTAGACAGAGTTATGTCCAAATTAGTTCAGTTGTTAGTTTATGACACGTGCCCACACAAATACAAGATGTTTCCTAGTTTCATTCACTATTCTTTCAGACTCTATTTGTCCCCTAATATCTTATTAATTAACGACCTTTCAGCTTACTGAAAGAGAAAATAATTCCGCCATTTTCCGTGAGAATGAAATAGGAATGTGTTCAATCATTGGACATTTATTTTCTGGTGAGATTGCCGAAGTCGGTAATAGTTTTGATGTAACTTTTGTGAATATTACCGTATACCGTGTTTTACTTATATCCAGAAAAAAAATTACTTATTTGTTTACTAGCTGCTCGCCCCGGCTTCGCACGGGTACCTGTGTACCTGGATAAAAAGTAGTCTATGTATTATCCTGATGTATACAACTTTACAGTAATATAGCTTATAAGCTACTGTAAAGTTTCATTTTAATCCGTTCAGTAGTTTTTGCGTGAAAGAGTACAACACAAACACACACAACCACTCACAAACTTTCGTATTTATAATATTAGATTTATAAAGACCGCCAACATATCAACATGTCATGTTATTGGTTATGTAGTAAATAAATAAATTAAAAAATATTGGTGGAGTTTACACACGGCGCCATCTTGCCCCAAACTAAACGAAGCTAAGAACCAAATAACTGATAGAATTATACCTACCTACTTTTTTTGTATATATTTACTTATTAGGTATGCATATTATCATCATTTACATAGTAAACCAGTAAAAAAATCTAATCAATAAATTATTTGGTTCAAACGTGCTATAACAATATCTCGAATAAAATAAAAATGTTATAAAATTTTCCGACAGATTGTTAAAAAGTATAGATGTAGTATAGAAACTATTAATTACGAATTGAGTACCTTCTTTTGAAGGTCGATTGAAAAGCACTCAATTAATTACGAGTATGTCGGTTTTTATTTAACATTTCGACTTTACCGTTTGAAAGTATATTGAAGTATACGAAAAAAACCTTAATTTAGATTTTAAAAGGTTTAATGAAGATTTTTATAAAAGGCCTGATTCAATTTGGCCGATAGACGAGGGCTAATTTGGTGAATAATTTATTTGACGGAAACACGGACCCTTAGTTCTAACCTTAGTCCATTAAATTGATACCTACAGCTTTCCAGATATTCAGGCATTCGATTTATTGGTAACTAGCAGTCCGCCCCGGCGTCGCACGGATTAATATTGATATTATGGGTAATTTTTAACACCTTGGGTTACATTATCGAAGTTTTCATACGGATCCCTAATAGTTAGACATATGGTATTGCAGACTTTTTTGTAGATATTGATGTCTTCTTTAAAACGTAAGAACATTACTTTGCTCTATTTTGTCAATAATTTCCGCAGCATACGCGATATAAGGATTTTTTTGTGATTTTTTTCACACGTTGGGTTACATTATCGAAGTTTTCATACGGATCCCTAACATTTTTGAAAAATATTATAGCTTATGTTTATAAGGGATAATGTAGGAAATGTTGTTAATATGTATGTCACTGTTAATTAACCTAAAGAGATTTATGTTGGCACAAAATATAAGTAATTATTTACCTTTTCTTTTTTTAAAGATTATAGGCATTTTTTAATACCTGAGGATACATCAAAGCATCTTTCCTGAGTGTTTATAATTTTTAGAAAATAAAATATATAGCTTTTGATAGGTGTAAGAATTTTTAAAATTGATCCAGTAGTTCTTTAATTTATCTATTTGAAACAAACATAAAAAAATACCAATTTTACCCCAAAATAGTAGTAGAGGAAACCAGCGCGACTTCATCCGTATAGTTACTTTGAAACAAACTTCAATCTCTGCTGAACCCTTTTAGGGGTTGAGTTCCGGGAATTCATTTCTTAGTGCACCCCTACACCTTTAAGCTTTCAAGTTTTATGCTTCTATGACTTATGGTTTTAGCTATGCGTATTTATCATTTAGTATGAATAATATAATCCGTGTTGGCCGAGTCAAATTCAAATTTAAATTCAAAAATCATTTATTTCAATAAAATCACAAGGATCACTTTGAAACGTCTTAGGAACTAGGTGAAGCTACGCCGATTCCACGCGACCAAACCTAGAAGAATCAGGCAACAAACACGGCTTGGGGTCTACCTTTTTTTTAATGATTCTTTCCTTAATGCTATGTAGAGCTCCAGTGTGATGCCAATCGAACAAGGTGAAGGCTCAAACAAGAATAATAATTAAAAGTACTACTCAAGTACGTAAACAATAAAAAAAAATAACTAAAGAGCCTCAGCACAAATTCAAAAAGCAGCAGTGGGAGGTACCTCGACTTTCATTTCGTGGGTTCGAATCCCGGCGTGCATCATTAGATTTTTCTGTTCGAAACAATTATATGCGCATCAAAACACATGCTCAAAACGGTGAAGGAAAACATCGTTAGGAAACCAGTTAGTATTCTTATAAGCGGTGATGGGCTTGCAACCTGTCACGTATGGAATGTTAACTACTGCCAAATGTGGGCATGTGCCAAATATAATGTTTGGACGTGACTAGACATCTTCAAAGGATCTAAGCGTCTGGAGATATGAGAGGATGTCTACCGTACTTGGGGATTACAGTCGTGATCCTATTTATTTTTTCTGAATATAATGAATGAGTATTTTTGAGGAAGTTTGTAAGTAGCGCCTTTGACGGAAAAGAGGAACAATAAGGTTAGCGTGGTATGGGCATGTTATGAGGAAGAAAGTCATGTAACGAGAAGAATGTTAGGAATGAATGTGGATGGATGTAGACGTAGAGGTAGGCCAAAGAAAAGATGGATGAACTGTGTGAAAGATGATATGGGTAAGAAAGGAGTGAGTGATGAGATGACGGCTGATAGAGGAAATGGAAGAATAATACATCTTGTGCCGACCCCACTTAAGTGGGATAATGGTAGAAAGATAATTTTTGTCAGTCAGTCAGTAAGGGTTTTATATATTTTGATTATTTGACGTAAGAAAGGTCCCTCAGTTCTCACAATAAAGGTTCATTAAATTGATACACACATCCTCTGAAATCTTCAGGCACTCTGTTTATTAGAAACCCTGCGACTATCCTGAAATTACTGACAGATCAATCGGTAGTCTACCTTCTGAGCTGTAGGTAGTAGGTTCAATTCCCACCCAGAATAAACATTTTTGTGATGAACTTAGATTGTTCTGTGTTTGGGCGTTTTACGTTTTATATGATTTAGATGTCTCAGGGGGTAGTCAGAGGCACGTCATCATCTTAAAAATTAAGTTATGAAGACATCTACTCAGATCTTCAGGCTCTTGGAACTTTGATCCAAAAGGGTAATCAGTGACAGGCCTATATTTTTTGATACGACCTCTGTACCATAGCAGCATTTTAGTACTTGAAAAAGGATCACGACTGTAATCACCAAGTACAGTAGACATACTCTCAGATCTCAAGGCGCTTAGATCCTTGAAGATGTCTAAAAGTCAGAGGCACGTCCAGACATTGACTTTATTACATTTTAGTACATGAATCATAAATTTAGATACTACCTCGGTGGCATTTTAGTACTTAATATCAATAAACTTCTCAAAAACAATTTACCCAAAGATTTATCCTGATTAGTCACAACCTTGGACTCACCTGACTTCTAGAATGGTTCACCCTAGTGCGAAGGTCCGACATTGGTGCGTGTACCCTAGTGTAGTATCGACCGTCGATATTGCAAGGTGGCGAAATTCCCGACCCCTGTTACTTTAAGGGATGGGATATGATGTTATCGATAGAAAAAAATACGAATTACATAATCCTAATAATATTAGAAATGCGAAAGTTTGTGAGTTTGTATGTATGTTCGTTCCTCAATCAGGCCTAAACGACAAAACGGATTAAGTTAAAATTTGCTGTAGATGTAGATATAATGCCCGAATAAATAATAGACTACTTTAAAAAATGAAAAACATCCCCAAAACGATAATAAAACTTAAAAAAGATGATTTCTGTATAAATGGCGCTGGTGTGCAATAAATCTGACATCACTGACTAAAAACATTCAGTCTTTTCAATAATTCTATTATTTAAATTTGACAGGACAACGTCTGCCACGGGTCGGCTAGTAAATAATAAAGAAAGTGAGTTAGTATAATCAGTAGCCATTTTTGTTGACAGAATTGCATACCATCTAGAGACAAAATTCAACAAAAATTCAATAAAATCACAAGGATCACTTTGAAACGTCTAAGGAGCTAGGTGAAGCTACGCCTGTTTCTCGCGACTAAGCCTAGAAGAATCATGGCGTCGTCAATCATGGCATCAGAAGCACTACATCATGGCTTAACGATTTTTTAAAGCTTATACTGTCATTTTTGTCATACTCTCCAAAACACAGAAATGTTCAGCTGTTAATGACACTAGCGTTGAAAGTTGCTTAACATGGACGATTTTTCAAAACCGACTAATGCTTTATATTCAAAGTCAAAGTTTGTTCTATCTAGACTAATATTATAAATGCGGAAGTAACTATGTCTGTCTGTCTGTGACGTTATCACGGCCAAACCGCTGGGCCGATTGTGATGAAATTTTATATACCTAGAGATAGTTTAAAGTCTTTGAACGGACATGCTACTTTTTTTCCAAATTTTTTTATTGTTTTACGTTAAAGTCGTTAAAAATCGATTTCCTGACTATACGCAGATGAATTCGCGGGTGAAAGCTAGTAAACCTATAGCACCTCCAGCATATTAAGACGAGTACCTAATAAATGTTTTTGATGAATGCAGAATCGTATTTTCTCAATAACCGCAAAACATAGAGTTTTTTTTTATGACATAGATAACTTAAGGATTACATCTAAATAAATTAAAGACAGAAATGCGATTGGTGAAACTTTTTTCGATAGATATATTTTCCAAAATTGTCTCTTCAAAAGCACTAGTTTCGTTTTTAATCAAAACTATGAGTAGCAAAACAGTTAATTTTTATATAATTCGTTAGATAATCATACTAGCTACCTAAATTAAAAACATTTTTTTTTAATTTGATGTTTTTCAAGATAATGCAGTTTTATCACTTTTTCCGTCTTATCCGGGTAGACTCAGCCCATAAAAAACGTCAAAAATTTGACTTATCACCTTAAAGGAGAGGCTATAAGTTATCAATATCGATAGATTTTATCGATGCCCACCCCTATGACACTATCTCGCCACTTATTAGCTACATCGTCTAGCAATTTATAGGGTAGGGCCTGAAAATTGCTCAGCAGTACCCCTTAGTTAAGTGACGGCTTAATATGCCCTTATATGGAGAGTGTCGAGTGGCCCTTATGTTGGGGACGGATTTAGGCGTAATCAATATTTAATGGGGTTTTTAATGCGATTTTGTTTTTAGTTAAGGGAAGTCTGATGGAGTTTAGCTGGTTGTATGAACCCGTGATGGGAAAGCATGGTATGTGATAGAAAATTGATTAGTGGCAAAGTTTGATTTATGATAAAAAAAATTATAATTACGACTACCTTTACCTTCGACTTTTTACTTCAGAGTATTGGTTCCATTCAAATTCAAATTCAAAAATCATTTATTTCAATAAAATCACAAGGATCACTTTGAAACGTCTTAGGAACTAGGTGAAGCTACGCCGATTCCACGCGACCAAGCCTAGAAGAATCAGGCAACAAACACGGCTTGGGGTCTACCTTTTTTTTTTATGATCCTTTCCTTAATGCTATGTAGAGCTCCAGTATGGTGCCAATCGAACAAGGTGAAGGCTCAAACAAGAATAATAATTAAAAGTTAAAAGTACCTACTACTCAAGTACGTAGGTACAGCAATAAAAAAAAATAACTAAAGAGCTTCAGCACAAATTCAAAAAGCAACACACGCTACACTTGATTTAGAATTAATTCATTTTGTTCGACTTTATAGTAAAACATTAAAATTCCTGAAAGTGAAAAGGAAATTTTGAGGAAAAAAGTAGCTAAAGTCCTAAGACTTTGAACTATATCTAATATGGAATTTCATCGAAAGTGTCTAGCGATATGACCACAGTTGTTTTCGCATTATACTATTAATTTGATCAATTTTTTCTCTGGGATTTTTTATATCTTTAATATTTTTTTTCGTTGCTTTGACTTTGTTACAGATAGTTGACGCTGCCGTGTTGAAAAAAGCAAAATGCAAAATGTGGGCATTTGTAAATGTAAAAATTAGTCGTGCCCCTGATTACCCACTTTAGATATTATAAATAATATGAGCGCCAGTAGATCTGAAAGGTTTTCTACCGCATTTGGTGATTACAGTCGTTACCCTATTTTGTTTCATTGTTTTAGGGTTTTGTACCCAAACGGTAAAAACGGGGCCCTATTACTAAAACTTCGCTGTCTGTCTGTCCGTCTGTCTGTCACAGATCTGTATCACATTAACCGTGATAGCAAGACAGTTGAAATTTCCACAGATGTTGTATATCTGTTGCCGCTATAACAACAAGCAAAAAACAAAAAACAGAATAAAATAAATATTTAGGTAAGTGAGGCTCCTATACAACAAACGTGTTTTTTGGCGTTTTTTTATAGATGTGTATAGATTAATATAGATTGTACGGAGCCCTCGCACTTGGCCGGTTTTTATTTATAATTTACATATCAAAATTATAAAGGGTTTTGCTATCCCAATTACGGCACGCTTAATGTCTTGGGTCTCTTAATCCAGCCCTGTCTAATTTAAAACGTATCACCTTGCATGGACTATAAATTGACAATTAATATAGAAACTTGTATCGATATTGTTTCGGTCATTTCGACCCCTATAACTATCTGTCCTTTTGACTGAAGGTCCAAACGACCCTAAGTTGGAAACAATACTAAATAGCAACGGTTAATTTGGAAAAGTTTTGATTCTGAGTCAACCATTGACCAAAATAAATAGTACATTTCAGATTTAGTAATTTTCTTTGATTATATTCGTAATCTGAGTAACCTTTATTTTGTTAAATATTTTGTTTGTGTTGGCCGAGTAAGGTACCGAGGGAGGTACCTCGACTTTTAATCTGAAGGTCGTGGGTCCGAATCCCGGCGTGAATAGATTTTTCCTTTCGAAAAAATTATATGCGCATCAAAAACACGTGCTTAAACGGTGAAGGAAAACATCGTGAGGAAACTTATTTATACATAATATTAACACCCAGATACAGAACAAACATCTATGTTAATCACACAAACATTTACTCAGTGCTGGGGACCACGCTGGGGAACTGTAAGTTCGATCCCCAGATCGAACCCACAACCTACAGCGCAGAAGGCAGAGTTACTACCAACTAAGCTATGAGGCCGTCTAAAATATAAATAAATATTGGCAGACTTTACACACAGCGCTATCTAGCCCCAAACTAAGCAAAGCTTGTGCTATAGGAACCAATTTATATTTATTTACTACCAACTGAGCTGTGAGGCCAGTCGTCTGTCCTTCTCTTACCAGGTTGCACCGCTCACTCTTATCAGCTTTTTTGCAACGCTTTTTAATCTAGAGCAGTAGGATAATTACGACCATTAATTACCCCAGTATCAGGCTCTTAATGAAAATTTATATTTTCGTGAAATATTTCAAGGAAAAATGCATTAACAGCTTCTATTTTATATTGGAAAATGATCTAACGTGTGATAAATGTTTAAGGTTAAGAAAACAGTAACTAAAGAGAAAGAATAAGAAAGTGTTTCCACTAATCTAAAATTTAAAAGACGATAGTGGGAGGTACCTAGACTTTCAATCTGAAGGTCGTGGGTTCGAATCCCGGCGTGCATCAATGGATTTTACTATTCGAAAAATTTATATGCGCATCAATAACACGTGCTCAAAACGGTGAAGGAAAACATCGTGAGGAAACCAGTTGCAACCTGTCACGTATGGAATGCTAACTACTGCAAAATGTGGGCATGTGAAAAATATAATGTTTGGACGTGCCTCTGACTACACCCACTAGACATCTTCAAAGGATCTAAGCGTCTGGAGATCGAAGAGGATGTCTACCGTACTTGGGGATAACAGTCGTGATCCTTATTTATTTTATAGTTTTTTTTCTTTATTTAAATACAATTTAAATTGGGCCAAGTCTGGTCTGTTATTATAATGTAGGTATGTATTACAAAAAAAATATCTGATAGTACATAGTTCTCATCATACAAGCTTAATTTGAATTGGGGCAAGATGGCGCCGAGTAAAATATCCACCTATATTTATTTATTTTATTCTCTACACAATAGAAAAAAATAACACTATTATCGGATTTGTCAACAGTTTGCAATAAAATAATATTGCGACTATAAATTGAGATGTAAGCTATCCTATCTTTCAAGCTGGATCAAACTGTACACGGTGTGCAAAGTTTGATTAAAATCGGTTTAGTAGTTTAGGAGTCTATCGCGGACAAACAATGTGACGCGTAATTTATATATTTTAATATAAATAAATATTATATGCGTTGAATTGCAAACGTTTTTCATACATTTCTAAGCATACTCGTAGTTCCTTTCCCGGCAGTTGTGTGAACACAAAGAAATCTCAATTTACATACAAACTCAATTAAACAGTAGAATCAGCGGTAATTTATTCTAAGTAACCATTCTAACCTAGATTAATTGCTGCAGTGTTCTTTGAAGATTAAATTATTAGCCTTTTTATGGAAGGTTCGGAGGTGAGCAAATTGTGACTGCTGAAATTATTTTAAGTAATTTTCAGCTTCTATAACATTCCACAAGTCATTTTCTGCTTATTTTGAGTTATACTATACTAGCTTCCTGTCCCGGCTTTGGGTGTACTAATGAAGATTATACCAAATAAATAAATAAAAATAAATAAATATTGGCGGACTTTACACACAACACCATCTAGCCCCAAACTAAGCAAAGCTTGTACTATGGGAACCAGATAACTGATAGAATACTTATTTACTTTTTTTTTGTAAATACATACATATTATACATATTAACACCCAGACACAGAACAAACATCTATGTTCATGACACAAATATTTGCCCTGGGTGGGGATCGAACCCACAACCTACAGCGTAGAAGGCAGAGTTACTACCAACTAAGCTGTGATAGAGATGATTTTTACCCTTGTGGACCTACCTACTTAGTGTTTTTAATCTGTGTTCGTTATTTGTTGATGTCACGCACCTACATTGAAAAACTTTTGATACTTATCTTAGGTTACATTATAACAACAAACTATTATCTTACTATAAATAGCAGTGTAGATGTAGATAGAAATAGATTCAAAGATTCAATTCCTTTTCCCTGGCTGCTGTGACTACCTACTATTATAATTCTGCCAATATCCCTGTCAATCCAGTTTGTAAACCTTAATGAAGATAGTGGTATGAAAATATGGCTTTTATTAAAATAATATATCCGATATTTTAGAGAGAATCGCCAATAATGTTTATAATCTATATAATGTACATCCAAGATGATTATATTAAAGTTGTACAGACGCCGTACCATAAGCTCAAAAGTACTATCAAAATAATATTACTCACGGTGCGAGAGTGACGCAATACGAACTCGTATAGCGTTGTCACTTACGCACCGTGTGTAATATTGATGTGATATTACTATTGAACCTTGTAGTATAGCCCCAGGTTCCGTAATTACAAAAGTGATGTGTAATTTACCTTTGACATTGAGTTTGACAGTCTTCACGACAGGTTCATCCAGAGCCGCGGAGGACACAGCGCACCGCAGCTGTCCGCCGATCTCGTCTCTTGTCACTGTCATGGGAAGCACGTGTACCACTGTCTGGTTGTCCGGTGTTATGGTTTGAGCTGAAACAAGGAGATGATACATTAATTTGGTACTCATATGTCTAATTAAAAGCGAAAAAAACATGTTTTTATGATTTTAATTTCTGTAAAGTTACTGTTTTGATATTACACGTTCATTTGCCGTCGATATCATGCCATAAAAAGTTTAAAAAAACTCGCGCATGGAGCATTATCTATAAAAAACTAAAAAAATCACGTTTGTTGTACGGGTGCCTCACTTAAATATAATTTATTTTATTCTGTTTTTAGGTGGGCATCATCACACAACGCCATCTAGTCCCAAACAACTAGATAACTGATAGAATTTAAATACTGTTTATTTTGTAAATACATACATAATACATAAAAACACCCAGACACAGAACAAACATCTATGTTCATCACACAATTGTTTATCCTGGTCCCGCCAAACCTACAACAGCGTAGAAGGCAGATCTACTACCAACTGAGCTGTGAGGCTAGTCAGTATTGTTTTAATATTACTTTACGACTTCGTGGTATGGCACCAGATCTGCGCTTTTAAGTGCGAACAGGCGAATCAATTTCCACCGACCATAGATGTACTATTAACTAGAAGAGCGAAGATTGATCGCTGTACTATTAGCCCAAAACTACCATTTACAAAGATATACAGCCAATAGATGCGGCAACGCGGTCATTAATTTCGCCCGTAAGGTAGCTACATATTAATTAGTTTTGGAACATGTAGGGGGAATATAAATTGAGGGTATTTGTTGGTATTTTAATGAGCTGAGCTAAACATTGGTGATATAATGTGGTTTATACATAAGCAATGAAAGCTTTACTTAGATTGGGAATTACCGCTATTGTTTCGGTATTCATTTTGACTAGTCTCATAGCTCAGTTGGTGGTAGCTCTGCCTTCTACGCTGTAGATTGTGTGTGATAAACATAAATGTTTGTTCTATGATATAACGTAGCTAATACAAATATTATGTATTTACAAAAAAAAACATTTATGTAAGTATTCTATTATATCAGTTTTCTTTGCTAGATGGCGTTGTATGAAATGTCCACCGATATTTATTTATTTATATTTTTTTATTGAACAATGATGGCTTCATAGTTGCTACTTAAGAATAGGCTTCTATCCTACCTAGTAATGATATTAATATAATAATATATAAATAAATATAAATATTGGTGGACCTTTATCACTCAGCGCTATATAGCTCCAAACTCAGCAAAGCTTATACTATGGGAACTAGATAACTAAATAAACAAAATATTGGTGGACATTTCACACAGCGCCATCTAGTCCCAAACTAAGCAAAGCTTGTACTATGAGAACCAGATAACTGATAGAATACTTATATACATTTTTTTTTGTTTGTAAATACATACATAGGTATATAATAATAATAAAACCCAGACACATAATAAATTTAAATTCAATTAATTTTTAGTAAGGTACTTAAGATATGTCTTTTCCAGAAAATTATGAACATCTTTGAATTAAAGTGTTGTTATTAACCCCCCACTGTAACCAGATACTCTTTCATTTTTCACCGTAATAGAGTAAGGGTTCGGTTAAGGGTGTCTTTTGTACCATGGGGTTTATGTGTCCCAGTGACATATGGGTTGGGTGGGGTTAAGTGTAAACTGGGGTTTCTGCTGCCTCATCTATGGTGGGTTAAGTATAGATTTGAAATGAAGCGATGAACATTATTATATTACTAGCTGACCAAGCAAACTTAGTACTATTTTAGAATTAATAAATGTTGTATTATTTATCCAACAACCAACCAAATCCAACAAATCAAAAATCATGAAAATCGGTTCAGTCGTTTTCAAGTTACGATTCTATACATCAGGCAGGTCTAGAAACGAATCAAATAAATAAATAAAAAATATGATATAAAAACTACTAAAACAATACCTATATTTTAAGACTATACTGAAAAGTAATGGTTAATGACAAGATTGTTTAAATAATCCCTAAGATTTCTGAAAAATGAATTAACTTTAATTACCTAAATTTTGTTATAATCCTGCTGATTTTCAGCGAAACTTGTTCTATATGACTAATAAAATTCAAAAATACTCAAAAACTACCAGAAATTGTATCACTTATCATTTCATTAGTCCTTACACCCGTGCAAAGCCGGGGCAGACTGCTAGTCAATAAGTATTAATTTATTATGTCATATCAAAATACAATTTTATGCAGGATATTGCGTATTGGATATTTTAATCATTCCTAAAAAAATAACTATAATAAAATGTGTTTGTCATTTTTTTCTATCGAGAATACTGAAAATAATCATGTTCAGGAAATGATAATGTCACTTATATCTTTGAGTTTCAGATTTTCAGTAACAGATATTTCATTAACATTATGTTAAGCGGAAATTATATTATTATGGAAAATTTCAGGATTTTCAGGGTCATAATAGATAAGTTAAAGCAATCTTATCAGGGCCAGACTTAAAAGGCAACCAGATAGTCAGAGGCACGTCCAAATATTATAATTGGCACAATACCCACATTTTACAGTCATTCACTGCTTAGTACAGATTTTTTTTAAATGACCCAACGAGACATACTGCTAAAAATACATGTATAAGCTTTGCTTAAGTTAGAAACAAACATACATAAAGTTTTACAAACTTTTTCGTTATTTGAAAACAACATAAAATGAAAGTTCCGGTCCCTAACCTAGCTTAAATTAAATTTGATTACGTACAGAAATATGGAGAAATACTAATAATAATGGCACACAGAACTGAAGCTTTATACTCAGAAAAATTTACCAGATGACTTGAGAAATTCTTATCATTTTGAGCGACTTAAAAAAAGGCTATGAATGTTTTTTCATGTATGTGCAATTGCTTCGTAACGGGTGGTCAGGAAGTAAAAAGGATGTCCGTTAAAAAACTTTCTATGAGATCTATGTGAGCTATGTAAGTATGTTATCTATAAAACTTAAATAACTAGAAATTTTTTTTTAGAACAGTAATTGATTACAAAATTATTCTTGTAGTCCCATGTTCTTCATTTTGTTAAAGAATTTGAATAAACTTTCGAAAATTTTGACGACTGAAATATTTATCAAAGATAACAAAAATGTATTAACGATTATAGCAAAACTACAAAAGAGTGCTATGAGTTCAGCAGTCTATCTGCGTTGTTTATTAAAAGAGTTTCAGTTCTATACGCTGGCATTACCTACTTACGGTTTAAAAGTAGTTCAAACGGGTTATTGTTTAGGGAATATAATATGAATAAAATTATGATTAACGAACCATGTTATTGGTAATTTTAGGTTAAAGTTAAGTTACATTTTAGTGTTAACTCAAATTTGAAAGGCACTTATAAGAATACTACTTAATAATAATACTTATAAGCGGCGACGGGCTTGCAACCTGTCACGTATGTAATGCTAACTACTAGAAAATGTGGATATGTATCGAAATGTTTGGACATGGTTTTGACTACATACTTTAGCGCCCTGCAATCTAAGAGGTCTACTCTCCCTGGGGAGTACAGTCGTGATTTTATTAAAAATAAAAAAAATCGGATCACGACTGTATTCCCCAAGGCGCTTAGATACTAAATATCTGAAGGGGTTAGTCAGAGGCACATGCTCACATTTTGCAGTAGATAGCATTCGAAGTGACAGGTTGCAAGACCATCGCCGCTTAATTGTATTCGTCTTTGAAAGTACCAACTGTCAATATCTAAAGTCCATAAGGTACTATTCAAAAATGTCAATGGTTGAAAACAAAAGACCGAAATGAAATCTGAAATACTGTAAAATTTATCGTGAAATTCGCGCGAACTCCGCCAAAGTCTTGCCAACTGAAGCAATACCCTCTTTCATAAATTCACAGATTCTAATTCGGGCACACAGGTGTCCAGTCTTGTAGGTACCTTGGTACAAGCATGAGTAGGTACATTTGCATTTTATTTGGATGATTTTAGTAACTTCAAAAGAATTGTGGGAGGCACCTCGACTTTCATTTCGAAGGTCGTGGGTTCGAATCGGCGTGCATCAATAGATTTTTCTGTTCGAAAAATGTATATAAATGTGCTTCAAAATACTTGCTCAAATTTGAAAGAAAACATCTTGAAGAACTGGACTTATAAGAATACTCTATTTAATAAGATCGGTTTTAAGCCCTTCACCCATAAATACAAAGATTTTTTTACCGTTTTACGAAAAAAAATTCCCAAATATCCCGAAAAATCAATTACCTGAATTCGAACCCACGACCTCCAAAGGTTGAGCAACAAGGTTCTTTTTCACATAAATTTGAAAAGTTAAGCTGCCTACCTATTGCCCACTAGGCTGACTGCTCACAGTAGGTAGGAAGGTACTTCTAAGTAGGAAAATTGGCAGGTAAAACGCCATCTGTTAGGGATTTATGAAATATGTATAGAAATGTTTTAACAGTTTGCGATGCAAAAAGGGACTAAGGGTAGGTACTGGGCGATGGTGGAAAATAAGTGGTTAAACAAAAATTTACCTGTACCTAAGTACTTACGTGAGAACTAAAGGTATCTCATGAAGAGGCACTGCCATACATTATGTTTGACACAATAGCACAATACCCACATTTATGCAATAGTTAGCTTAAGAGAACTACTTGGGGCCTAAAGGGGGTGATCACAGGCATTGTAGTAGTTAGCAAGTGAAATCTTAATAGGGTTTATAGGGGGTGATCAGATCCACGTCCATACATCATGTTTATTACAATACAATTTACCACATTATTGTGAGTGAGCTGTGAGGGTAGAATTAACTAAAACGTTAAAAGTGTAACAGTTCAAAACGAAAATTATACCTGGAACCTCCCGGAAGGGACGCTAAATTAATTATTCCGAATCTCAGAATAAGGTAACTGATTAGGACTTCCCTAATTCCCAGTTAATTTGATGAAAATCTCATACACCCGAATAATTTCGGACCTTTTAATCTGGACCCTCGAGATCTTTAATAGTTTAAATGGCTCTGTGTGTGGTTTAAAAGCGCCAATGCAATCAACTTTATGCTAAAAAACTTTTTGTGTAAAAATAATTGTCAAAACAAAAAATAAATAGGTTATCGACTGTACGATAGTATAGGATATCTCCTCTAAAATTTCAAATTTGATTCTTTGAAGATGTCTAAAGGGGAGTCAGAGGCACGTCCAAATATTAAAAAAAAATTACTCGTAAGTACATAAAAAGATTTTTGTCGAAATATATATTTTACAAACAAAAAAATTACTTAAATATATCATATAGGTAATCCTAAAGTACGATAGAGACATTCTC
This sequence comes from Hydriomena furcata, assembly GCA_912999785.1. Classification (NCBI taxonomy): domain Eukaryota; kingdom Metazoa; phylum Arthropoda; class Insecta; order Lepidoptera; family Geometridae; genus Hydriomena; species Hydriomena furcata. Next base: position 9,364,082 of record OU538848.1, read on the forward strand.
TCAGATACTGATCCTTTGCAGATGTCTGAAGGGTAGTCAGAGGCACGTCAAAGCATAAAAAATTGTACTCAAAAAGTTTGAGGTCTATAATATAGGTAGGTACTCGTATTAATCATAACAAACAAATTTGATCAAAACTGTAATCCCCGAGTACGGTAGATACATTCTCAAGGAGCTCGGATCCTTTGAAGATTGTCTATAGGAGTAGTCAGCGACACGTCCAAACAATACCTGCATGTATCACATGTCTATATTTTTCAGTAGTAAGCACCATACGTGACAGGTTGCAAGACAATCGCCGCTTATAATAATACTAACTGATTTCTTCAAAATTGCCTTCATCGATTTGAGCACGTACATATATTTTTGGTGTAGATTAATTCATATTTTATTATTTATTCATGACCGGGGATCAAACCCATGACATTTGGATAGAGGTCGACCCATTTCCCACACGCCCTATTCCAATAAATATTTAATTCAAATAACACACTATCTATTCGCATCGGAGAATACTCTTCAACAGCTCAAATTAGGTTAAACGGGATTTATAGCTTCGAATTAATCGCTTCTCGCTGGACGATCGACACAGGAAACGAAGGAAAGCTAGTACATTTAATAGTTTAACTAACTGGACCGGCGCACTTCGTACTGCTTAGGAATAGAGCGCTTGTTGTGGCCAAAAAAAAAAAACATTTCTAATAAACGTTTAACTATAGATTTTGACACGGGTCTTTACTACGTAATTACCTTTAATTTACTTTCCCGACGTTTCGACTATGTTACAATAGCTATGGTCGCGGGCAGACATTGTAATCACGATAGTTTGAAAAATATATTTGTAGTGTATACGGAATATTAAAGTGATGATAACGTCTTCGATTCCCGAGGCTAGCCGAGTGAATACGAATGAATACCGAGCGTTGATCGGCACTCAAAGCAAGGCCTGCGAGGGAGCGGACGCGTTTGATTATATGTATCATTCGAGATGTTTTATTTAATACCCAAGCAACCTGTACAATATTGAAACAATCATTAAAACGATGTTTTTTAAGCAACATAGAATAGAGTGTTTATCCATCTCTTAGGTTAGGCAAAGGTTTTGTAACAAGCGATATTTATTTATTAATTATTCACGCGAAGACGTGACTAGCGAGTGCTGGCTTTTAAACCAAAATTATCAAATTCAAATGTAAAATACGAGTAAAAGAAAATAAAGCTTTATATTGATAAATATTTTTCGATGACAAGCTTTTGTAAAATCATTCTATCCATCGAACACCAGCGCTATCACCTTGTCATCGGAACTTGACAAGAATGTAAACTTTTTACTCAATCGAAGTATTTACTAAGGAGTTCCGTTGTGAGTGACTGTTGAACAGCTCCAGACTCCATCATCAGATCAGCTCACATCATATTATTGCATTGTCACTAAAGTTACATAAGTATGAAAAAAATCAGCTCAATCGGTTGGGGATAACTGCTTCAAAATTGAGTTGCAAGATTTCAACTTAAAAAACATAGTTACATACATAATAGTGCAAGTAAAATAAAATCACAAGGATCGTTTTGACATTCATTTGAGAGAAAGCTTAGCAAAATCTGTCAATCAATGACAGTCAACCTTCAACAGAACTACAAGCTGTTTCAAAATTATTTTGTGATTTATAACTAAACTTTGTGATTGAATTATATTTACCAAGAATTTTTTAATTATTGTTGAAGAGTACTCTAAATCGAAATGTATTTATAAAGAATGCATTTCTAATGAGAATAAAGGAAGCAAAAGAGGTATATCAGGATTGTAGCATTAAAAACCGCGGTCTCTGCCTACCCCTTCGACAAACAGAAATAATTTTATGCAGGTGTTTATTTAACAGACGAAGTTTCACTTAGCACCTGACGTTTCGTAGTTATTGAAACTGGTTTTTAACTGCCGAAAAAAATAATTTTTTTTTATGTTAGACGACGCACTTTTTACAGAGTAGACCAATTTTGATAATTTTGCAAAGTTAATCGCATAAAATTTCAGAAAGGTCGGAACGTTTTCGTCGGTTTTCTAAACGCTATTATGATATAACTACTTTACGTGTTTCATGAACTGAACCAGCTATATTAATGCGGGCTGTGTTTGGACTAATACTGAAATGTGGGCGAGCGATAATTCGCAGGGAAGCTTAACGTAATGAAGTGCCTGTTAATGTAATGCTTTATTAGTGGATATGTCCCTTAACTAACATTTAAAAATACTTATTTAGTTTTATTATATCTGACCCGCGACAGTCTGTCGTTCTAAGTTTTAATAATAATAATAATAAAAAATACTATCACGTCTGTAATCCCCTAGTACGACAGACATTCTCTCAGATCTCCTGGCGCTTAGATCCTATGAAGATGTCTAGATGTCAGAGGCACGTCCAAACATTATATTTGGCACGTGCCTACATTTTGCAGTAGTTAGCATTCCATACGTGACAGGTTGCAAGCCGATCGCCGCTTATAAGAATACTAACTGGTTTCCTCACGATGTTTTCCTTCACCGTTTTGCGTGTTTTTGATGAGCATATACATTTTTGAAACAGAAAAAATCATTGATGCACGCCGGGATTCGAATTCACGGCCTTCAGATTGAAAGTCGAGGTACCTCCCACAGATAGTTACAATGTCTAATTCTGAAATGTATTTATCTGGTAAAAAAATGTTACCCTACTTTACTTATCCGATAACACGAAAGCCAAGCCACGGTCAGAAGCTAGTGAATAAACAAACAAGTTTTTTTATGGCCATTTTCCCTATAAAGCTTAGAAATCTTTTTAAATTGATCCAATTTTCAGATTCAAATAAACTCAAAAAGCGTCAAAGTGCAAATAAATAATTCTCCAATGAACCGGAGGGAGACATAGAAATCCTTTCCGTGACGTCACAGGCCGGTGGAGCGTCTTGCGACGGGATGGTGTTATGCAGTGGGAGGCATGCAATATATAAAATCATATTTTTATTGTTTTCCATCACTCTTATTACAAGAGCAGTTTTCAGTGTTTTTCTAGTGATTTCTAAATATCTCTATTTTGGTTTAAGCTTTAAATCTAAAAATTATTAATATTCCTTGTTTTGTTTTTCCGACGTTTCGACCATGTTATATTCATAGTATATGTTAAACCTTGATTATAATACGTTTCTATAATGATAGTTTTAAGTTCTTCTGCAAAAACAGTCTTCACTTCTCTAGAGCTTTATTAAAAGTATATGATTTTCATAATTAATTAATTAGTAGCAAAGTAGGTGAAAATTTACATTTATAGTTTTATTCAAATAAAAAATATAATTTTTGACTACACTTTTATCTAAGGATAATTCTGTAGAACAGATGAAAATGATAATAAATAAAAAATTCAGCTATCTGACTTTCCACACAGCTATAACATTTTTCTTGGTTCCTATCGCATAACACCATCTACGGTCCACTCCGAACAAAAGTCACCGCCTTTTCCCAGCCGTTGAAACTCAACTTCTTTTACTGTAAGTAGCAAGTTTACTAACTTATTGTGATTGAAAAAACCATTCACTTTTTGTTGATAGAAGCATTCCCGTGTTGTATTGTACCGTCCGCTCGATGCCTATTGAATAAGTAGTTCTTTAGACTGTTTGCTAAATGGATAAAAAGAAAAAAAAAAAAAAATGGCCGTTCGGTTTATTCGTTTTTCAAAAAAATAAACCAAGTAAGGCCTTTTTAAATCTTTTATAGATAATTTAAACCACTGGTCGTCAAACTGGAGGCCCGTGGCCGGTTTTTGTGCGGCCCGCGACAAACAAAAAAAAATGAATAATCAACTATCTATGTATGATAACAGATTTTGCGTACCTACGTAGTAAACTAAATATACACAAAAGTGTTCACAAACCCATTCACATACAAAGATAGGCTAGCGTTACTACAAATTTGTATAAATTATCCAACATAACTTATAGCGTTTGTTCGCTTATAAGTACCTACTCGGTTCGTATGCGTATTTTTCACTTTGCTCGTACATCATTTATTGGTTAGTTGTGGTTGTCGACCAATTACAACCAAAAAAATACGAATACAATAAGTAGATAAACGCCCTTAGTTATGCGACCCGGCAGTGATACATTGTCCCAGCCCTAAGCCAAAAAAGTGAGAGGACCGCTGATTTAAATAGAGTCAGATATAACTTTTTACACACTTGAAGTTTAGTGCCTAGGATATGTTTAAGATTGAGTAGGGTTGCCCAATGCCAACGCAGTAGCCTATCCTCTAAATAGCTTTATCCACAGAAAATAAATAGTCATTACGATTATGCCGTGGGTTTCCACACGATGTTTTCCTTCACCATTTTGAGTACGTTTTAAGGCGCACATAAATTTGTTCATTGGTGCATGATAGGGATTTAAACTCATGATAATCGGATGGATTATCATGATAGTACATGATTTTTGAAAAAAAAACTATGTTGTTTTCTTTTTGTGTAGATATGATTAGATTAGTGGTCAACGCTCACATACAGTACTACTGAACAATTAGTTGAAATTAAATTGTAAGTTAAACTTTGCATTCTGTGATTATTAACTATATAGCTTACTTTAAAAAAATAATAATTCAAAAATCATCTATTTCAATAAAATCACAAAGATCACTTCTTTGAAACGTCTTAGGAACTAGGCGAAGCTACGCCGATTTCTCGAGACCAAGCCTAGAAGAATCAGGCAGCAATCACGGCTTGGGGTCTACGTTTTTTTTAATGATCCTTTCCTTAATGCTATGTAGAGCTCCAGTGTGGTACCAATCGAACAAGGTAAAGGCTCAAACAAGAATAATAATTAATTAAAAGTACCATTTTTAGGGTTCCGTACCCAAATGGTAAAAACGGGACCCTATTACTAAGACTTCGCTGTCCATCTGTCTGTCACAGGGCTGTATCTCATGAACCGTGATAGCTAGACAGTTGAAATTTTCACAGATTATGTATTTCTGTTGCCGCTATAACAACATATACTAAAAACAGCATAAAATAAATATTTAAGTGGGGCTCCCGTACAACAAACGTGTTTTTTTGCCATTTTGTATAGATAATAGTACGGAACCATTCGTGCGCGAGTCCGACTCGCACTTGGCCGGTTTTTTCCTTTTACTATTGTAACACAGTCGCTTAATCGCGTCAGTTTGAACGCACCTCGAGAGGAAGCACTCCATCGCACTCCCCAGAGGCAAATACAAATACTACTTGTGGAATTGCTTTTCAATGTCTCAATATTGGGAATGTATTTGTCATTTGAATTACTGCAAGCTTAAGGGGGATAGATTATTGAGACGCGAAACACATTAAACATAAAAAACCGGCCAAGTGCGACTCTACTTTTATCGTGCGAAGAAGGGGTGAGCAGCTAGTAACAATATAAAATAAAGCAAAAGTTGTAGAGAAACATATTTATCCAAACATTTGACACATGCCCACACATTTTGCAGCATAATATGTGACAATTTGCAAGCCTATCGCCGCTCAAAATAAATTTTTAAACAAGAAAAACCAAGTCGGAGGTACCTCAACTTTGCATCAATGGATTTTTCTGTTTGAAAAATTTATATGCGCATCAAAAACACGTGCTCAAAACGGTGAAGGAAAACATCGTGAGGAAACCAGTTAGTATACTTATAAGCGGCGATTGCCTTCCAACCTGTCACGTATGGAATGCTAACTAACTGCAAAATGTGGGTATGTGCCAAATATAATGTTTGGACGTGCCTCTGACTACCCCCATTTGATATCTTCGAAGGATCTAAGCGTCTGGAGATCTGAGAAGATGACTACCGTACTTGGGGATTACAGTCGTGATCCTATTTATTTATTTTAGTTTAGAAAAACCACTCAGAATAAAAGAAAACTAAACGCACTAACGACAGAAACTGTTAAACCCAGATTCTAAAACGTGATTGCACTAGAATGTCGCATACTACTTTAAGAGTCCTGCGAGTCTAAGGTTTAATTAAAATTTAAATTGGAATGCCTCGGTTGAAAAAAGGCTAGATTAGTAGAAAATAAATGTAATTTGCTAAGCTAACTTTTAAGTTATCAACTAGTTTTTAAGGTTCCGTACCCAAAGGCTAAAAACGGGACCCTATTAATAAGATTTCGCTGTCCGTCTGTCTGTCACAGGGCTGTATCTCATGAACCGTGATAGCTGGACAGTTGAAATTTTCACAGATTATGTATTTCTGTTACCGCTATAACAGCAAATACTAAAAACATACAACTCCCATACTACAAAAAACTTGTTTTTTTTGCCGTTTTTTATAGATAATAGTACGGAACCCTTTGTGCGCGAGTCCGACTCTCACTTGGCCGGTTTTTTAAACAACGATCCGACTTTTTTAACGCAGCGTTGGTCACATCATCAAGGACATCTACCCCAACTACGTGAAAAATGAAAATGAAAAATGATCACGACTTTAATACCCACGTACCTACGGTTGATAGTTTCAGATTTTTAGACGCTCTGATCCTTGAAGATGTCTAAGTGTTAAATTTGTCATATGCCCTAATTTTGCAGTAGCTAGCATTCTATGCCATATGGTGACAGGTTGCAAGCCCATCGTCGCTACTATGAGATGCAAACTACTGTAAAGGATAAACATTGTGCCAAAAGTTATGTTAGGATTTTTAGGTACCATACATATGGATTACAGTCGTGATCCTATTTAAATTTTTAATTATGTTTTTTATATCTATGTCGTCATAAGATTATAAATATAAATAAATAATGTATGTAAAAAATATATTTTTATTACAAGTTATGCTTAGTTTTCATTAGATAAGTTAGATAATATTTTTAATAAAAGAAAAAAATAATGTCCACGATTTTTAGCAGCTAAAGTCTTCAACATTTTTGTCTTGTTTTTCGAAAGATATAATTTAGTTCCGAGAATTTTTCCATCAAAGCAAGTTTCCTTAAAAACCGTCGAAATATTAAAGAAAAAAAGCTTACAACTTTAAGCTTATATTATAATAGTTGACATCTTTTCAGATCATAGGCCATCAGCCACTTGAAGGGATAGGCAGACGCACGTCCAAAAATTTGACAATTTACGACAATCGTTCTATCGAATTGGTTCCTAAATGTATCAAATAAAAGGTTATTTTTTGTTGTTACTTGTATATTAATACATACTTTATTAACCGACGATAATCGGAGGTTCTTAAGTCAACGCTTATTTATATATTATAATACTAGCGACCCGTCCCGGCTTCGCACGGGTAGCATGTTATTATACATATAAACCTTCCTCCTGAATCACTCTATCTATTTAAAAAAACCGCATCAATATCCGTTGTGTAGTTTTAAAGATATAAGCAAACATACATACATACAGACGCGGGAAGCGGAAAGCGACTTTGCTTTATACTATGTAGTGATATATATTTTTATGTATGACCGCATATCTTATTACCTACCTGGTGTTCCGATTTCGATGATTTTTTTTTCTATTGTGTAGAGAATATAGTCCCAAGTTGATCTCATTTAAATTATATTTATGAAGAACTATCAGTTCCTTCAAAAACTTAAATAACTAATATTATCTACTAGAATAACATTCTCTCTGAAGTAAAAGTTAAAAAAAAAAATGTAAAAAACCATGTGCGTCGATCAGTCACTCAAAACTATAATATTCTTATCCAATAAAAATATTTACTGTAAATAATTTACAACATTATTTTTTTGAATATAATAATATTAATTTTGTGATTTAGATTTTACATAATTAGAACTTTTACTTCAATTAAATATTTTTGTCGTTTCTCCGCTACATTAGGTCCGTTGTGTTAGTAACCGCGATTTAGAAGACCAGGGCTTAAGCTTGGAGTGCTTAGAATCTAGGATTCTGCAAAGAGCGAGCTGTGCTTTAAGATAAGGAGTTAATTTGTTTAATAAAGACAGAATTTAGATTTTCCAAGAATAAGATAAGAAAGCTATTGAGCTAAAATATTCTAGAATTCTTTATTCTAAAGCTAGTTTCTTTAAGATCATTATTTTTATAAAATAATTAAATATATAAATAAAAAATATATTGAGGGCATTATCACACAGCGCCATCTAGTCCTAAACTAAGCAGAGCTTCTATAAAAACCAGATGAATGATAGATTACTTATATAAAACACTTTTTTGTAAATAAATATTTCACCCAGACACAGAACAAACATCCATGTTCAACACACAAATGTTTGTCGCGGGGAAAAATCGAACCTACGACCTACAGCGCAGAAGACAGCTACTAACGCAGCTGTGAGGCCATTCGACAATCTAACTGTAATTACCTTTTTTTTTCAATAAAACTTTTCGTAAACGTAGCTCCATTGTGGTGCATAACAAAGTAAAATACATTTATATAAATAAATAGAATCACGACTGTAATCCCCAAGTACAGTAGACATCCTGTCAGACCTCCAGGAGCTGTCAAAAAGTTGTCAGAATGGGTTAGTTGGAGGCAGATTCAAATATTACATTTGTCACATACCCACATTTTGCAGTAGTTCATTCCAAACATGACAGATTGCAAGCCCGTCACCGCTGGTTATCACTACATAGTATAAAGCAAAGTCGCTTTCCGCTTCCCGCGTATGTATGTTTGCTTATATCTTTAAAACTACACAACGGATTTTGATGCGGTTTTTTTTAATAGATAGAGTGATTCAGGAGGAAGGTTTATATGTATAATAACATGCTACCCGTGCGATGCCGGGGCGGGACGCTAGTATAAAATAACTAGTAAAAATGGTCGTGAAAGAAATATTTGAATTGAAATCGTGCCGGACTCAGTTCATATGCGACGGACACACAATCATTGATTGGCTGACCAGTGGATCTCAAACTGTGGCATTGACGACCTTGGTGGTGCATTGTGCTAAAGGCGTGACTAAAAAGGTGCAGCTATGAGCGCGACGGGGCATAGCGATGCATAGTCTACATTTTTATAGTTCCGTACCCAAAGAGTAAAAACGGGACCCTAATTTATTCTGCTGTCCGTCTGTCTTTCTGTCTGTCTGTCACCAGGCTGTATCTCATGAACCGTGATAGCTAGACAGTTGAGTTATTATAATGAGGTTAAATTTAAATTTTGATTTGTTATAATAATAAATTACTAGACTTATTTAAAAAAATCTTTCACTTATCAAAATCCACATAAACAACAAGTTACAAAAGTTTCATTTTATTTTGATTTGACTTTTCGATACTAATACTTATAAGCTTAACTAGTATTTTTGTACATGCTGTCCATGGTTCTTAAATCCTTGAGATCTAGAGGAGGTAGTCAGAGGTATGTTTATCCTGATTCTTCTATGCTTGATCACGTGGAAGAGGCGTAGCTTCACCTAGCTCCTAAAACGTTTCAAAGTGATCCTTGTGATTGTATTTAAATAAATTCCTTTTAAATTTGAATTTATGTCCAAACGTAACATTTAGCGCATGCCCAGTTTCTTGCAGTTATTTTTTGGTCCTTCCAAAACATTGAGAACCTCATACCCTTCGGTCCACGCGCCTATCTCTTTCAATACTGGGTCCTGTTTGTTCTGTTATCCTTTGTTTAACTTTCCACGTTGTTGCGCAGAAAGTAAACCGATACAGTGGGACCTAGGTCTACAAACAAATAGTACTATAGTACTAGTAGATCATAGTTCATCAATTCTACTATCCTACTAATATTATAAATGCGAAAGTTTGTGAGTATTTGTGTGTATTTGTTACTCTTTCACGCAAAACCTACTGAACGGATTAAAATGAAACTTTACAGTAATATAGCTTAAGCATCAGAATAAGACATAAGCTACTATTTATCCAGGTCCACCCGTGCGGAGCCGGGACGAGCAGCTAGTATATAAAAAAAGCCGTGTTGGCCGAGTAGGAGGTACCTCGACTTTCATTTCGAAAGTCGTGGGTTCGAATCCCGGAGTGCATCAATAGGTTTTTCAGTTCAAAAAATGTATATGCGCATCGTACAATAAACCCGTTAGTATTCTTATAAGCGGCAATGGGCTTGCAACCTATCACGTATAGAATGCTAACTACTGAAAAATGTGGGCATGTGCCAAAAATAATGTTTGGTTGTGACTCTAATTACCCCCACTAGACATATTCAAAGGATCTAAGCGCCTGGAGATCTGAGAGGATGTCTACCGTACTTGGGGATTACAGTCATGATTAACACAAAAATATATTTTTTGTCTGTATAATTATTAGTATAGATGTAGAAAATTAGATAAAAACACCAGCTCCTAAAATGGGTTTTCATTAAAAGAGTAAAGAAAGCTATTACGTCCCGGAACGCGCGACTAATTAAACCCGCATCCCGCGGGACAAAGTGGAACAAAAAATTGCGGAAAGCTCCTTATAATCATTGTTCAAATCTTGTGAAAAATCTTAAGTACTTCTAAATATATAAAACTGTCACAATACTAACTGAAGCAAATAAAAAAAGCCGTTGGGCGAGTGAGTGGGTGGTACCTAGGTTTTCAATCCGGTCGTGGGTTCGGATCCCAGCCGTGCATCAATGGATTTTTTGTTAAAAATTTATATGCGCATTAACACGTGCTTATAGCGGTGAAGGAAACCAGAAAGACCGAGACGTGCCTCTGACTACCTTAAGATATCTTTATGGATCTGAGCGCCTGAAGATCTGAGAGAATGTTTACAGTAGAGATTTTTTTTTTAACTATCATACTGTTTTTTGATAGATCAGTCAGTCAGTCAGTCAGTCAGTAACACAAAAGTTTTTTATTTATTTAGATAAAATGTTTTTTAATTTATTTTGGAAATAATTTTATTTTATTTATATTGTCGTCTGGTTTAAAGGTAAAATAGAAGTGACCTTTAAACAATAATTATTATATTGTTCATTGTAAATTATATTCATACAATGTGGTTGTCTGTTACATTAAACATTAGGTCACGTGATTTGACAGTGACAAATAAGGTTGAGGATTTAGATGACAGCTTGCATAAGCCATAATTTCTTAAAAAGCAGTCACCATCTTTTACAACTAAAATATTACAGAATTGTTCAAGAAAATGTATAAATTAACAATTATGTACACAAATTATTTTTAGATATTTTGTAGTTTTTGTGTTTTTTTTTATTTTCAAATTTATATATTATATAAATATATATATTATGTATAGGATCACGACTGTAATCCCCAAGTACGGTACATCCTGTGTCAGTCATCACAGTCATCACAGTGGGGTAGTCAGAGGCACGTCCAAACATTATATTTGGCACATGCCCACATTTTGCAGCGCATCGCCGTTTAAAAAATACTAACTGGTTCCCTCACGATGTTTTCCTTCACCGTTTTGAGCACGTGTTTTAGATGCGCATATAATTTTTTGAATAGAAAAATCCATTGATGCACGCCGGGAATCGAACCCACGACCTTCAGATTGAAAGTCGAGGTACCTCCCACTCGGCTGCCACAGATTATATATCTATGTTCGTTATACATAAATCTATGTCCTGGTGGGAATCGAACCCACAATCGAACTGAACTATGAGGCCTGTTAAAGTATATTATGACTATCAATTATACTTTGACAGGTATAGGATTGAAAATTTGTTGTCACCGCTTTACGGTTATCTTTATAACGGATAACGTTTTATAGAAACTATAGACTTAGACCTTGTCTGTCAGATAGGATTTAGGATCTCAGTATAAACCCTAAAAGCTGCTTTTAGATTGCTTTTCTTAAAAGCGAAAAACATATAATTTGATATTTGAGTAAAAGCATTAATATTGAAGTCGATATACAACTTAAGAATATATTATACGTAAATTCAAATATAATTAAAATTTTATGATTTTTATCTCTTCAGTTTTACTAAAAAACGGTATGAATACTTATAAATTTAAGCTGTTAACTTTATTTCTATAAAATAAATATTATATTTATATCGTTATACTTGCTGTCCCGACAGACGTTGTCCTGTCAAATTTCAAGAATCTCACGGAAAAAAGCACTTTTAATTTTTCCCAAACTTTGTGCTATCTTTTTTATATTGATTTCATAAAAATTGGTCAAGCCGTTTCGGAGGAGTTTGGTTACAAACACTGTGACACAAGAATTGTAGGAAGATATACGTTCGTATGTGAGTTCGTCCATGCATCAATGCGTAAATGAAAACAATATTTAATTATACACGTGTTCTAAATAGTGAAGGAAAACATCGTGAGGAAATCAGTTAGAATTCTTATAAACGGCGATGGGTTTGCAGTAGTTAGCATTTCATACGTTTCTATTCAAAATGTGAGTATTTAATAATGTTTGGACGTGCCTCAACCTCCTCTAGACATCTTCAAAGATTTTCTATATGTCTGTCTGTGACTTTATCATGGCCAAATCACTGGGCCGATTATGATGAAATTGCATATGTAGATAGTTTAGTCTTATGACAGACATAGGTTACTTTTTAGCATTTTTTTTTTTAGGAATTTCAATGTTTTTGATAAAGTCTCCAAATCTACGAGGACAAAGTCACGGGTAAAAACTTGTCTAAATAAAGTCCCACTATTTTAACCGAACTATGGTCATACCAACTCACGTGACATTCATAACATCTCACGTGACATTCAACAGGCCGTGTCACATAAATCAAACGCGACGTTTCCGCTGCGTGGCCGCCGCGTCGTATCTGCGTGTCGCAGGCGACAGTGACTGTTCTATGAGTTATGCCATACGAGATCATTCACCACTACGGAATACGAATTTTAAAGGTTTTTAATAATGATTAAAAGCCGTGTTGGCCGAGTGGGAGGTACCTCGACTTTCAATCTGAAGGTCGTGATTTCGAATCCCGGCGTATCATTCATGATTTTTTTTGTTGGAAAAATTTATATGCGCATCAATAACACGTGCTCAAAACGGTGAAGGAAAACTTCGTGAGGAAACCAGTTAGTGGAATGCTAACTACTGCAAAATGTGGGCATGTGCCAAATATAATGTTTGGACATGCCTCTGACTACCCCCACATGACATCTTCAAAGGATCTAAGCGCCTCTAGATCTGAGAGGATGTCTACCGTACTTGGGGATTACAGTCGTGATCCTATTTATTTATTTTTTTAATAATGGCACGGGGCCGAGAAAGTATGAAATGAAATTGACGTTATGTTTTTTCATGCAATTTGCAACTTTTTGAGCGACTAAGATCTGAGATTTTCATAAAAGAACCTGTCATTATAAAAACCGGCCAAATGCGAGTCGGACTCGCGCACGAAAGGTTCCGTACCATTATTTATAAAAAACGGTAAATAAACTCGTTTGTTGTATGGGAGCCCCACTTAATTTTTTTTTTATTCTGTTTTTAGTATTTGTTGTTATAGCGGCAATAGAAATACATCATCTGTGTAAATTTAATAGGGTGTAATAGGGTCCCGTTTTTACCCTTACGTGGTTACGGAACCCTAAAAAGAGTGTCATATTCCGTAAATCTACTTGCTTTTGAAAATCCTTTATTTTAATGAAACGTACAAAAAGATGGATATCTACGCGTTGAAAGTTCTTTTGTATTCTAAAGATAAAAAGCTTTTCCTTTTGTACTAGTTATATAACTTGTTATTAATAATGAACATATTCTCTTCATTATTATTTTATAAAGAAAAAGTAACGAGTTGTCTATAATATTAACTTTTAAGGCGCTCCCAGTCGACGATTATTTTTGTTCGAAACGAAAAAATAAATACTTGTGAACAAGCCACATCTCCTATTTTATAATGAATAGTATATGTGAATAAAGATGTACCCATCTTTAATCACTTCGATAAATAATCCTACCGACCGCTGCAATGATGACAAACACACGTCCGCGCGTGGTCAGCCTTAGCTTTTCGAATAAATTAATGATATAAATTAAGTATAATTACTTATCAAAAATCTATCCTAATAGAAATCTAGATCTACGTATTACCTATCTTTAACAATAAATCACAAGTTGATTTTAATAATAAGTATATAAAATATTTCGATCATAAATTCTAAAACGTATCATTTTGAAATAATATTTTTATCGTGAAAAGTTTCTGCTATTATGTTTTCAGCTTAATAGAAATCTAGGTAGGAACCTGAAGTAATATACTTATAAAAATAGGAGATGTGGCTTGTTCAGAAGTATTTCTTTTTTCGTTTCGAAAAAGAGCAATCAGCGACTGGCAGCCTCTTAAATATTTTCTTTTACCCACGTCATCATTTGCTAGTTAGTATTCTTGTAAGCGCCGAGCAGCGACCTGCAAAGACGTGCATCTGACTACCTCCATTAAACATCTTCAAGAAACCAAACATCTGGGAATCTGAAAGGCTTTTTACCGTCCTTGGGGATTACAGTGATCCTATTTCATTTAATTTTTTCATCATATTTTGCCGAAATACAAAAATTACGACGCGCTACGAAATGCTACAAATTGCTACGAAACGCTACGAAATGCTACGGCGCTACGCTTCGTAAAAAATGCCAAGTACACGGAAGCCTACTCAAATTCATGTGCCATTTTGCTCCGCATAGCTCTATCTCTCGCGTTTCTGAAAACATCCCTATATGAATGCATCATAGCGCCTCATCCCAAAGACTATTATCCCCTGGACGTCGACGTCGTTTTAAAACATGAACTCTCGGTGAATTTTATCATAGAAATTTTCACTTTTATTTATTACCAGTAGAAATCTTTTGACTTTATTCACGTTAAGTTAATTTCAAACCTCGCTATGCTCTTAGGGGTTAAATTTCGAGAACTCATTTTTTTGTGCAGCCTTACACATTACAAAAATATAATTAGTCTCTATATCACTCCCACATTGAGACAAATCCAACGACACCTCATTTTATTGTAATCTGTCAAGTCGTTTGAGCTGTAGAGCTTGTCAAAGACATGGACATACATACAAAATAATACATAGTATTGTGTTAATAATAAAAAAAAATATATATATAATAAATATTGGTGGATATTTTACACATCGCCATCAAGCCCAAAACTAAGCAAAGCTTGTACTAGATAACTGATAGAATACTTAAATACTTTTTTTTAATACATACTAACACCCAGACACAGAGCATACATCTATGTTCATCACACAAATATTAGCTCTGGGTGGGGATAGAACCCACAACCTACAGCGCTTAAGGCAGAAGTTACTACCAACAGAGCTGTGAGACGTATAATGCCACCATTCCAAAAGATTGGTAACTTTTAGCGCTATCTATGAAACTTTAGCGTCCAGAAGCTGCATCACCTTATGTTCGAGGTAATATATCACCTATGCACGGGTTCCGCATACTAAACGCTAGATAGAAGGATCCCTGAACAGGTGTTAAACAGACTAGGGATAGGATAGCTATTATAATTTTAAAAGTTATATCCATATAATACTAGAAGAAAACTAAAAGAAGACTAAAAAAGCCGTGTTGGCCAAGTGGGAGGTACCTCGACTTTCAATCTGAAAGGTCGTGGGCTCAAATCCTGGCGTGCATCAGTGGATTTTTCTGTTCGAAAAATTTATATGCGCATCAAAAACACGTGCTCAAAATGGTGAAGGAAAACATAGTGAGGAAACCAGTTAGTATTCTTATAAGCAGCGATGGGCTTGCAACCTGTCACGTATGGAATGCTAACTACTGAAAAATGTGGGCATGTGCCAAATATGATGTTTGGACGTGCCTCTGACTACCCCCACTAGACATCTTCGAAGGATCTAAGCGTCTGGAGATCTGGGACGATGTCTACCGTACTTGGGAATTACAGTCGTAATCCTATTTAATTTATTTTTATTATTTACTAGCAGACCCGGCTACGCGTTGCTGTGTCAACAGATATCGCTATCTGTTAGAATCTTTTTGAGCTAACAGATAATTGTGACTGTCAGATAATAAACAAATAATTTGCAATATATTGCGACTATAAATTGAGATGTAAGCTATTCTATCTTTCAAGTTGGATCAAACTGCACACGGTGTGCAAAGTTTGATTAAAATCGGTTAAGTAGTTTAGGAGTCCATCGCGGACAAACAACGTAACGCGTAATTTATATATATTAAGATTGATTTATAAACGCTTACGACGACACGACGATGAATGGGCTAGTCAGAGGTCGTCCAAACATTACAATGGGCACATGCCTATTTTTTGTAGTAGTTAGCACTACATACGTGACAGGTTGCAAGCCCGTCGTCGCTGGTTAATATTATTTGGTTTCTGAATTGCAAATAATTAATCAATAAACTAATAGATGGCGCTAGGCTCTTTCAATGATTTGAAAATAAAAATAGTTACAAAACAATTTCGACAACCGTGTCTCGTCTCGAGTCTCTGAAAGTCACGGGACTCGAGACACCTAAATTTACCAAAAGTCCCGGGACTTCCAGACACGACACGTACTTTTAATTATTATTCTTGTTTGAGCCTTCACCTTATTCGATTGGCACCACACTGGAGCTCTACATAATATTATGGAAAGGATCATTAAAAAAAAGGTAGACCCCAAGCCGTGTTTGTTGCCTGATTCTTCTAGGCTTGGTCGCATGGAATCGGTGTAGCTTCACCTAGTTCCTAAGACGTTTTAAAGTGATCCTTGTGATTTTATTGAAATAAATGTTTTTTGAATTTGAATTTGAGACATCCCGGGACCTAAATCCTAGTATTGTCTTATCGTCTACCACTGTGAGAATGCGTCTACATGTATAACAAAACGGTTTAATTCAAATGTTTGTTTAGTGGTCAGCGGGTGAGTGCAAACTTCCTGTCTCATGAGCACGCTTGTGTGTTTCTGCTTTTATATATTTATTGGCGCGTGATAGAATATACAGAGGCTGTTTCTAAAGTTATCGAAGTGTGTTTTGGCAAATAAAATTACACGTGATGTTGATAGAATCAAAACATGCTGAGTAATTCTAATAATATAAATCTCGGAATTTTGTATGTTTGAATATTTGTGCTCCAATTACGCCCTAGAGTTCATGCGACCAATAGCAATGCTCGACATTATCAAACTCGAATATTTGAGCGCTGTAATTGGTCCGCGCCACACAGCTTCGCAGAGGTCTGCAAAACTCCGCGTAGGTCGAAACCCACCCTTACGACCAAATGGATTATAAATAATAATGAAAAAAATAATAATAATAATAATGAAAAATATAAAATAATAATGAAAATTTAAATATAAATTCCATGTAGTTATATAATCACATTTTTTTTAATAACTACTTAAAGTGTAAAAATCTTCGACACTTTAGATTACTAAAGGGGGTAGTCAGAGGCACGTGTAACTTTACAATTGGCATGTATTCATAGATTTTTGTAGGCAAGCTGCAATATTGACCTTGAACAACCGAATAGGTCTCTGGCACACACTGACCCGACACCGATAGCTGCTCAGAATTCATCCGACGTCCTCGAAACAATAAATACATTCGGGACGTTTTAAACGTTTGTTTTGTGGTTGGCGTGGTATGAATACCAACCGGTTTTTGGGAGTCGGGTTCACCGATTTGAACGGTTCGGAACAATTAATGACGACTAAACTTGAAAAAACCGGTCACTAAGATGTGGGTTTGCTTTATTTTTGTTTTAATGCTCGTGTTTTTTTTAAATGTATGCAAAAGGTACTACGGCTATAATTTTATAGCATGTTACTTTAGAGTTTAACTTTAAAAATACAGGCTAGGATAATTTAAATTAGAGTTTTTTAAATAATAAAAATTAAGGATCACGACTGTAATATGTACATTAGACATAATTTTGGATCTCAAGGCGCTTAGATCCTTAAAGATGTCTAAAGGGGATAGTCAGGGGCTTATTATAGATTTTAAGCTTTTCTAGATAGATTTATCATACGAAAATGTCTTCGTTTTATCTGTTGATCCAAATATGTATAACAAATATCTTTTTATAACTATAGATTTTGACACGGGTCTTTATCAAGTAATTACCTTTAATTTACTTTCCCGACGTTTCGGCTATGTTACAATAACCATGGTGCTAAAGACTCGTGTCAAAATCTATAGTTATGTCTACTAATCACGATAGTTTGAAAAATATATTTTTTTAAATAAAATGTTATAGGATCATGACTGTATTCCCCAAGTACTATAAAAAATAAATCAGATACTTGAAGATTCGTGGTAGTCAAACGCACGTCTAAATCTTTTGGTATGGAGACCAGATTCCGAAGGATGAATTTTTAAGTATCTACATACAATACTAACACTCAGGAATAGTAGAAACATCTATCTCTATCTCTCTCTATCTATGTATATTATCACAAAAATGTTTTTTCTAGGAAATAATTAAATCATGGTTTTACTACAATTATGCATACAGATTTTTTTGTATATATAATACGAGATCACAACGTAAAGCGCAGAATAAAAACGACGGTTGTTGACGGGCCTCACAGCTCAGTTGATGGTAACTCTGCCTTCTGCTCTGTAGGTTGTGGGTCCGATTCCCACCCAGGATAAACATTTGTGTGACGAACATAGATGTTTGTTTTGTGTCTGGGTATGTATGTATTTACAAGAAAGTATATAAGTATTATATCATCATAAAGACATAGTTACATTTACTTCAACACTACTTGCACAATGTTGCGAGTGAGTAATAGCTAGCCATATTGCAAAAGCAATATTGCATTTCAATAAACTGAAAATAGTGCTGCATTTTCAGTCCATTTCAACCCCACTGTCCGACGATCAATAACACCGTCACATTATCGGTATTGCAATTATCTGTTCCCGTCCACCCTGCGCCACTAAACATACGCCATGATTTGAGTGAGATAGGACACGTTCATAGGCTGAGCGAGAAGCGGAGCGAGTCATCAAAGCCAACATGAATTCTTCGCAACTCGCGACTTTATATCTGACCAATTAACCTAACCTACTCAGGATAGATGAATATTTGTATGATGAATATAAAAGCTTGCTCTGTGTTCCAAAACAACATAATAATTAATATTCTATCAATAATCTAGTTCCCATTAGTACAAGTTTTGCATAGTTTTAAGTAAGATGGCGCCGTGTGAAATTTATTTCAGTGTTAGTTACCTGATTCTTCACTTCTAAGCGTGGTCGCGAGAAATTTGACGTGATTTAATTGATTTATGTATCTTTAGACTTTGATTTTCACATAATGAGAAATTTCTTTTCAGGTTTTGGCTGTATTTTGATTGAGTAAAATACGTTTTCCAAGCGAGTTTGAAAAAAATAAAAAAAAATAATAGGGTCACGACTGTAATCCCCAAGTAAATAAACATCCTCTTAGATTTCCAGACGCTTAGATCCTTTGAAGATGTCTAGTGGATCAGAACTTCCAAACATTATATTTGGCACATGCCCACATTTTCAATACGTGATAGGTTGCAAGCCCATCGCCGCTTATAAGAATACTAATCGGACTACTGATTATAAACTGGGCGAGCTTTTGATTAGTTTTAAAACTTAATTATTTATGAAACAACACTGTTTCAAGACTAACTAGCTAGACTCTTTGAATTGCTTTTATACCAAACGCTCTGCTTACCGCTTACCGCTCCGCTTACCGCTCCGCTCACCGCTCAGCTCACACCATGATCTCGGCCTTATGGTAGTGGTATTAGACCGCAATCGATACCTAATTTGGGATTAGTCGTACGAGAACCATAATATACGTATCAGATACCACTAAGTTTATGGTCCCATTTGCAGATAGGAATGAATCAATGGCATTGCTTTATGGTCCACTATTTTAGTGAGTAGAGTCGCTTTCCCAAAGCGATTTACCAATATTCTTCGTTTAATATGCAGACTCTTTGATAGGTTTAGCGGCGATGGGCTTGCAACCTGTCACGTATGGAATGCTAACTGCAAAATGTGGGCATGTAAAAATGTATTGTTTGGACGTGCCTCTGACTACACTGACACTTTCAAGGTAAGAGCCTGGAGATCAGAGAGGATGTTTACTGTACTTGGGACTTACAGTCGTGATATTATATGTTATTTTTTTTTTAATTTTGATATGTAGGTAGTTCGATAAAAAAAAATAATAGGACTGTAATCCCCAAGTACGGTAAATATCCTCTCAGATCTTCAGGGGCTCAAATCCTTTAAGATGTCTAAAGGCGATAGTCAGAGGCACACCCAGATATTACATTGGCACATGACATTCTTTATCCGACGAAAAAAGTAGGTAATCAATTCGACAAGTATAATATTTTTTTGTTGCGTTTTTTGCATTAGTATTATATATGTAGGTTGCAAGCCCATCGCCGCCTATATAAGAACACTAACTGGTTTATTAAAATTATATCAGAAAAATCCGTTGTAGCACGGCGGGGATTCAATCCCCACTAACATTATTTTAAGTACTTGTGCAATATGTAGAAAATCGTTTCATATTGGTCATCTATTCTGCCGAAACACGGACTTTGTCTGGTTAACTCCTTTCTGAGTGACGTTTCGATTCTCGCACGGCGAGAATCAATTTATTTCCTGCCATTCTCACTGCCGCCACAGAAAACATTATAATATACAGAAGAATCACTTTATGCAGTAACAAATGGCTCACAGCTCAGGTGGTAGTAACTCTGCTATCTACGCCGTAGGTTTTGGGTTCGATTCCACTCGGGACAAACATTCGTGTGATGAACAGGGCTGTTTGTTTTGTGTCTGGGTGTATCGTATGTATTTACAAAAAAAAAATAAGTATTCTATCAGTTATCTAGTTCTTATAGTACAAGCTTTGCTTAATTTGGGGCTATGGCGCTCTGTGATAACGCCCACCAATATTTATTTATTATAATGGAATAGGATCTCTCAGATCTCCAGGCGCTCAGATCCTTAAGGGGTTAGTCAGAAGCGCCAAATATTACATTTGACGCATGCCCATATTTTCCAGTAGTTAGAAATGCGAGGAAAATTTAACCTTAAAGCTGGAGATATTGTTTGGAACTGGGATACTACATTTTTTTTGATTTACAGTGAGGTAAAATTTTTATTTTTGTTTCTAATAGATAAACTAAAAGACCAATTTAAAAAAATCTTTTATCTGTCAAAAGCTATGTTATCAGCAAGTAACATGGGTTATATTTTATTTTCAAGAAAATAGAGATCTTCATTTTAAAATCGCAAAATGTACACCAAGGCTTCAAAGGCTACAGTGGACTTCATTCAAGTTTCTTTTATGCAAACTTTGACGTCTCATTTTTATTTTAAAACGTAGTTTGAATATTATTTATTAAACACTATAGATTTTAATACGGGTGTTTATCACGTAATTACCTTTAATTTATTTCCCCTCTATATCTATAGTTTGAATAGCCATTATATTCAAAACCTTTTTTTGTACAGAATTTCATCAAAATCGTTTTACTGTTACGACATGATTCAAAAGTCAAAGTCAAAAGGTGTTTATTCCAATAAAATCACAAGGATCACTTTGAACCGTCTTAGGAGCTAGGTGAAGCTAGCCTGTTCCTCGCGACTATGCCTAGAAGAACCAGGCAACAAACGGTTTGGGCCCTATCATTTATTTTCTTCAATAATTAGATTGAGTAGCAAACAAACATTTACAAAATCTATTGTGATATCAGTCTTTGAAATACCCCTAAAGGGGGTAAAATCAGAAAGTTTGTCTTATAACTTTGTATGAAAAATTCGCGGACAATCCATTGAATCGAAATGACACATACTCGTTCAACTGTCCATGAAGATAAAATGTGACAGCTTTTAAAATTGCAAAAGTCGACGCGAGTTTTTGTTGCAATCGTTACAAGTGGAACAATGTACAATTTGCAATGCATTTTGGAATTTATTCAAATTGGTATTGTACCTGTTTTATCCTTTTTAGGGACAGAACTTCCTATACGAGAAACTCTAAAATAAAAAGTGGATGAAAATCAACTAAGACAGTACAAGTAGAGGTATTTTTATACATATAACTCCAAGTACCCCTTTAGGGGTTTACAAAGTTATATTTCTTATTTTACCCTAAAAAATACTATTGTTAAAGCTATACCTTGATAACGGCTCGCAACTTGTCACGTATGGAATGCTAACCACTGCAAAAAAATGTGGGCATGTGCCAAATATAATGTTTGGACGTGCCTCCCGACTAGACATCTTTAAAGGATCTAAGCGCCTGGAGATCTGAGAGGATGTCGACCGTACTTGGGGACTAAAGTCGTGACCCTATTTATTTATTATTTTTATTTTATGTATGGTATATATTTACACAAAAAAAGCATTTAATTATTTTTTTCAATAAACTTGTTTCTATAATACAAGCTTTGCTTAGTTTGGGGCTGGATGGCGTGTGAATAAACATTTATGTTCATCATACGAATATTTTTTGTTCTGGGTGGGGATCGAACCCACCACCTACATCGCAGAAAGCAGTTACTACCAACTAAACTGTGAAGGCATTAAAAATTACAGCTCACTTTCTCAAATTAGAATCAACATTAAATATGAAAGAAGGTTACATCGACGTACGTCGCCAAATAGAAAACGTCTAAATTAATGGCTGCCATTAAATATAACGTTACACCCATATGTATGGTAATTCCACCACATTTTACTGTTATTAGCCCATTCATGTGTTTTAATTGAAAAGGGTAATGTAATTTAAATACGGGGTGTACCAAATATAGTATCAAGCTCAAGTCTAAAGGTAAACTTAGAGGTAACATGAACGAGAGTGTTACGCATTTTTTGTAGTGTTTTTTGTGTAGGGTGATATGATATGATACTGCGTAGTTTTTTTGGAGTTCCGTACCCAATGGGTAAAAACGGGACCCTATTACTAAGACTCCGCTGTCCGTCTGTCTGTCACAGGGCTGTATCTCATGAACCGTGATAGCTAGACAGTTGACATTTTTACAGATAATGTATTTCTGTTGCCGCTATAACAACAAATACTAACAGATGAATGAGAATAATGGTAAATAACCGTTCGAGTTTGAGTCGCACTTGGCCGGTTTTTTTTTCCTAATATGAGTACTGGATTTATTGCATTGATACCTAAAGTGTAGTCTACATTGACCCCCAAAATAAGGGGTTCATGGAGATGTAAATGGAGGTCAACGAGAATGGATCTCATTCAAGCAGGTCGTGATTTTTTTAATTTACTATTAATGTAATATTTCTTACAGTTAATACTTATACTTACATAACACTTTCTTACAATATAAAATCTATCTATATAATACATTAAACTATCTATGAAGTAAAAAAGTTTTTATTACATGATGGCGATATAATTAAAAATGCTCAATCTCAATGTGAAATCAAGCGCAGCGCCTCTAGCGGTAACTATACTGAACTAAAATCTTCCATACAAATAGCTAACGATGCTCGATAGCGACTGTAGTTTGGAAATCTCATAATAGTACTGTGGCCTGCAGGGCTTTTTGTAAAAAAAAACATGATTATCATGTTATGATGTTGAATGCCATACCTAATGTTAGAGAATACCTAATCTGTACACTTTTCATATTAAGACGCTGCCAGTCGACGATTATTTTTGTTCAAAACGAAAAAATAAATACTTGTGAACAAGCCACATCTCCTATTTTATAATGTATAGTATATGTGAATAAAGATGTACCCATCTTCAATCACTCCGATAAATAATCCTACCGACCGCTGCAGTGATGACAAACATACGTCCGCGCGTGGTCCGCCTTAGCTTTTTGAATAAATTAATGATATAAATTATGTATAATTACTTATCAAAAATTTATCCTAATATAAATCTAGATCTACATATTACCTATCTTTAACAATAAATCACAAGTTGATTTTAATAGTAGGTATATAAAATATTTCGATCATAAATTCTAAAACGTATCATTTTGAAATAATATTTTTAGCGTGAAAAGTTTCTGCTATTATGTTTTCAGCTTAATAGAAATCTAGGTAGGAACCTGAAGTAATATACTTATAAAAATAGGAGATGTGGCTTGTTCAGAAGTATTTCTTTTTTCGATTCGAAAAAGAGCAATCTGCGACTGGCAGCCTCTTAACTATACACTGTTTATGCACCTATACCTACGCTTCTGCGTTGGTATTGTATTGGAAGCGTAGGTATAGGTGCCTAAACAGTATAAAAAGTGTAGGTGTTATGGCATTCAGTACCAATAAATATTGGTATGAATATCATAACATGATAATCATATTTTTACTAAATAGCCTTGCTAAGCACGAACCACTATCGTATCGACAATGTATCATCCAAATGTCAAAACTGATACTTTTTGTACATTAAAGTATCTGTTTACCCCCTAAACTACTACAGCTTGATACTATTTTTTAAGGACAGCCTGTATAACGGTTTCTACGGATAAATCTTCAAACACGCTATGTGAAAACAGAAGTAGTAAACTCATACGTGATGACCTCGTCGAGCCGGGCGTGTGAACTTATAAGAGGTGTGGGTTTGACCCTTGCGGTGAGACAAATGGTTGTAGCGAACCTTTGCAATACATTTGATCGTTTAGTTATAAACAAATTTTTTCGTTTTTATAGTTTGCTAAATTTCAAAATAATAAACAAATAAATATATTAGCGGACTTTACACACAGCGCCATCTAGCCCCAAAATAAGCAAAGCTTGTACTGTGGGAACCAGATAACTGATAGAATACCTAAATAATTTTTTTTGTAAATACATACTTATTATACATATTAACACCCAGACACAAAACAAACATCTATGTTCATCACACAAATATTTGCTCTGAGTAAGGATTGAACCCACAACCTACAGTGTCAGTCAACGTTTTGTGTATGGATGTAATAATAATGTGTTTATGTATAAATTGTATCAGTTATCTAATTCCCAAAGTACAAGGTTTGCTTAGTATGGAGTTAGATAAAGTTGATTTTTTTTTTCACTTATTATCCAATTGTTCCTTTCCGTCGAAGTAAGCTAAATTCATTTTTTTTATTTTTTTTATAAATAACTTACCATCCAATCGCTCCTTCCCGTCGAAGTACCAAACCACCTTCGGCTGTGGCTTCCCCTCCCTCACAATGCAGCTGATGTTGATCTTAGCTCGCTCCAGCAGAGGTCCAAGAGTGGCTCCATCCTGAAGACTTTGACCGTCTCCGGTGATCAGCTCGACCGATTTTGGTTTGACTGTAAAAAAAAATCCTATTAGTAAAATGATATGAAATTGGATAACAACTGTAATCACAAAGTATGGTAGACTCTTAGTCCTTCCGACGCTTCAGTCCTTGAGGATGTATAAAGGGGTAGTCAGAGAGACGTTCAACATTAAGTTAGGCAAAAATCCATTGGTGCAAGGAAACTGCAGTGATTTTTTTATTGATAAAAGCACGGTCGATACCCCTCTTAGATATCCAGTTACTCAGATCCTTGAAGATATCTAAAAGATTTAGTCAAAGGCACGTCCAAACATTATATTTAGCACATGCCCACATATTGCAGTAGTTAGCATTCCACACGTGACAGGTTACAAGCCCATCGCCGCTTATAAGAATACTACCTTCACCGTTATAAGCACGTAATTCGCATACAACTTTTTTGAACAAAAAATCCATTGATGCACTGCCAGGATTTGAACCTACGACCTTCAAAATGAAATTCGAGGTACTTCCCACTGAGCCAATACGGCTTTTTCCCAGTGCCTTTTCAACATAATCCGTAAAAATAATATCGCATACTCGGAAAGCTCAAAAGCTTATTAATCTCGTTAGCGTCCGTCCATCTGTCTGTCATTTGTGTTTGCGATCTCTTTGTAAGTGAAAACTATTCAGTTTTAAAATAAAAATATCGCAAGTACCTTTTGTAAAACTAACCCAGTTTGAGAGACCTGTTCTAAAACTTATAATATACATCTATCTATACTAATGTTATAAATGCGAAAGTTACTCTGTCTGTCTGTGTGTGACGTTATCACGGCCAAACCGCTAAGCCGATTGTAATGAAATTTCATACAGAGATAGTTTAAAGTCTTGGGATGAACATAGGTTACTTTTTTCCGAAAATTTTCATTCAGTTTTCAGGAATTTTGATGTTAAAGTTGTAAAAAATCGGTTTCCTAAATCTACGCGGACGAAACGACGTCGCGGGTAAAAACTGGTTCCAAAATTTGACAAACGAATAAAAACCCAATTAATATGCTTCCGCTCTCTGTCTGTCTGTTTGTCTGTCTGTCACAGGGCTCTACCACTTGAACTAAAATAGATAGATACCTAGCGTGTTACTGTGGCCAATCACAACAAATAATAATAAGTAAAAAAACCGGCCAAGTGCGAGTCCACTCGCGCAGGAAGGGTTCCGTACCATTATCTATAAAAACGGCAAAAAAAAATATGTTTGTTGTATGGGAGCTCCCCTTAAATATTTATTTTATTCTGTTTTTAGAGATTTGTTGTTAGAGCAGCAACAGAAATACATAATCTGTGAAAATTTCAACTGTCTAGCTATCACTGTTCATGAGATACAGCCCTGTGACAGACAGATGGACGGACGGAAGTCTTAGTAATAGGGTTCCGTTTTTACCCTTTGGGTACGGAACCCTAAAAATTACGATCCCAGAGAGGGTTTTGTATGGGGACCATTCAAAAGCCTTTTCAATAGTGAGCCTTTCTTCCAGCGCTCTCGATAGGCAAACATTACCCTATGTTTGCAAGTCAGACTCGCACTTGACCGGTTTATTAAACAAGTAGGTCCAATTGACTCTCATAAAAGGCTTAAAAGGCTACAAATATCATTAACAAATGAAATTATAGAATCGCGTTCTCTGTCGAGATCGTAAGTAGATTAACTTTAATGCGGGATCAACTACAATTTCATAATTTACTATGTTAATATCGGTAATGACCTCACAGCCAAGTTGGTAGTAAGGGCAGGGTTCGATTCCCACCCGAGACAATCATTTTTGTGATAAACATGAATGTTTGTTCTGTGTCTGGGAATCGAACCCACAAACTACAGCGCAGAAGGCAGAGTTACTATCAACTGAGCTGCGAGGCCAGTGGAGTTGAATATAATGTACTAGCCGCGACTTCGATTGCGTAGATTCAGAAAATAGTTTTTTGTCGATTTTATCGTAAAAAAAATCCTAAAAATTTAATTAAAAATTTGGAAAAAAGTAGCCTAAATCCATCCCAACACTTTAAACTATCTCAAAATGAAATTTTATCATAATCCGCCCAGCGGTTTGGCCGTAATAACGTCACAGACAGACATAAAAACAGTTACTTTCGCATTTATAATTATTAGTATAGATTAAGATCAAGATAGTAGATAAATGAACCTTTCATTTTATGTTTCAATGGAAACACTTCCATTAATAAATATTGTCTTTAGCGGGTACGAGACTCAACCGGAATCACAACTTCTATCTCACTATGGAGTCCAGCTGCGGATTGGTAGTGTTGTTCTCATACTCAAAAATAATCGAGTTTTATTATCGATAAAAATAATGGAATTTTATTCCAAACTTTAGCCGTTTTTAGATTTTTACCGGGTTTAAAAAAAAATACTTATCACCTTTACTGGCGTTATAGCTAGTAGCTCCGCCTCCTGTGCTGTAGGTTGTAGGTTTGA
The DNA here is from genome assembly GCA_912999785.1 of Hydriomena furcata. NCBI lineage: Eukaryota > Metazoa > Arthropoda > Insecta > Lepidoptera > Geometridae > Hydriomena > Hydriomena furcata. Next base: position 9,391,689 of record OU538848.1, read on the forward strand.
TCCCCACCCATGACAAATATTTGTGTGATGAACATTAGATGTTTGTTCTGTGTTTGTAGTAAGTAGGTATTAAAAAAATGGAATATAAGTATTCTATCAGTTAGATTGCGGGGCTAGATTGCGCTTTGTGATATGTCCACCAATATTTATTTTTAGTTTTATTTATTTACTTCATAAACCTAAGACCTAGAATCCTGAAAATGTTCATAGGCACTAGGGAGTACTCCAGGACGTAAACGCTCGCTAAGGATATTTTTGTTAAATTTACTTTTTATTAAAAAAAAATAAGCTCACGACTGTAATTGTTTATGAAACAGCGATGGTATTTGGGAGTCGAGTTGTCACTATACTAATGTAAAATTTTTGGATTACAAATTCTAGACGGGTTCACACTTATATGGACATGAATGAGCAAATCAAATTCTTACTTTGACTTTGATCTCTAATTTGAGGCATTATTATGTCTCGATGTGATATAACACAGAAAAATAAGAATATTAAGGAGAAGAAGTACTTAGTAATTCGTAAAATATTTCGATTTTTTTTCGCAATGTATTTTCATTTAGCCGCATGATGCTATTACTCAAACTCAAAAGGTAGTTATTTTAATAAAATCACAAGGATCTCTTTGACATGTCTTAGGAGTTAGGTAAAACTACCAAGCCTAAAAGAATCAGGCAACAAACACAGCTTGTGGCCTAAAATTTTCAATGATCTTTTCCTCAATGCTATGTAGAGCTCCAGTGTGGTTCACTTTTGTGAACCGATAGGTTTACCGAAAAACCTATCGATATATTTCCCAGCACTACGATACGACGATAAGTATCTGATGCACGAAGTTAATTAAAAGCCAGTGGACCGTATTTTAAATTAATTAGAAAGGGAATATTTGTTTTTTTATTTCGATCTGTGGTCTGATCGAGACAAAACTACGTTAATTTCATTTGAAATCGGAGAAAGAAAACGATTTCTATTTTTGTAATTATTTTTACAAAAGAGATTAAATTTATTTTATACTTGCCTACTCTGTTTTGATAACTACGTTTTAAAAACTAAAGAGAAACCGACGAAAATGTTTCTATTAATCAAAAATTCAATATTAGTTTTCGAAGTTTTAATGATACTTTAATAAATAACAATATGAACTTTTATCTACACTAAAATAAAAGCAGATAAATTAACTAAAGTACCTAGACGAGTTGAGTTATGAGTTGTTATTATTTGGCCAGGGCTTTATTACTTAATATTTTTGTTTTTTTTTTGTATGAATTGAGTTTACTCGGATAAAACGAAAAAGGTGATAAAACCGCAAGAAACTGTTTTTCAATTAATATAGCTATAATAAAAACCAGCCAAGTGCGAGTCGGACTTGTGCGCAAGTCCGAAGGTTTCCGTACTATTATCTATACAAAACGGCAACAAAATCACGTTTTTTGTACGGGAGTCCCTTCTTAAATATTTTCCTATCCTGTTTTTAGTATTTGTTGTTATAGCGGCAATAAATATACATCATCTGTGAAAATATCAACAGCTGTCTAGCTACTACGGTTCATGAGATACAGCCTTGTGACAGACAGACGTACAGCAAAGTCTTAGTAATAGGGTCCCGTTTTTACCCCAGGGGTACGGAACCCTAAAAATGAACTGTTCAGCTATGCATAGTTTTGAGTAAAAACGTAAATAGTGTTTTGGAAGAGCAAACTTTGAAAAATAAATCTATCTAGCAAAGTTTCATCAATCGTGTTTCTAATCTTCATTTATCTAAATTAAAACCTTAAGGTGATTAGTGAAATTTTTGACATTTTATATGGGCTGAGTCTAGCCGGATAAGACGGAAAAAGTGATAAAACTGCATTATCTTGAAAACCATCAAATTTAAAAAGAAACTGTCTGTAATTAACTTAGCTAGTATGATTATCTAACGAATTATATAAAAATGAACTGTTTAGCTATTCATTGTTTCGATTAAAAACGAAACTAGTATTTTTGAAGAGTCAACTTTGGAAAATAAATCTATCGAGAAAAGATTCACCAATCGTGTTTCTGTCTGTAATTTATCTAGATTATATCCTTAAGTTATCTTTGTCATAAAAAACAAAACTGTATGTTTTGCGGTTATTGAGAAAAAACGATTCTGCATTCATCAAAAACATTTATTACTCGTCTTAAGGTATATTTGTCATAAAAAAACAAAACTGTATGTTTTGCGGTTATTGAGAAAAAACGATTCTGCATTCATCAAACCACCTCATTCATCACCCGTACCATGTCTCTGTCTTAGGCAAAAAAGAATTTCCATTTATCTATACTGTGCCAGTCACTTCGGCTATCAACAAGTTCGGACACCCTTCCTGCTTTGACAAGGGCCCACATTCCCCTTGCAGATTAAGATTCTCATAAACTTAACGCTCAAGGACTAAAGGCGCTTTCAGACGACGCAAAAATTCTAATTCATTTTAATGACAATACAGTAACTATAACAAAAAAGCCGTGTTGGTCGAGTAGGTAGCTCGACTTTCAAATGTGTATGCGCATCAACACGTGATAAAACGGTGAAGGAAAACGTTGTGAGGAAACCAGTTATTATTCTTGTAAGCGGCGATGGGCTTGCAACCTGTGACGTATGGAATGCTTACTGCAAAATGTGGGTATTGTGCCAAAACGTAATGTTTCGACGTGCCTCTGACTACCCTTTTAAGACATCATCAAGGATCTAAACGCCTTGAGATCTGAGAGTATGTCTACCGTACTTGGGAATTACAGTCGTGATCCTATTTTTTTTGGTCAGAGCAAGATCAGTTACAATGAGGAATTAATTATATTGAGTGTGTATCACGCTTCTAATCCTAGATCAATTGCTTATCTCTACATGCCGTCAAAGTCAATATGTATTTATATCAATAAAATCACAAGGATCACTATAAAACGTCTTAGGAGCTAGGTGAAGCTAAAATAGCTATAATAGCTTACCGTGTGAACGCAACACGAATTAAATCCAAACATTCCGACGTAACAATTAAACATCGTTGACAAATAGCGCGCCTCATAAACGCGCCACGACTGACAGCTGTCAACGAGCCGTCAGTCTTCGCGCCAATTTCGTACGTCACGACCATTTTGATAAGGTGTATTAAGGTTTCGCAGAGTGGGCTTATCTATGGAATTATTAATAGAGGGATCTAAAAAAACGGGCCAAGCGACTGTTGGGTTACGCGCAAAGGGTTTCGTAGTTTACCCAGCTAAAAACCTTACATAAGTAATTTTCAATGGTATTTGAACAACATTTTAATTAATACTTTTCCAAGTTCATTTTCTAAGTTGGCCGACTATTACGTCAATTACTCGTAAACTTGTAATGCCTACTGTAATACCACCGTGAATTTTTTCACGCCGCCAAAACCAATAGTTTTCCTTTAAGAGGGGGCGGAGCACTCGACTCCAATAAAAATTAACACTCACAAAGTTGTTTTCACAAACCCACATTATTTTTAAAGACCTATCCAACGATATCCCACACTATGGAGTACACGAAAAAAAAGTAAGAAATGTTTTTTAAGATTTTTTTCTACTTCTTTGTTGTCATGACTAATATGTAGATTCAGGCTAAATTTTTCAACAGCTTTCCAGCACTAACTAATAGTCTCTGAGCTAAGCTGTAGCCAGACCGATGGATGGACGGACGGACATGGCGATACTATAAGGGTTTCTTGTAGACTACGAAACCCTAAAAACTTAATTTTGCACTTAGCGTCCGAGGCATTATCACCGGATATTTCTATAAAAATATTAAAACTTAACTGACGTGCATAAAAAAGAAAATACTTCAAATTTTTGCGAGATTTTGGTACAATTTAAATATCATGGATTGAATTTTTGGATTATATAAATATATAAATAATATAAATATATAAATTGGATCCCGAAATTATTTATTGATAAAAAACAAGAAAATGAATGAGTGAGTAATAATTTATTCAAACCTAAAAGTAATATTAAAAACCCTACTAATATAGTTTGTGAGAATGTTTGAATGTTTGTACCTCCATCACGACCAAACGACTGAACGGATTTTAATGTTACTTGGAATATACATAGCGTGTGTCCTGGGATAGCATATAGACTGGCCTCACAGCTCAGTTGGTAGTAACTCTGCCTTCTGCGCTGTAGGTTGCGGGTTCGATCCCCACCCAGGACAATTATTTGTGTGATGAACATAGATCTTTGCTGTGTCTGGGTGTGATAATGTATCGTAAGTTATTTCCAAAAAAAAGAGTATTCTAATTATTGTCTAGTTTCCAAAGTCTAAGCTTTCCTTAGTTCGGGGCTAGTTGGTGATTATGTCCACTAATAATTATTTATTTATTTAAGCTACTTTTATTAAGGTACTACGCGAGCAAAACCGCGGACCGCGGACGAAAGCCAGTGATTTTTTAAAAAAAGAACGTAAACGCAAATTGGAATATCAAAAAGAAAAACAGCTATTGAACGGGAAAATCCGCAGGTGATCCCAATCCCAACTCAATTCCCATTCGAAAATACAAAGTTACAATGTTTTCAACAGACGACAACCGTCACGTGGCGGTCGTAAAGTAATCCTAAATAAATAAAATAAAAAGCCTGTTTATTCTTTAACTTTAGTATGTGTGTACATAGATATTCTTACTATTTATTGAAATATTAGAACCACACTGGGATAAAGGCCTCCTGTTTTTTCCAGTGTTTGCGATCCGAAGCCATTTCTGTCCAATTTCGTAAGTTATCATACTGATACTCATCCTAACGTATAAAAAACAAAAACAAAAATGTTTCAACCAACCGTAAAGTAAGGGACTTGAGACTATTTTCAACACACACAATAGAAAAAAAACATCGATATCGGATCAAAAAGTAGAAAAAATGCTTTAATCTTGCTTGTCATGTACGGATTCCTAATACAAAAGTGGGAATATGCCAAATATTATGTTTGGACATGCTTTTAAGAATATTTGAAGTAGTACCTCGAGATTGAGAAGATGTCAACTGTTACTCGGGGATTACAGTCGTGATCCTATTTCATTTAATTTTTCTGCAAAATTTTGTTATAATAAAATGAAACACAGCATGTGTAGGTAGCAAGTAAAGTAGAATAAAACAATAGGACTAAATTTAATAATCTCAATTTACAGAAATAATATAACTTAAGAATAAATATAATATAGCTGAAGCTCTTTAGTTATTTTTTTTATTGTTGTACATACTTGACTATTAATTATTATTCTTGTTTAAGCCTTCACCTTGTTTGATCGGCACCGCACTGGAGCTCTACATAGCTTTAAGGAAAGGATCATTGAAAAAAAGGAAGACCCCAAGCCGTGTTTGTTGCCTGATTCTTCTAGGCTTGGTCGCGAATCGGCGTAGCTTCTCCTAGTTCCTAAGACGTTTCAAAGTGATCCTTGTGATTTGGTTGAAATAAATGATTTTTGAATTTGAATTTGAGTTTGAATTTCACGGAAGTAATAGAACGGCGCACGTCTTTCAAAAAACAAGGAATGAAGAAAAAGAAACGTTAAATAAAAATGGCTGCCAATATTATTGTCAAATCTCCCGCCTAATTCCGAAACTGTCATAGCGTAATCCGTGTCAAAACTTGACGTCTTTATTTTATTAACTCGTCGAGGGGAGTTACAATGGATTTATATAATTTTCTTTGTGAATTCAAAATTCTTTGAGTGTTTTTCTAATGGAAATATAAAATTGGAAAAACTTCACTTATAATATATTTTTGTTTCTCGCTTAGTTACAAAAAATCGGCCAAGTGAGAGTCGGACTCGCGCACGAAGGGTTCCGTACCATGATCTATAAAAAAATGGCAAAATAACACGTTTGTTGTATGGGAGCCCCACTTAAATATTTATTTTATTCTGTATTTAGTATTTGTTGATAAAGCGGCAACAGAAATACATAATCTGTGAAAATTTCAACTGTCTAGCTATCACGGATCATGAGAATCAGACGGACAGCGAAGTCTTAGTTAGTCTTAGTCCCGTTTTTACCCTTTGGGTACGGAACCCTAAAAAACAGCATAATGGCAACTTTTTAATCAAAAATTGTACCAAGAATTGTACGTTTTTCGTAATTACTGTAATTTTTATGGTAACAAAGAGGTTAGTTAGTGTAAAAATATATATTTCTAGACATCCTCTCAGATCTCCAGACGTTTAGATCCTTTGAAGATGTCTAGTGGGGGTAGTAAGAGGCACGTCCAAATAATATATTTAGGCTTTAATTTTACAAATTATTTTAAAGAAACTAATATTAAAATAATAGATCATTAAACTACTTTCATTCATATTAACTATCTTTTACACTTCAGAATTGTTTCTGAATCTATTTCAGTACTTAACTGCAGCAGTAAAATGTTTTTAACTACTTATAAATACTGAAAATTTATTCTCAAACTTCAGTAACAAAGAATTAAGTACCTACTTAACGTTTTTCTCAATATTCGATTTTATTATTTCAGATGCGTTGGTCTATAGAGGTATATCGACTTTCAATCCAAAGTCTTAAATGCTTGAAGATGTTTAAAGGAGGTAGGCATATACTCATCCAAACATTACTTTTAAATAAATAAATATTAGTGGACATTTCACACATCGCCATCTAGCCCCAAACTAAGCAATGCTTGTATGGTAACCAGATAATTGATATATAATACTTATACTATACTAAAGTAGTAGTAACTAAAAAGATTTAGATGAAATTTGCTGTAGATGTAGATAAAAAATCTGATTACAAAATATAGGTACTTATAATCCGAAAAACAATTAAGTAAATTAAATAATTAAACGCAAAAAGGATGATTTTGGTAATGAATGATACGCATTCTAGCAAAATTCTTAATTTTTTTTATTGAGATAGATTTGTAGAGAAAAAAATGGAAGTTGTCTAATAGTGCTTTTTTCTACGCGATTATTAAAATATGGACAGAACAAAGTCATTTTAAATAGAAATACGTTTACCACGTTTTTTTCTTTTATTGCTGATGTTTCGAGACAATTCAGATGCTCTTCATCATGAGCATCGCGATCAACGGCAGATCGGCGAATACCATGTCGCGGGTCAGCTAGTACTTAAAATAACCTATAGACCTACAACCTAGCCGTGTTGGTCGAGTGGGATGTACCTCGAGTTTCAATCTGAAGGTCGTGGGTTCAAATCCCGGCGTGCATCAATAATTTTTTCTGTTCGAAAATTTATATGCGCATCAAAAACACGTGCTTACAACGGTGAAGGAAAACATCGTGAGGAAACCAGTCAGTGTTCTTATAAGCGGCGATGGGCTTGCAACCTGTCACGTATGGAATGCTAACTACTGCAAAATGCGGGCATGTGCCAAATATAATGTTTGGACGTGCCTCTGACTACCCCACTAGACATCTTCAAAAGATCTAAGCGTCTGGAGATCTGAGAGGGTGTCTACCGTATTTGGGGATTTCAGTCGTGATCCTATTTATTTTATTTTTTTACAACCTACAGCGCAGAAAGCAGAATATTCTACTTCGAATCGTTGAAACAAAGTGCATTACTTGCGCTGTCGCCTGTACAAACCTCATTCATATTCCGAAGTTTTTCAGTAAATCACTCAAGTTTCGATATTTCTCGAAATATTTCGAGTTTCGATAAAATTTCAACTTTTGTGAGTAGGTACGACGGAGTCGCGTGAGTTATGAACAACACTAAACAAACAATACTAGAATCTATTGCTGCTAATACAAGGCCTATTTTTCTTTGTACTTTTCGGTTATAAATATGCATCAGTTTGTCATGCAATTTTAATACTTCACCGTTTGCAAATAAAGTGTGTTTTCGTTTGTGGCGAAGTTATTGGTTTTCAAATAATGCATGAAATGATGTGTAATCGCTCTGAAAGTTATGAAATACAATTTTAAGTGATATTGTATGTTTTGTTCAAATAATATTGTCATTTTGGCTTTACAGCTCAGTAGGTAGTTATGCCTATGCTAAAGGTTGTGGGTTTGATTCCTACCCAGGACAAATATTTGTGTGATGAACATAGATGTTTGTTTTGTGTCTGGGTGTTATAAAGTATTATATGTATATATATACAAAATAAAAAGTATGTAAGTATTTTATCAGTTATTTTGTTCCTATAGTACAAGCTTTGCTTAGTTTGGGGCTAGATGGCCATATGTGAAATGTCTACATTTATTTATTAATTTATAGAAGAAGCTTTGATTATTTAAATCCAGGTCATAATCTATTTAAATACCAAATTTGATTAACATCGGATCAGCCATAACGTCTTGATTGAGAAACATACAAACTTAGCTTAAGACGCTGCCAGTCGACGATAATTTTTGTTCGAAACGAAAAAAGAAATACTTGTGAACAAGCCACATCTCCTATTTTATAATGTATAGTATATGTGAATAAAGATGTACCCATCTTTAATCTCTTCGATAAATAATCCTACCGACCGCTGCAAAATGTGGGCATGTGCCAAATGTAATGTGTGGACGTGTCTCTAATCACCCCCTTTACGCGTTTAGGAATCTGAGCGCGTGAAGATCTACCGTACTTGGGGATCAGAGACGAGTATAAATATCAAAAGACAATTTGAAACCGATTACGATTATCTGTGAGCTTAAGGCGCTCCCAGTCGACGATTGTTTTTGTTCGAAACGAAAAAATAAATACTTGTGAACAAGCCACATCTCCTATTTTATAATGTATAGTATATGTGAATAAAGATGTACCCATATTTATACACTTCGATAAATAATCCTACCAACCGCTGCAATGACGACAAACACACGTCGGAGCGTGGTCCGTCTTAGCTTTTCGAATAAATTAATGATATAAATTATGTATAATTACTTATCAAAAATCTATCCTAATAGAAATCTAGATCTACATATTACCTATCTTTAACAATAAATCATAAGTTGATTTTAATAGTAGGTATATAAAATATTTCGATCATAAATTCTAAAACGTATCATTTTGAAATAATATGTTTATCGTGAAAAGTTTCTGCTATTATGTTTTCAGCTTAATAGAAATCTAGGTAACCTGAAGTAATATACTTATAAAAATAGGAGATGTGGCTTGTTCAGAAGTATTACTTTTTTCGTTCCGAAAAAGAGCAATCGTCGACTGGCAGCCTCTTAAAGATAGGTTATATTATGTAGATCTAGATTTCTATTAGAATAGATTTTTGATAAGTAATTATACATAATTTATATCATAAATTTATTCGAAAAGCTAAGGCGGACCACGCTCCGACGTGTGTTTGTCGTCATTGCAGCGGTCGGTAGGATTATTTATCGAAGTGATTAAAGATGGGTACATCTTTATTCACATTATACATTATAAAATAGGAGATGTGGCTTGTTCACAAGTATTTATTTTTTCGTTTCGAACAAAAACAATCGTCGACTGGGAGCGCCTTAAGCTCACAGATAATCGTAATCGGTTTCAAATTGTCTTTTGATATTTATACTCGTCTCTGATCCCCAAGTACGGTAGATCTACACGCGCCCAGATTCCTAAACGCGTAAAGGGGATGGTTAGAGACACGTCCACACATTACATTTGGCACATGCCCACATTTTGCAGTAGTTATCATTCCATACGTGACAGGTTGCAAGCCCATCGTCGCTTATAAGAATACTAACTGGTTTCCTCACGATGTTTTCTTTCACCGTTTTGAGCACGTGTTTTTTGATGCGCATAAAAAAATGTCAAATAGAAAATTCTATTGATAGATTTGAACCCACAACATTCAGATTGAAAGGCGAGGTACCTCCCACTCGGCCAACACAGTTTGTTAACTAATAAACTCCAATATCCAATATTTATTTATTTGATACTAGTGCTGAAAATAAAGCTGAAACTGAATCGCAAGTCTATTCACGAACAGACTCAGTAATCCGACGAACAATATTTTTAACAACCTTGATCCTGACTTCATAATGTTAAAATTCGGTCAAGAAAGCTTACAGGATTACCTACCTTAACTGGGTTTAAGTCTTTAAAAGAGCGGCCGCCGTTACTTGATTGTAAAATGACGAAGTAATGCTATAACTATAGATTTTGACACGGGTCTTTATCACGTTATTACCTTTAATTTACTTTCCCGACGTTTCGACTATGTTCAAAGTTATGTAAAAGTCTCCCGTGTCTAAATCTATAGTTATGTCTACTAATCACGATAGTTTGAGAAATAATGAAGTGATACTATACAAAGCTAGGTCTGCCCCGCAAACCGATGAACGATATATCGTAACACTAGCCGACCCGTGACAGACGTCCTGTCAAATTACTATAGTCAAATAGAAAAGACTGAATGTTTTTAGTCTGTGATGTCAAATTTGTTGCACACCATCGCCATCTGTACCAAAATTATCGTTTAGGGGTTGTTTAGCGATATTACGGACGTTATTAGACGGTCATCGTTTAAAACGAACCGGGGTTAAAAGCTTTAGCTGTTTAAGAGATTTAGTAAAGTGTTGGGGCGAGAATAAAATAATAATGGATTGGATCTTGTTTAACAAGTTTTAAGGCATTTTATTTAGGTGTGGATTCTCATGATGCTTAAGGGTTAAAGTATTTTAAACGCTTTAAAACACGAACAGCTAAAATTAGGTTTGTTTCTTTTATATCCTAAATAAAAAAAAACAAAAATATAATATAAATTAAGCTGAACTAAAATTTTCGACGATTCTAAATGACAAATTATTTCAATAAAAACATTTTATTTATTTATTTGAATCGATTTATTTTTTCCACTGAAGTAAGTACGAGTATTATTTGTTTTTCATGTTTTTGTTTATAACTTTCTTTTTACGTTTACAATTTTCTGTCCGACGCAATTTTTTTTTATAAATATGCCAATTTTTTACAATAATTAGAGACTTAATACATTGATAAATATATATATATAAACTCACTATTGCGCGCAAAAAAACAAATAGTTGGTAACAACATGCATAAAATAATGTACAAAGCAATCTCTTCCAGACCTTTGGTTGTACAGGATTAACAAAATCACATCGTACTACCACAAAAGTATACATTATTATTTTTTGTTAATCTTTGTCCAATCATCATCATCATTGACCGTATTAATTTGAACCGCGGCTCAGTTATACAACGGCTATAACTCCGATCTGCATAAGCCAGTATCGAATACTGCAATATCTCATGACGATACATTGTAATATGTAATCTGTGTTGATCACCGTTTAGAGTTTTAATCGAAATTTCGGAATGCTCAAACTTGGCCGAACCTGGCTAAGTTTGGAAGTTTGGAATGATGAAATCTGCTCGAGTTTTAAACATAAAATCGTGTATAGAGATGAATATAGCTATGTTGAGTGCAAGGTACTACGACTTTCGATCCGAATGTCATAGGTTCGAATGAAGGCCATTAATAATAATAATAACGGCGATGGGCTTGCAACCTGTCACGTATGGAATGCTAACTACTGCAAATATTTGGCACATGCCCACGCATGTGCCAATTTTTTTTTTCTTTTCTTTTAGTTTTAAAATTAAGTTAATAAATAATTTAAAACAAAATTCTGTGAAAATCATTCACACGTGTGTGAATGATTTAAAAAAAATAAAAATTAAAAACACTGTATACTTTATGTCTTATACCTATGTTTTATGTTTCATATAAGTATGTAGATAACGATGAAGGGATATCATTAAAAAAAACAGTTAACATTTTTATAAGCTTCGATGGGCTTGCATGTAGTTTAACACGAATGTAATGCTAACTACTGCAAAATGTGGGCCAAGTGTAGAATTTACACGTTCGTCTGACTACTCCTTAATATATCTTCCAGACTTGGAAGAGTCGTCTTTGTTTGATGTCTTGCCATATATTTTTTTACATTATGTTATACATATTTATGAAAGCAAAATATTTGGACGTGCCTCTGACTTACCCTTTGGACATCTTCAAGGATTTCAGATCGGTGCGCAGGCGCCGTGAGATATCAGAGGATGTTTACGGTACTTGGAGATTACAGTCGTGATCCTTTTATTTTATTGAATAAATGAATTAATGAAAATACTTTATTATACACCAATAATAAAAAAATAATAACGACACAAGAAACTTAAACTAGAACAAACTTTGACGGCCCCACAGCTCAGTTGGTAGTAACTCTGCCTTCAGCGCCGTAGGTTGTGGGTTCAATCCCAAACCCAGGGCAAATATTTGAGTGATGAATATAGATGTTTGTTCTGTGTCTGGGTGTGAGTATTTATTTATGTATATATTTACAAAAAAAAGTATTTATGTATACTATCAGTTATCTCGTTCCATATTCGAGCTTTGCTTAGTTAGGGGCTAGATGGCACTGTGTAAAAATGTCCACTAATATTTAAACTGTACAATGGGCGGTGTTATCGCTATAAAGCGATTTCTTATGTATTTCGGAGTTCGAATTCCAAACTGTTATGTCATTTGCCATCCCTAGCGTGTGTTTTAGATGCAGGCTTAGTGCCAACTAGCCACTGTGTAAATTACATACTTGAACAGTGAGCATACTGCTTGCAAAGTTTGTCACTGAGATTACTCAGCGTCTAGCTAGTTTTAGCACTCGGCTTGGTTTATGATTGGCTATACCCGACTATGTATATTCGCGTAGTTATTATACAATATCACATCGTTTTCGACGAAAAAATAGGAAATTCTAGGCGTATATTTTTTATTACTTTTAACCGACGATAAAAACAGGAGATTCTCAATTCAACACGTATATTTTTTATGTTAGACCACGCAAAACATTTTTGTAAATATTTTGGAGGTTACTCAATACGTTATCAGTTTGAAGAGATTTTCATCAAAAAAAACCGTCACACGCATGCGTCTTTCAGAAACTGTCGAGGTATGTCAAGGAACATCTCGAGGTACCTTGAGTTGACAGTTCTCATGATTGAGGAATCCTCGACTAAAGACAAACTCGAGTAAATTTTTATTTTGAGGAATATCAAGGTACATCTCGAGGTACCTTGAGTTGACAGTTCTGTTGGCCGAGGAATCCCCGACTAAAGACAAACTCGAGTAAATTTTATCAACTAAAGCTACAAAAACACGGTTTCGAGGTCGAGTCAACGTGGAGATATTTCGAGTTAACAACTAAGAATATGGGTATAAGAACCCAGTATCGAATTTTGTCGTATTATGAAAGTTATGAAAGGAATTATTTGAATGAAAATTCACAATTCAGTTTCACAGACGAAGCAGATAAGCTGAGTATGAAATTAAAGCCGTTATGTAGGTATTATTAACTTAAACTACGTGTACACTAGAGGACATGTTGTCCGCAACATTTCTATAAACACTGTTAAAAAAAAGTATAATAAGTAAATAATCTGGTTACTATAGTCAATATTTTGTTTAGTTTAGGGCTAGATGGCGCTGTGTGAAATGTCCACCAATATTTATTATAATATTATGTATTTGACACTGAGTACTGAGTAGTATGACTTATATAAAACCCACAACATTAACTTTAAGACATTTAAACCACGGATACATTACGGGACATTTTGTCCCACAACATGACGTGAAACGCTTTATCGACGTGACGCTGCAACATTGCACAGTGTCCCGCAACATACCTAGCAACATTTTACATGTTACATGTCGCTTTCTGTAACATGAGTAGTGTGACCTGTAAATAGATCCACAGCATTATCCTTGCAACATTCACGTAGTTGTTGAGCAACATGTTGTAGGACATGTCTCTTTATTTGTCCCCAAGTGTAGTTCTTGATCAACACTTGGTAATACCAAACAAAGTTTCTTTCTTAATAACTCGTAGACCTCTACGGCGTAGACTCTCTGAAGTGTAGACCCTCTACGCCGTAGAGGATAAGATAAATGTTTCGTAATTAGGTGTGACTTGTCACGTGATATGGGTTGCTTTTAATCTGTTTCATTGTTAACTTGATTTATTATTTTAATGCTCTTTGTGGTGTGGGGTTGGCTGGCTCAGATGCTGGTTCGATTCCCGAAGCGTGTTAGATGTTGTGTTCTGATAACTTACTCGATATTTTGTATTTGAGTCTTTAAAATATAAAAAACTCTTACGATACTCTTATGGTTCTCAAGCTTAAAATTGAAGGGTATATTTTTATAGTGTAATGGTGTACTAAGAAATACATTTTCAAAACTCAACCCCTAAAAGGGTGCTGTTGAGGTAGAAGTCTGAATAAACAAGTTGACTCAATAAACGTGACATAGTTTTACGTCTTAGATTTATTTCAAAAGTGACTGATCACCTTTCAATTGTCAAAGTCAAAGTTAAAAAGCATTTATTTCAATAAAATCACAAGGATTGATTTGAAACGTCTCAGGAGCTATAGCTATACATATATTTTTCGATGATCTCTAATATATCCTTTTTAATATTCATTAATAAAAAACATAGTACAAATAAGCCGTGTTGACCGAGTGGGATGTACCCCGACTTTCAATCTGAAGGTCGTGGGTTTGAATCCCGGCGTACATCAATGGATTTTTCTGTTCGAAATTTATAGGCGCATCAAATACACGTGCTTACAACGGTGAAGGAAAACATCGTGAGAAAACCATTTAGCGTTTTTATAAACGGCGATGGTCTTGCAAACTGTCACGTATGGAATGCTAACTACTGCAAAATGTGGGCATGTGCCAAATATAATGTTTGGACGTACCTCTGACTACCTCCACTAGACATCTTCAAAGGATCGAAGCGTCTGAAGATCTGAGAAGATGTCTACCGTACTTGGGGATTACAGTCGTGATCCTATTTATTTTATTTATTCATAGTTTAAATGTAAAAATAATGATTAAATAGTGAGGTTATTGCTTTTGCTTTATTTAACGTAGGTAAATTTTAGAAGCAAAAGTTAGTATGTGATGTCAAAAGTTAGTCTGGAACATAATAGTTCGCTTAATCAAACCAGATATTGAGCTCGGGTGAGTACCAATTACAGCGGTGCAACTTGTTTGCATTGTTGGGCCATAAAATTGGCGGGAAAGTAACTTTACTAATTTTTTAGGGTTCCGTACCCTAAGGGTAAAAACGGGACCCTATTACTAAGACTTCGCTGTCCTGTAAGTCCTGTAAGTCTGTCTGTCCGTCTGTCTCTCACAGGGCTGTATCTCATGAGCCGTGATAGCTAGACAGTTGACATTTTCCCAGATTATGTATTTATGTTGCTGCTATAACAACAAATACCAAAAACAGAATAAAACAAATAAATCAAATATTACCCACACAAGAAACATGATTTTTTTGCAGTTTTTATAGATAATGTTAATGGTACGGAACCCTTCATGCGAGAGTCCGACTAGCACTTGGCCGGTTTTTTTCTTTGTTATCTACACTATTATTAATAACTGGTCGAAAGTCGTACTCTCGCACGTAGGGATACGTACCATTATCTATAATAAACGGTTGTATGGGAGCCCCACTTAAATATTTATTTTATTCTGTTTTTAGTATTTATTGTTATAGCGGCAACATAAATACATCATCTGTGAAAATGTTAACTGTCTATCTGTCACGGTTTGTGAGATACAGCCTTGTGACAGACAGACGGACAGCGAAGTCTTAGTAATAGGGTTCCGTTTTTACCCTTTCGGTACGAAACCCTAAAAAATATTAGGTCTGTTTGTCTTAATAATATAAAACTCTTGCGTTACTTTCTGACTGAAATAATATCTAGTCCTAGAAACATTAAATTTGGAAGGTGTATTCTTTATGAAGTGTAGAAACATAAAAGAATGAAATATTTTTTTGGAATTGACCCCCTAAGAGGGTGCACCGGGGGTTAAAGTTAAAAATAACTTGACGTGAACTAAGTCGCTAGGGTTTCCGCTAAAACTTTATAAGACCTTAATAGCCTAGCTTTAAAGTTATTCTTGTACTTTATTGATATTGATTTACCTAAATTACTTTGACTTCATTCTTAAGTAACTTGAAAAAGGAGGTTATGTATATTTGAGGTCTGTTCAATAATATTTTCGTTATAATATCGATATCGATTGATATATGTATTATAACCCAATACTATCTAAAAGGACCATTATTATTTTAACGGATAAAGTTATATTTACTTTGGGAGAGTATAAATCGCTAGTTTCGTAGTTGCCAAACTTCAGTTTTCATTTAGTGGACTCTTGCCCATCTTCCTCCCGAATTATTATTTACTTTAGGTAGTTTATGTTACAAGTTTGTGTAAAGTTGAAAATAACTGAGACTTACAGATACCTACCTTGTAGTTGAGGGTAAAACTAATAATAAGAAAGTCTAATAATAAGTTAGTGTTCTTATAAGCGGCGATGGGCTTGCAACCTGTCACGTATGGAATGCTAACTACTGCAAAATGTGGGCATGTGCCAAATATAATGTTTGGACGTACCTCTGACTACCCCCACTAGACATCTTCAAAGGATCGAAGCGTCTGAAGATCTGAGAAGATGTCTACCGTACTTGGGGATTACAGTCGTGATCCTATTTATTTTATTTATTCATAGTTTAAATGTAAAAATAATGATTAAATAGTAAGGTTATTGCTTTTGCTTTATTTAACGTAGGTAAATTTTAGAAGCAAAAGTTAGTATGTGATGTCAAAAGTTAGTCTGGAACATAATAGTTCGCTTAATCAAACCAGATATTGAGCTCGGGTGAGTACCAATTACAGCGGTGCAACTTGTTTGCATTGTTGGGCCATAAAATTGGCGGGAAAGTAACTTTACTAATTTTTTTAGGGTTCCGTACCCTAAGGGTAAAAACGGGACCCTATTACTAAGACTTCGCTGTCCTGTAAGTCCTGTCCTGTAAGTCCTGTAAGTCTGTCTATCCGTCTGTCTGTCCGTCTGTCTCTCACAGGGCTATATCTCATGAGCCGTGATAGCTAGACAGTTGACATTTTCACAGATTATGTATTTATGTTGCTGCTATAACAACAAATACCAAAAACAGAATAAAACAAATATATCAAATATTACCCACACAAGAAACATGATTTTTTTGCAGTTTTTATAGATAATGTTAATGGTACGGAACCCTTCATGCGAGAGTCCGACTAGCACTTGGCCGGTTTTTTTACAGCCTTGTGACAGACAGACGGACAGCGAAGTCTTAGTAATAGGGTTCCGTTTTTACCCTTTCGGTACGAAACCCTAAAAAATATTAGGTCTGTTTGTCTTAATAATATAAAACTCTTGCGTTACTTTCTGACTGAAATAATATCTAGTCCTAGAAACATTAAATTTGGAAGGTGTATTCTTAATGAAGTGTAGAAACATAAAAGAATGAAATATTTTTTTGGAATTGACCCCCTAAGTGGGTGCACCGGGGGTTAAAGTTAAAAATAACTTGACGTGAACTAAGTCGCTAGGGTTTCCGCTAAAACTTTATAAGACCTTAATAGCCTAGCTTTAAAGTTATTCTTGTACTTTATTGATATTGATTTACCTAAATTACTTTGACTTCATTCTTAAGTAACTTGAAAAAGGAGGTTATGTATATTTGAGGTCTGTTCAATAATATTTTCGTTATAATATCGATATCGATTGATATATGTATTATAACCCAATACTATCTAAAAGGACCATTATTATTTTAACGGATAAAGTTATATTTACTTTGGGAGAGTATAAATCGCTAGTTTCGTAGTTGCCAAACTTCAGTTTTCATTTAGTGGACTCTTGCCCATCTTCCTCCCGAATTATTATTTACTTTAGGTAGTTTATGTTACAAGTTTGTGTAAAGTTGAAAATAACTGAGACTTACAGATACCTACCTTGTAGTTGAGGGTAAAACTAATAATAAGAAAGTCTAATAATAAGTTAGTGTTCTTATAAGCGGCGATGGGCTTGCAACCTGTCACGTATGGAATGCTAACTACTGCAAAATGTGGGCATGTGCCAAATATAATGTTTGGACTTGCCTCTGACTTCCCCCACTAGACATCTTCAAAGGATCTTAGCGTCTGGGGATCTGAGAGGATGTCTACCGTACATGGGGATTACAGTCGTGTTACTATTTTTTTTTTTTATTTAAGCCAATGAAAAATTCATTTTATTTTGAACTCTTTAAAAAGTTTAGGAAATTCTATTATAAATAAATAAATATTGATGAACGTTTCACACAGCACCTTCTAACCCTATACTAAGCAAAGTTTGTACTACGGAAACCAGGTTATTGATAATAAAACCTATAATTTTGTTTTTTTAATGTAAATACATAATTGTAATAAATTATAACATCCAGATACAACATCAATATCTATGTTCATCGCACTAATGTTTGTCTTTGGTGGGAATCAAACCCACAACCTACAGCGCAGAAGACTGCTACGAAGTTATGTAAGTTTTCTTTCAGTTATCCAGTTCCCATAGTACAAGTTTTGCTTAGTTTGTGAATAGAGCTCTGTGTGAAATATCCACCAACATTTATTTACACAAACGAAACGTCGACAAAATATATAAAAGGTAATAAAATAGAGACCCGTGTCAAATAATAAATGTAAGTTAACTTATAACAAACTAGCTGACCCGTGCCCGCTTCGCTGTGCGTAAGACATTTCTAATACCATCGTTGACTTTTTTGTAGACGTTTTTAAGGTGTACAATAGTAGTACATTATTTTGATATATCTCGTAGGGTTCATCCAGCATTTGCAATGTAAGCGCAAAAAAATGTGTTTATTTACGACATCACATTAGAAACCTCTAAAATTATCAGTGTTTCTCTACTATATTATGCATGTATTATACATATAAACCTTCCTCTTGAATCACTCTATTTATTAAAAAAAAACCGCATCAAAATCCGTTGTGTAGTTTTAAAGATATAAGCAAACATACATACATACGTACATACATATTACATACAGACGCGGGAAGTTCAAAATAATATTTCTGTAGGCGTCATCTTTTATGCGTGTCAATAAACTCAAATCTTTACTAATAGCATAAATGCAAAAGTAACTCTGTCTGTCTGTGACGTTATCACGGCCAAACCGCCAGACCGATTGTGATAAAATTTCATACCAAGATAGTTTATAGCCTGTGGACGGACATAGGTTACATAAGTTTAAAAAAAACTTTTCGATTTTCAGAAAAATAATTTTTAAGGATAACAATCGGATTTCTATCTACGCGAAAACTAGTAGTAATATAAAAAAAACACTTGCGTTACTGACTGACTAATTTAACAACGTACAGCCTAAACTTGAAATTTGGTGGAAGTGTTCCTTTCGATATTGTAGGGGTGCACTTAGAAAGGAATTCCCGAACTCAACCCTTAAAGGGGTGGAAGTTTGAAATTCACTTTACCTTTGGTTTTTAGGGGTGCACTTAGAAAAGGATTCCTAAAATTATACCCCTAAAAGGGTGCAAGAGGTAAAAGTCTGTTTGAAAAGAACTTAACGAATAAAATCGCGAGGCTTTCTCCTACTAATACATATAACATAAAAGTACTTATAAGGTAGATGCTTGTACCAACCACAGCTTTAAAGGCCTTGTTAAGAAAGAAATAATAAAATAGAGAAAAAATATTTTTGTGTTATAATAAAACTTATAGATACATAGTACTTACTAAACATAGTACTTTCGATCGGTACCACACCGGAGTTCTACATAGCATTAAGGAAAGGATTATTAAATGATAGGCCCCAAGCCGTGTTTGTTGCCTGATTCTTCTAGGCTTGGTCGCGAGGAACAGGCGTAGCTCTAAGACGTATCAAAGTTATCCATGTGATTTTATTATAATAAATACCTTTTTACTTTAACTTAGTGACTTACTTAAGACATTGTCAGCCAAATTGGTCACCACTCATCAAGGTGATGAATTAACCTCCTTCTCGACCCTCAAAAAAAATTGGATCATGACTAATCCCCAAGTACAGTAGACATACTTTCAGATCTCCAGGCGCTAAGATCCATAAAGATGCCTTTTAGGGGTAGTCAAAGGTACGTCAAACAATACATATTGACACATCCTTGCATTTTGCAGTAGTTAGTATGTTAGTTAGCTGCTGCGAGCTTATCGCCCATCGAAAAAATATAGGAATGTTTCCATAAAATCTCTCATCATGGCTGAGCAAAGAACGTAAGAGTTTATGCTATTAATAGTGATTCAACTGAAATATTGACCGCTGAACGATATTTGATAATTGCAAACAAGCTTTAAACTTTATTTATTAATCAGCTTCCGCGGCTTAGTTAGCGTGTTTCCTAGATAAAAAATATCATATTTATTTCAGGATATAAGCTATGTATATTTTTTTCGAACTATAGTGATTAGTAGGTACAGGTATAACTATTGATTTTATTACGTATTAATTACTCTCTGTGACTATGGCTACGGGTTGTGGCCATTTTAACAACATTTTAAATTTCAAATATTAGGTTTATACAGGGTGAAATCGTAAACACACGTCAAATTGATATGGGTGGTTCAGTATACGTAATAGTTTGGTTTCATGAAAAAATAATACACATTAAAAAAAAAAAACAACAACTGCAAAGGCATCTTATTACACTCGCAAAGTTTTGTGTACTTAGTTCAACTAAATTAACTTGATACTTTAAATGTTTTTTATCCGAATATTATTTTTTAAATATTTTAACAAAAAAAAACACTGATATTATGAACTTATCTGAATACATTGACTTTGTCTGCATCGTTTAAATTGATTACATCAGTTGTTGTTTTTTTTTTTAAATGTGTATTATTTTTTCATGAAACCAAACTATTACGTATACTGAACCACCCATATCAATTTGACGTGTGTTTACGATTTCACCCTGTATACAAAAAAAAATGATTAAAACGATGATTTTTAAACAAAGAACAGAGTATTTGTCTATTTCTTAGGTCTTAGGCAAAGGTTTTGTAGCAGGTAATATTTATATAAACAAAACAGAAAATATTTAGTTGGTATATCTAGCTAGAGGTACAATGCATCACAACTGTCACTAATCAAAACGGACCATAGACAAAGAATTGTATTAATAGATTACTAGCCGACCCGTCACAGACGTTGTCCTGTCAAATTTCAATAATTGATTGACAGCAAAATCCCCATTTACAAAATAATTCGCCATTTATTGAATTCATTTGTTACAAAAAATGTGATAAATGAAGAACCGCTCTACTGATTTTGTGCAAACTTCACATAAACCATACCTACTAAATAGTCCGAACAAAGCCTAAATATTTGGTTTGGAAAGGTGAGCCCGTTCTTGAGTTATAAAATTACAACGAAAAGTGGCATTGATTTTTGTATATATTGATAGATTAATAGATTATTAACTAGTTTGTTTGCTATGCATAGTTATTGAATGCCAAAACTGAAAATGACCAAAAACGGGGTAGGAACCACAACCGGGTCTCTGAATCTATAATATATTTCATGTTCCATCCAAATCCATTTGGTTGAATGGGACTCTCACAAACATCCAAACATCCTTACAAACTTTTGGATTTATAATATTAGTAGGATTGATCATTTTGCTAGTTACATACAAAAGCGCTCGTAAAAGATCGCTGAATTTTGTGGAAACCTTTATAATAAAGTATTCATATTTTGCATGAGGACCCTTGCATTGTTTGCAAATTACAAAATTACATATTTCACAGATTAACATAACATCTACTGACCCGAGTAGGTACTGAGAGTAGCATTAACTATTGAGGCTTGAGGTAAGCGTAAGCAGTTTTTAATGTTAACTTAAAACTTATAAGACTGAATGTTTTTAGTCTGTGATGTCAGATTTGTTGCACACCAGCGCCATCTATACCAAAATCAACCCTTTTGGGTTTTTAATCATTTTGGGGATGTTTTTCATATTTTAAAGTAGTCTATGCTTTATCTACATCTACAGCGAATTTCAACTTAATCCGTGTTGTCGTTTAGGCCTGAATGAGGCACAAACATACATACAAACTCACAAACTTTCACATTTATAATACTAGGATTAAGTTCTTGCGGAAGTTTTTACTTTGTCATAAAAAGAAGCATCCTATAGTTGGGCTCAAGCGCAGCGTTGTCACTCACTGGCCGATGCGATGTCAGGATGCGCGTGATTGGTCACTTCGATCACTTTCTGTTCAACTTCATACCGCTCACTTTGTGTACAACTTCTCACGTGAACTATACGGTGACATCGCTGTGTTTTTGTGCGTAACTGCCTGCCGTGTTTACAACTTATCTTTATTTATTGCTACTTTTAGAGAACCATAGTGTCTAGTTAAACCTAACTTAGGATTTAAGGCACTATTAATCAAAAATATGTACATAATCTTCTTAACAATAAACGATATCTATCTATCTATCTATCTATCGTTAACTAAAGATTTATAGGAAACGCGATTCTATATTAGAAAAAATATTATTATACTTTTTTTTGTTTAAGACATGCTAAACGGTGAAAAAATATCATCGTGATATAACCAGTTTCTATTCTAATAAGCGATGATGTAATTACAATCCGATAGGTACGTAAGGGATACTAAAAAAAAAATAATGTGTGTTAAATGGTTTGACGTGCTTCTGACTACCCCAATCTTCCTTAAAGATGTCGGTGGATCTCAAATACCTACAAATCTGAGACTCCTAAATAGGGATCGAACCTACAACCAACTGAAGGCAGAGCTAGCAGTTTTTATGTTGGGTTACATTTATTTTATCTCACGAAGGCACGTTGGTCTTAATTGTGTTTGTATCAGTATCATCCGAACAGTCACACACACAAATGCGCGTGTCGATACACAACACTACAATTACTGTTCACCCGCATTCGTAGGTTTAAACAACTAGAAACCATTGTTCATACACACAAACAGGGTTCTATCAACATTACTCTCATCTTGACCTAAACCTTAGTAATTAATAGCGCATTATCATTTCTGTTTGTGTTAATCCCAACGTTGGGCCCTAATATTTAAACAAACATCGGTTATTATGTATGTGTGAAAAATGAGCCCGAATTTGTGACTAGAATGTGATTTCCCTTTCGAAACAATTTGTCCTAAAAAAATATTTAGTCAAGATTTTATTATACTACTAAGCTTAGCTTCAGAAAGACGGACAGACGGACAGATATGGTGAAACTATAAGGGTATCTTGTACTCGTAGACTACGGAACCCTAAAAAAACAAGATTTTATTCTACCACTTTGATGGCGTGACTAATATGTATATTAATGTCAAATTACAGCTTTCTAGCGCTTATATAGTCTCTGAGCTAAAATGCGGTCGGACAAACAGACGAATGAATGAACATGACTACGAAACCCTTAAAATGACTTAAATTATGAGAAGTATTTTAAATTAAGTGCAATGTACACCAAAATTAAAAATATATATATTTTAGTTATTTTATTTTGATAAAATGTTTTTTTCAGATGATCATACTAGTATTTCCTCCCTGTCCAGTAAATTCCACTAAATTGATTTAATCTAAGGGCGGGGAAGAAAATTATAATTTTTCCAAAATGCCATTAGATAGGGGCTGAAAATTATCACCGAAGGGCGGAACCTAATTTAACGAGAACGTTATAATTTTGGCTCTAATTAGTTTCTGAATTTACGAGTTCAAATAAAACACCTGAGATTTACAAGGTTTCATATTGATGCCGTAAAATGTTGGAAATTGCGATGGAAATGTCCAATTTAGTTTTTGGAGATTGCAGGGAAATTTAATATCGTTAAACTTACAGTACCTAATCGAAATCAATTCTGTTACTTAGAATTCTTAGAGATTGTCGTACGTACTTTGAACGTATGATGAATAAAAACATCGTAAAGAAACCAGTTAGCATTCTTATAAGGGACATATAAGTAAGCTTTATATTTATTTGTTTTGATATGTAACAGCCCTAAAAAATATATATATTTATAGAACTTATTTACAAAAAACCAGCCAAGTGCAAGTCGGACTCGAGCACGAAGGGTTCTGTACCATTATCTTTAAAAAAGGGCAAAAAAATCACGTTTGTTGTAAGAGCCCTAGTATTATTTTTTTATTAATGAATGCAGAGTCGTTTTCTTCTCAATAACCGCAAAACATGCAGTTTTGTTTATTAAAGCAAAGATAACTTAAAGATTTAATCTAGATAAACACGATTGGTAAAACTTTTCTCGATAGATTTATTTTTCAAAGTTGGCTCTTCCAAAACACTAATATCGCTTTTACTCAAAACTATGAGTAGCTAAACATTTTATTTTTATATAATTCGTTAGATAATCATACTAACTACATAAAAGAAAGATAGTTTCTTTTAAAGTTTGATAGTTTTCAAAATAATGCGGTTTTATCACTTTTTCCGTCATATGCGGGTAGACTCAGCCCGTACAAAAAAAAACTAAGCATCTCAAAAACGCTTTATTCTTTGCAACCAAAGCTAAATATAATTTGAACATTCAACTATGAAATTCAACCACCGATCTGTGAACGCTAGTGCTCATACTGCAACACGTTTGACATTTGAAAAGCACTAGAACGTAAATTACACAATGCGGCAGAGGGTAGGACAAACGTTGTTATAATTACCCCAATTTACCCCAATTCTGTATCGAGAATTCGAACTCACAGCACAGTTGGTAGTAACTCTGTTTTATGCGCTGTAGGTTCTGAGTTTGATTATCAATCAGGACAAACATTTGTTTGATGAATATAGTTGTTTGTTCTGTGTCTGGATAAGTATGTATCCTAATAATATTATAAATGTGAAAGTTTGTGAGTTTGTATGTATGTTTGTGCCTCTATCAGGCCTAAACGACAAAACGGATTAAATTAAAATTTGCTGTAGATGTAGATATAATGCTCGGATAAAACATAGACTACTTAAAAATATGAAAAACATCCCCAAAACGATAAAAAAACGCCAAAGGGATGATTTTGGTATAGATGGCGCTGGAGTGCAACAAATCTGATATTGATTATTGAAATTTGACAGTACAACGTCTGTCACGGGTCGGCTAGTTTACAATAATAAGTATCAGTGATCTAGTTACCGTAGAACATGATTTGCTTAGTTTGAAGCATGATGGCGCTTTGTAAAATATCCACCAATATTTATTTATAGGTACAGACTGAAATTCGATAACTACTGCAAAATGAGAGCTATGTGCCAAAAAAATGTTTGAACATGCCTCTGACTACCCGCTTTATACATCTTCATCTGTGAGTATATCTACTGTCCTTGGGCATTACAGTCGTGACCCTAAATCAAATACAATTTATTTGAAAAACTTGTTAAAAAATATTACCTATTTTTTATAAAAATCTAGGCACCTAACCTAGTTGTATATTCATCGAACATCGATTTAGAGGTCGAGTGTAAAAGTCACAATTATTGGAATAGAAAAATTCGCTTCAAAAAAGTTCGTAAAAGTCGTAAATGAAAATAAAAATGTTTTTCAGAAAATGCTTCTATGACAAAAATAGAAATAGGATCATTGTAATCACTGTAATAGGTACAATAGTCTATTCAAACAATAAATTTGGCACGTGCTCACATTTTGCAGTAGTTAGCATTCCATACGTGACAGTTTACAAGCCCATCAATGCTTGTATAATACTAACTGGTTTTCTCACGATGATTTCCTTCACCGTTTTAAACACGTGTTAATGTTAATATTATACATTTTTCGAACAGAAAAATCCATTGATGCAATTACAAGAATTAATTGAATATACTATGGATTGACATACATTATTATTATGTCACTTATTTTCACATAACAATATTTTTTAGGGTTCCGTACCTAGGGGTACAAACTTGACGCTATTTCTAAGACTCCGTCACTGTCCGTCTATCCATCCGTCTGTCTGTCACAGGTCTGTATCTCATGATCCGTAATAGCTAGACAGTTGATTTTTTTACAAATAATGTATTTTTGTTGCCGCTATAACAACAAATATTAAAAACTATAAAGAATAAAATTAATATATAGTGGGGCTCCCATACTACAAAGTAAACGTGAATATTTTTTTCGGTTTTTTTATGATATTGGTACGGAACCCTTCGTGCGCGATTCCGACTTGCACTTGACCGGTTTTTTATAATTAGTAATAGTAAATTTTATTTTAATACAATTTTAAAAATAAATGAATGTATCTATAAACTCTTTATTTTGAAACATATAGGTAATCATGTTGAGTTCAGGTACCTCCCACTTGGCAAATACGTATTTGCCTCTATGATTCTTCTATTAATAAACCTGACTATAAGCAATGACCATAATAACGCAAAAGCGCGGAACATCGACCTAATTAAAACAGTATAATCTGTACATAATCAGAGTTCGGCCGACAACTGGTGCGTTTACCCTGCTAGTTTAACATCCATAGTTAAACAATGGAAGTGGCACAATCAAAGAAAATAAAAATAAATAGGATCACGACTGTAATCCCCAAGTACGGTAGACAGCCTCTCAGATCTCCAGGCGCTTAGATCCTTTGAAGATGTCCAGTGGGGGTAGTCATAGGCACGTCCAAACGTTTTGCAGAACTTAGCATTCTTTACGTGACAGGTTGCAAACCCATCGCCGCTTATAAGAACACTAACTGGTTTCCTCACGATGTTTTCCTTCACCGTTTTGAGCACGTGTTTTTCGATGCGCATATAAATTTTTCGATCAGAAAAATTCATTGATGCACGCTCGGATTCGAACCCACGACCATCAGATTGAAAGTCGAGGTACTTGTAGTATCTGTGTTATTATATACTAGCTTTACATCCGCGTAGATTCAGAATTTACTGATTTGATTCGATTCGACTTTATCGCAAAACATTAAAATTCTTGAAAGTAAAAAGGATTTGTTTTGAAAAAAAAAGTTGCCTATGTCCATTCTAAGACTTACACTATCTCTCTATGAAATTTCATCACAGATAGACAGAGTTACTTTCGCATTTATATGTGTAGTATATTAAAGTTTTTTTTTTTTTTTTTTTTGGACATTTTACACATCGCCATCTAGCCCCAAACTAAGCAAAGCTTGTACTATGGGAACTAGATAACTGATAGAATACTTATATGCTAATATACTTTTTTTTTTTGTAAACTTAAGCCTGATACTGATACATACTGCCACCCAGACACAGAGCAAATATCTATGTTCATCACACAAATATTTGCTCTGGGTGGGGATCGAACCCACAACCTACAGCACTGAAGGCAGAGATAACTATTTATCTATGTACCACATCCAGTGATCCATACACCATCCTGTATTCAAATGCGATGTTATCTGCGCGCGCCACTCGTGAACACGCTGTATATTGTACTAATAAATACATTTTGTGATTCTGAATACATTTTCTGCATACATTTGTGGAAATTGTTCGAGTGCAAAATGGTCGGCCGGATTTAATTTTAATTCTGTGGTTAAAATTGAGGGTTTATTACAAAAGCTTCGAAGATGAGACAATACCTATTTGTATTTTATTATTATATTGTTTACAAATTTAATTTTTCATGTTCATACACACACTCACGATAATATACATATATAGTAAACTCGGGTTTCATACTTGCAACTATTTTTTAGGGTTTCTTACCCAAAGCGTAAAAACGGGACCCTATTACTAAGACTTCGCTGTCCGTCTGTCTGTCACAGGGATGTATTTTCATGATAGCTAGACAGTTGAAATTTTCACAGATGATGTACTTCTGTTGCCACTATAACAACAAATACTAAAAACAGAATAAATAAATATTTAAGTGGGGCTCCCATACAATTAACGTGTTTGCGTTTTTTATATAGTCAAAATATAAAATGATTTATATAACAAAATAGGATCACGGCTGTAATCCCCAAGTACGGTAAACATCCTCTCAGATCTCCAGGCGTTTAGATCTTAGAAGATATCTAAAGGGCCCCCTTTTTTTCGAGTTTTTTGCAGTAGTTAGCACTCCACACGTAACAGGTTGCAAGCTCATTGCCGCTTTAAAAAATACTAACTGGTATAATAAATGATTTATTAAGAGTCATAACTTATTTGAAACTTTATTGAAATGTAACTATATTTTGTCAGAAGATAAATCTATATCCGGTTAGTTTCGAATTCAATAACTGGCAAAGTTTGGACATTTCCGGCTACAGTGCAAGATATGCGATTTCCGGTTGTATTTCTACCTATTTCATCATTTTCTTCCGCTTGCCTGACGTCAACCCTTTTTGGGAATACCTACCTACCTATATAAATATGTATTAACATAAAGATTCTATAAATAAGTAGCCTATAAAAAAGTATAAAAGACATCTATCAGTTATCTACTTCCCATTGAACAAGCTTTGCTTAGTTTGGGGCTAGATGTCGCTGTGTGATAATTGTCCACCAATATTTATATATTTACTAGCTTTGTCTGCTTAGATTCAGGAAATAGATTTTGGACGACTTTATCGTAAAACATTGAAATTACTGAAAACCAAATGAAAAAAAAAAAAGTAGCCTATGTCCATCCCAAGACTTAACACTACCTCCATATGTAATTTCATTACAATTGGCTCAGCGGTTTGGTCATAAAAACGTCACAGACAGAAATACAGACAGTGTTCTAATCGCGAAATAAAATTGGTATAGATTTATAGTAAGAAAATATTTTTTTCTATTATTTACATTTTGATACCGCAAGATGCATGGCCTGAAAATTCAATTTCATTTTTCAGGAGTGGTTACACCCTGTATATTCAGATTGGATATATTTCAGTGAAATTGATAACCGTTTTGAATTGAATTCAATTCACAAACAGTACAAGCTTCTTGTTGCCAACAGAAGCAAGTTTCAGTAGGTTTAAAGCTATGGGTACACTAAGTACAAGTGCAGGTCAGTTTGTGCCCAAGACGGGCATAAAATATAATGAGGTATATGCCTTATGACATGTATCTTCAATACAAGAGATGGACGAAAAAATGTCTTTTAGGAAAACAAAAACGTAGGTAGATAAAAAATAAATATGAAAAATAATAGACGCTTAAATCATTTGAAGATGCATAGTGGGGATAGTCAGAGACACGTCCAAACATTATATTTGGCACATTCCCACATTTTGCAGTAGTTAGCATTCCATACGTGACAGGTTGCCAGCCCATCGCCGCTTATAAGAATATTAACTGGTTTCCTCACGATGTTTTCATGATGTCTACAGTCGTGATCCTATTCTATTCTAATATTAAAACTTTTCTTCTAGCCCTATGATATTCCTATTATATTATGGATATAAGGGTATCGCTCTCATTGTGCAACCATCTTAAAAAAGCAGACTGCATTTAATTATGCATCGGTCTCTTTGAAAACTTGAGTGTAGGCATCTCATTATAAGACGAAGGTGGTTTATATGTTACGACACGATATCGGTACGACTGCCTTCTAAATAGATAAAAAACCCTTAATTGCACACCACATAACAATAACATTAAATACTAGTAATAGTTTTTTAAACTTAATAATACATAATTAATCTAAAAAAAGGAAAAAAAAACGACTTTATGTTATAAGTCTAACATAAAAGGTCATCCCCTATTTTATACCCTTAGAAGTGGTATTTTTTAATTAAAAAAACTAATAATTATCCAAATCGGTTTTAAATTACAGATTTATATGGTGAATTTTGTTTCTGTTGTACAAGTTTGGGGCTATACGTTGCTGAATAAGATGCCTCAATATTAAAAAAAGCTTCTAACACTTTTCCAAATGATCCCTGTGATTTTATCTAAATAAAAAATAAATAATAAAATAAATAGGATCACGACTGTAATCCCCTACTACGGTAGACATCTTTTCAGATCTCCAGACGCTTAGATCCTTTGAAGATGTCTAGTGGGGGTAGTCAGAGGCACGTCCAAACATCATATTTAGCACATGTCAACATTTTGCAGTAGTTAGCATTCCATACGTGACAGGTTACAAGCCCATCGCCGCTTATAAGAATACTAACTGGTTTCCTCACGATGTTTTCCTACACCGTTGTAAGTACTTGTTTTTAATGCGCTTATAAATTTTCGAACAAAAAAATCCATTGATGGACGCTGGGATTCGAATCCACGACCTTCAGATTGAAAGTCGAGGTACAAATGTAGTGTAATCTAAATGCCAGTTAAACAGTAAACCGGTAACGATGGCATCGGCAGAATCATTTTCATAAATAACGAGATCTCAAGTGGCGGTTAACGATGTTTCAGGCGACATTGAACTTTCAGTTTGCAATTCTGCCTTGAAACTGAAAATAGGAAGAATATTGAAGATTAATTTGTATTGATTAGCGGCGACGGGCTTGCAACCTGTCACGTGTGGAATGTTAACGGCAATATGTGGGAATGTAAAAAATGTAGTTTTTGAACGTGCCTCTGATTAACCCCTTCAGACATCTACAAGGATCTGAGCGCCTGGAGATCCGAGAGAATGTCTACCGTACTTAGGGATTACAGTCGTGATACTATATTAATATATATAATATTTTTTTAATTTGTAATTAATTAATGATCGCGATTGTAATCCCCAAGTCTGGCAGATTTCCGGAAGGTCAGATTCTTGAAGCTATCTAAAAGAGATAGCCAGAGGCACGTCCTAATGTTACATTGGCAAATGCTCTCATTATGCAGTAGTTAGCATACGTGACAGGTCGCAAGCAACTTATAAGAATACTGACAAGTTTTTTCGATGTTTTTCTTTATCGTTTTGATCACTTGTTCATAAGCATATAATTTTTAAATATAAAAATCTACGAGATTCAAACCCACGACCTTCGGATTGAAAGTCAAAGGATCTCTAAACATATATTTAGCTATTTAGCACACACACACACACACACACACTCACACACACATAATATACATACATACACTATACATACATTCTATAAAATGTAATTTTTAACTTTCGATTTTTATAATAATTGGAACTGTGCTGTGCCCTACCTTCGGAGGAGGGCGTTGATGTCTGCGACACAGTATTTATACTTCTGCAAATGTCATCGTTTTCTACTTTTAATGTGCTATTGTTGTTTTAGTTCCAAATAAATAAAATATAAAAAAAGAGCTTTTTTAAATTTATGCATTTTTAATATTGTCCAAAGAAGCGCTGGCGTGATGACCTTGACCACTTTCATCTTGGCAATCATGATTAGCAGGTCCAGGACCGTAAAAAGTGGAAATCCACGGGAGGCCTTTACCCAGCAGTGGGACAGTAATGGATACTAAAAAAAATATAATCCGGAAATATTTACGTTATTTACGTTTAAATATTAAGAATTTACTCAGTGTGTTAAAACCCTTATTTGCCATTTACAAACCCACATACTACTCTATAAAGTCAAAACCGGTGCTCACACCCGCGATATACTTCAACCCACATCCGCTCCCGACTACAATACGAAATCTCAAGTCTCTAGTGTTGCGCTATATCCATCGATAAGTGCTATCGACTTGGCCTTTCGCCACATCGACTAATATGCGGTGACTGTTTATCGAAATTTCGTAAAATATCGACACTTGGCGGCGGAATCGGGCCGTGAATTTATTTGTCGCGTAAAGATTGAAACCTCTTGCCTTTAAAGTGTTCAGGCTGAATTATAGTCTGGCGGTTAAAGCGGTCTGTTTTGTTGGGGTTTAATGGTGAACAATAATTAATTCGCTGAAATTGTAGGTTGTTTAGTACAGACAGCAGTTTACTAAAGTATTTCAAGGTTTCGGAACCATTCAGATTTGTTTATTAAGATTTGTTTTTGAACGTCGAACGATCCGTAATTTAATAAAATTTAAAATCCAATAGATAACATCATCACAGAATTATAACTAGTCGAATCGATTAGTCTTGACATGATATTGAATAACGGCAAAGTATCGTAAGAATAGATTTATTTTGAACAAGTTTTTCAGAGCATTTCAGATAATAAGGAAGAATTTAGTATAATTATAGTGCCTATCTCTATAGATAACAGTCGTGATATTGTATGACTAGCTTGGTATTACTAATATTTAAAAAGTAAAATTTTAGGTAGCTAAAATAACAGTTTTTTTGCTATTAATGGATTAATCACGCGGAAGCAATATCAACCAGTTCATAAATAAACCATTCAATTTGATTACTAACCATACACTCAAAAGTATGAAACCAGAACAAAGGGAATAATAAAAGCATTGCAATACAATTTATGCGACAGTTTCAAGCCGCACAACAATACGATAAAATCTTTCGATATTTTAACAAACTATCGATAAATTTCGTTCACACCACTACACAGCAAACACGTCACTGGCACTGATGCATCGATTTGTAACTTTGAAGATGGAATTTTTGTGAAATGGATTTAAGTATCTAACATGTTGTGGTTTCAAAATAGGGGTTAGAGGTTGAAAACATTTTAAACATACATAAAATCATGCCTGTTTCCTAGAGGGGTAGGCAGAGATCACGGATTTCCACTTGATACGATCCTGAAATACTTTTTTATCTTCATTCACTCTCATCACATTCCTCATGCATGCTCGTCGATTTAGAGTTCTCTTGACCTGGCATTTTTTCCTTAAAAACCGATCTTCGTTGTTAGGGTTCCGTACCCAAAAGGTAAAAACGGGACCCTATTACTAAGACCTTGCTGTCCGTCTGTCTGTCACAGGGCTATATCTCATGAACCGTAATAGCTAGACAATTGAAATTTTCACAGATGATGTATTTCTGTTGCTGCTCTAACAACAAATACTAAAAATAGAATATAATAAATATTTAAGGGGGGCTCCCATATAACAAACAAGTTTTTTTTGCCGTTTTTATAGATAATGGTGCGGAATCCTTCGTGCGCGAGTCCGACTAGCTCTTGGCCGGTTTTTTTCAAAATGTCACCAATTTGGTCCAGGAAAATACGCCGAGGTCTTCCTCTTTCAACATTCTCATTCACACTCGCCTTATATACCTGTTTTGTCAATCTTTCACTCTTTTTTTTTCTTATCATTTTATATATAAACTAGCGACCCGCCCCGGCTTCGCACGGGTAGCATGTTATTATACATATAAACCTTTCTCCTGAACCACTCTATCTATTAAAAAAAACCGCATCAAAATCCGTTGTGTAGTTTTATAGATATAAGCAAACATACATACATACATACAGACGCGGGAAGCGGAAAGCGACTTTGCTTTATACTATGTAGTGATAAAATAACTAGAATTAGGTACGTCTGTAGTCATCAAGTATAACATCCTAGAAGATGTCTAAGGGGGTAGTCGAAAGCTTGTCCAAATATTAGCACTAGCCGCAATTTTAGATTATGTATTGTAATTTTCGTGAAATTATTTTTTTATGAAAATAAAGTAAAACTTATGTTGCTGATAATGTAGTTTTTGATAGGTTTTAGAGTATTTAAAATTGGTCTTGTAGTTTTTTAGCTTATGCGGTATAAACAAATATTATAAATTAAAATTTTAACTCCTAAAAAGTTTATTAGTTAATAAGTTAAATTTATGACATTTTCATTAATAATTATCGTTTTCGCCATACGAAGTTAATAATAAATAATAATAAAAATGTTTATTCATAAAAGTCTTAATTTACAGACAGTGTTCATAGAATTATAACAGGAGAAGACTTAAAATTACCTGTAGGAATATTGTTTACCTCGTTCTAACTAAGCTATAGCTTGTATGTAGAAACGGGGATCACAGATTCGGCTAGAAATTTCAAAGTTTTACCAATTATTACCATGATGGTTAGTTAGAATGAAAACATGAGTTATTTATTTAAACTAATATTAGTAGCTATATAAAAAAGATGACAATAATGTTGTTAACTATAACCTATTTGGGTTCCAACTTCCAACATATTTTTAATTTTAGTGTTATATTGTGTGAAGGGTGTGTTTTAGTTTAGTTGATTTAGTTGATTCAAAAAGTGTTATGTAGTGTGTAGTGTTATATGTGTGTCTGAGGTGAGAAGTGTGCGTAGTAATTGATACTTGCAAAGTAAGGGATGTGGGTATTGGCATGAAATAGCGAGTTTTAAGAATTAATGAAGAACAGCTCTTCTGTCTTGTGATAGTTTAGAGTTAGCAGGTATTTGAATAGATTAGTTCTACATTCACTATAAGATAGGTTTTGCATAGAAATCTGTTTATTTACCTTGTTAAACAAGTGCGGTGCCAGGAAATTGTAGTGTTTTTGAGCAAACGAGGTTCTACAATGAACCGGAGTTGAGATATAATTTCTACGCTTTTTTAAGTTTATGTTTAGCAAGGGGGATTTAAGACGCTGTTTTAATAAGGCCCTCTGAATAAAAAGTTGTCTAACACTTAGTAGCTTAATATCATTAAAAAGCTGCGTTGTTGGGTATCTATATGGTCGGGATAGAGCAACTTTAAGGACTGCTCTTTGGGCTCGTTCCAGTGGGAGCAAGTGAGTCTTAGAAGCACCTCCCCAGGTAGTGTTACAGTACGTAAGCAATGATTGGCAGAGAGCATAATATATTGTTTTTATTTGAGATTCATTTGCTGCATGCCTAATACTTTTGAACACGTATATGAGTTTTCTAACCCTGGATGTTAGTAGACTAATGTGTTCCTGGTAATTCAGATGGGTAGTTTTAGATTATTTGAGGACACAGCTAAATCCTTTTGGTTTTAAGCACCGTGTTGTATCGGATAGATACATCTGATTATATCAAAAACAGAACCAGATACCTATACAATGCCAAGTTTTCCGAATACAGTGATTATCTTCACAACTGTGGAAAAACGACCGACTGGGCCTTTGCCAAATGTGTGTCCCAGACGGTGATATGAGATATTAATTAAACGAAGTAGGTTAAGTGTAGCTAAATAGCGAAAAGTTTGCTTCTAATCGTAGAAACAAAAACCGGTCAAGTGCGAGTCCGACTCGCGCACGAAGGTTTCCGTACTATCTATAAAAAAAACGGCAAAAAAAACACGTTTGTTGTATGGGAGCCCACCTTATATATTTATTTTATTCTGCTTTTAGTATTTGTTGTTATAGCAGCAACAGAAATAAATAATCTGTGAAAATTTCAACTGTCTTACGGTTCATGAGATACAGCCCTGTGAGAGACGGACATACAGACAGCGAAGTCTTAGTAATAGGGTCTCGTTTTTACCCTTTGGTTACGAAACCCTAAAACTCTAGTTTGTATGATATAGTGTAAAACTCTGCCTGAGTTTCAGAGGCAATTTTTTTTTGACTTGCATCTCAGCTCTGTTGGTAGTTACACCTTACACTGTTTTTTGTGCTGTAGATTGTGGGTTCGATCCCCACGTTTGTGGTATTGTGTGATTATCATGGATGTTTGTACTGTGTCTGGATGTTATAGTGTATCATAACATAAATAAAATAAATAAATAAATACTGGTGGACATTTTACACATCGCTATCCAGCCCCAAACTAAGCAAAGCTTGTACTATGGGAACTAGTTAACTGATGGAATACTTATATACGTTTTTTGTAAATACATACTTATGATACATACTACACACCCAGACACAGAACAAAGATCTATGTTCATCACACAAATATTTGCTCTGGGTGGGGATCGAAACCATAACCTACAGCGCTGAAGGCAGAGTTACTACCAACTGAGCTGTGAGGCCGTCTATGTAATAACATAAATTTCCTACTAATATTATAAATGCGAAAGTTAGTAAGTGGTTGTGTGTGTTTGTTTCTT
This sequence comes from Hydriomena furcata, assembly GCA_912999785.1. NCBI lineage: Eukaryota > Metazoa > Arthropoda > Insecta > Lepidoptera > Geometridae > Hydriomena > Hydriomena furcata. Next base: position 9,427,392 of record OU538848.1, read on the forward strand.
TCACGCAAAAACTACTGAACAGATGAAAATTTAAACTTTTCAGTAATATAGCTTACTAGCGACCCGCCCCGGCTTCGCACGGGTAGCATGTTATTATACTTATAAACCTTCCTCCTGAATCACTATATCTATTAAAAAAAACCGCATCAAAATCCGTTGTGTAGTTTTAAAGATATAAGCAAACATACATACATACGCGGGAAGCGGAAAGCAACTTTGCTTTATACTATGTAGTGATGATACACCAGAATAACACATAGGCTACTTTTTATCCAGGGACCACACGTGCAAAGGCGAGGCACGAGGCGGGCAGTTAGTATTCCTATATTTATGAAAAATAATATATAAGTATTTTATCAATTATCTGGTTCCCATAGTACAAGCTTTGCTTAGTTTGAGGCTAGATGGTCATGCGTGAAATGTTTTTTTCACGATTTTGTTTTTTTCTTAGATTTTGTTTGACTAGAAAAAAACTGTTCAGACTTTTTAAAGTGATCTTTGTGATACTCGTTATATTAAAATAAATACTTGTTATATACCAAATGTAATGTATTTAATGAAGTACCTTTATTTACATAAATAAATAACATCTTATCTATACTTTAATGTAAAAAATGTGAAAAAAATGAATGTTGAAAAAAGTAACTCTATCTGTGACGTTATCAAGGTATAATGGGCGTTATAATGGTACGGAACTCTTCGTGCGCGAGTCCGATTTGCACTTGACCGGTTTTTACCTTTAATTCGCAATTGAAACACGAGAAAATAAATTAAAGGTAAAACGTGAGACCCATGTAATTTAATAGTTACTAATCACGATAGTTTGAAAAATATTTTTACTATAATGACTTTGTATAGTTCTTCTACTTGTAGTTTCAGACATTCTGAAAACTGAAACGCTAGATTTCAGTGAGAACCGAGCAAACTAGTAAAGATAACTAATGTTAAATAAATAGAGCTAGAAATTGTTTGCTACAATTCTCTTGTTTTAAAGATAAAGCTTTATTTGCACAGGATGTTTAAATAAATTAAAGTACTGACATATTATTTGAAAATTACTGATTCACCCTTGATTTGTATTGGTAATTAACTTACAAAAAACCAATTTCGCGTGAAAATTGACATAAATATATATCTTCAAACAGATATTACTAGCTGACCCATGACAGACGATGTCCTGTCAAATTTAAATAATCGAATAAAAAAGACTGAATGATTTTAGTCTGATGTCAGATTTGTTTCACACCAGCGCCATCTATACAGAAATCATTTGCGTTTTTTATAGGTTTTGGGATGTTTTTCATATTTGAAAGTAGTCTATTATTTATTCGGCAAATATTTGTTTAATATGTAATATGTTGTTTAATATTTGTTTTTTAATTATACATACAAACTCGTTTTTATAGATAATGGTACGGAACCCTTCGTGCGCGAGTCCGACTCGCACTTGGCCGGTTTTTTTTTACTCTAATATTTGGCATAATATTGGAGTACACAGATACGTTTCAATTCGTTATTTTATTCATTTTTTACCACAAAATCCATCCCTATTCCTGAACAGCCTGTAGTGAAATCTATTCGTATCTTTCGTATATATTTCGTAACAGTTATTTTAGCACCAGTTTGCGGCTGTTGCTAGTCTTATCAAGTTGTTGAGTTGATGTTATGTACGTTTTACTAATAAATAGCTAATAAATATTAATACTGAAGGAATTGTATTGTTTCGACCAATCGAATAGTAAATATAACTCGTAGTCTTTTTAAGTTTTTTTTTTTTTATTAACTAAAATAAACACGATTCTAATGGAACCAATTTTAGACAATCTGTAGAAGTCTAAACCATAAAAATACATAAAAAAATGAATTGAAAACCTCATTTGTCGGTTCAAAATAACAAAGCCATTTAAAATCTGTTATTGTCTATATTCCTTGAAATTAAATTCAAATTCAAATTCAAAAATCATTTATTTCAATAAAATCACAAGGATCACTTTGAAACGTCTTAGGAACTAGGTGAAGCTACGCCGATTCCACGCGACCAAGCCTAGAAGAATCAGGCAACAAACACGGCTTGGGGTCTACCTTTTTTTTAATGTTCCTTTCCTTATTGCTATGTAGAGCTCCAGTGTGATGCTAATCGAACAAGGTGAAGGCTCAAACAAGAATAATAAATAAAAGTACTACTCAAGTACGTAAACAATAAAAAAAAATAAGTAAAGAGCCTAAGTACAAATTTAAAAAGCAGCAAATTAAAGGGAAGACTATGTATTTGATTACTCATATTAATTGAATTTACAGCTGTTTTTGAGATATATTACATAATCACATAACACGCTTGTCCCCTACAAGGCAGAGATCATAATCCTGACATACCTTTTTAACTTCATTAATTCTCATCACATTGTTAATATTTATTTATTTATACATTAATTGCACTTCTTCATACATACTCACCAGTTTCAGACACTTTTGACCTAGCCTTTATCTAGAACGATTTTAATTTGATCAATAAATTTTGCTGAGGTCTAGGTTACACTATAATAAATAAATAAATAAATATTGGCAGACTTTACACACAGCGCCATCCAGCCCCAAACTAAGCAAAGCTTGTACTATGGGAACCAGATAACTGATAGAATACTTAAATACTTTGTTTTTGTAAATACATACTTATTACACATAATAACACCCAGACACAGAACAATCTATGTTTATCACACAAACGTTTGCCCTGGGTGGGGATCGAACACACAACCTACAGCGTAGAAGGCAGAATTACTACTAACTGAGCTGTAAGGTCAGTCTATTGAGACTATACTTCACGAAATTATTTTATGGCTTCATATTTTCAAATTCAAGCTAACTTTACTCAAGCAACGTTATTATAATGATATTTATGCGAGATTGCCAGATCTGTTCATTCGCTACTCACGGTTGAATGAATCTGGCAACGTTGGATTGACTGGGTTAGGCTTGCTCATTCGCTGGCTGGATTGAGTGTGAGAAGAGTGAACTGATTTGTCGGAAAGAGACCGTTGATAAAAATACTAAGTGAGCTATTTAGTTGATACCGTTATTTTAAGCATTATTCAGTATGTACGTGTCAGGTATGTATGTAACTTTTTTTTTTCTTCTCTAACGAGTTCCATATCTTATAGTCTATTTTTTGTGGTCTTAATAAAACTGTTATCTATTCTATTCTATTCTATGCATAAACTAGTTTTTGAGTATCTACAGTACAGCTAAATATTAAACCTACTTGGTTTGGTTTGTTTTTTTTTTGTATTAGGAAACGGATTTACACAAATTCACGCCTGAATCAATTAACTTAAATAAACTGAATCAAAATTGGTTCATCTGTTTAGGAGCTACGTTGCCATAAATAGACATAGATACACAAACAGACACGTCAAACTAATAACACCCTTCGTTTTGCGTCGGGGTTAAAAAAGTGTAATATATTGACATTTACAGTCTCGCTACCGTTCGCACAACGCCACAAACGAGTACTAAACCACTTCTGTTTGGACGAACGCCTTCACTGGATGCCAGCCAACCGGTGCATTTGATAAATAAAATGTAGCGGCTTACACAAAATACTAGTATTTTGGAAACGCCACAATATGGAAAGGGGTAGAAATGTATTTCTACACCAGTTCATATTTTGTCTTGGTTAAAAGTGCATAATAATAATTATTGGTGGACATTTTTACACAGCATCATCTAGCACCAAATTTAGCAACGTACTAGGGGAACCAGATAACTGATATAATCACCAAGTACGGTAGGCTTACTCTCAGATCTCAGATCAAATCTTGAAGATATCTAAAGGAGGTAGTCAGAGGCACATCAAAACTTTATGTTTAGCGCAATTTAATGTTGCATAATTTTAAAAATACTCGTTTGATGAGAAGAATTTATTATTTGACATCAAATATCAATTCAATATTAGGTTTGAAAACCTCATCTTTCTCATGTAAGTTTCAGTATAACACCGAATATAAATACTGGTATGTATTCATGAAACCAAATAGAATAATCAGCAGGTGCTACGAGTCTACGCCGTAGCTGCTACGCCGTAGCACTGTGCAAACACGATGCTACGAATTATACATTAGCCTTGGTAATTCTCTTGAGTAACCAAAATGTTTAGTATTTAGGCTAATTGGTGCATTATCTAGTTATTAAGTCGTGGCTTGAATATAATTAATTCGTTATTATTATATTTTGAATGTCCTAACAGCTCAGTTGGTAACTCTGATCTCTGCGCTGTAGGTTGTGGGTTCGATCCCCACCCAGGACAAATATAATTGTGTTTTAAATATAGATTATTATTCTGTGTCTGGGTGTATAAAAGTATTCTATCAGTTTTATAGTCCCCATAGTACAAGCTTTGCTAAGTTTGGGGCTAGACATCGATATGTAAACTGTCCACCAATATTTATTTTTATATTCCACGTACATTATTATAACTAAGCCTAAGGCCTAAGGCTTTTATTAAAGCATAGTTGGGCCGCAAACAACAGTAAGTAGTTTTTTCGTGAAAGAGTAACAAACATACAATCTGTCTTTACAAACTTTTGCATTTATTATATTAGGATAATAGAATACTGAGACCATGTTCCGAAATGATCGGACGTGCGTCCTCAGAGTCCCCACACTCTGAGGACGCACGTCCGACGCAAGTCGTTGCAGCCTTTACCAAATGGATGGGTGCCCGCTAGTAGCATTAATGGCCTCACAGCTCAATTGGTAGTAACACTGCCTTCTGTGCGGTAGGTTGTAGGTTCGATTCCCACCCAGGACAAATATTTGTGTAATGAAAATGTATGTTTGTTCTGTGTCTGGGTGTTACATATATCATACTAGCGACCCGCCCCGGCTTCGCACGGGTTTAATACATATAAACCTTCCTCCTGAATTACTCTATCTATTAAAAAAAACCGCATCAAAATCCGTTGTGTAGTTTTAAAGATATAAGCAAACATACATACATACATACATACAGACGCGGGAAGCGGAAAGCGACTTTGCTTTATACTATGTAGTGAAGTATAATAATTACAAAAAAAAAAAGAATATAGGGAAAGTTATCAAGTTTCCATAGTACAAGCTTTGTTTAGTTTGGGGCTATATGGCCATGCGTAAAATGTCTACCATTATTTATTAATAGCTGATTATATTGGTCTAGTCAAACTGTAAGAAGAAGTTAAAAATATTTTCTTCTCCCGCCATTTCATAAAAACCAAGTACTGGAAGTAAGTAATGCGAAAGCAGTTTCCACAATTGGTCAGATATTTCAGATAAAACTGGTTTCCGGTGGTTTGAAGCGCTCTATACCACTCCAAACTAGTTTTCAGTCAAAGATTTTCCGGTCAAGAGCATAAAAGACATAGCTAAATCATTTATAAACCTTAAAAAGTTAGACAACGTAATATATAGCAAAAACATTATAGTTTCAACTTAGGTCATAAACTATCTATATACCAAATCTCATCGAAATCAGTAAAGCAATTTCGATAAAGCAATACTATTTAAGCGGTGTTGGGCTTGCAACCTGTCACGTATGGAACGCTAACTACTGCAAAATATGAACCCAATATAATGTTTGGACGTGCCTCTGACTATCCCCACTAGACATATTCAAAAAGATCTAAGAGAATGTCTACCGTACTTGGAGATTACAGTCGTGATCTTTTTTTTTCTGTATTGTTTTCAAAATTGTATCCCCTGTAGTTTCAAGGTTAAGATTTTTTCCTTTTTAGGTACGGAACCCTAAAATCAGTGACACTTGGCAAATGAAGTGAGAGTTCTACACACAAGTACTATAGGGGTATCTGTGACACAAGTCCGAGTGTAAAATGCTACACATTGTCGCTTCAAGTGAACTCTTTAGAGCAATCATTTCCTATTACATTTTGAGAAACGAGAAAACTTATTCCTTAGTCTTTAGAAATCTTTTTGAAAATCTTTCATTTCACCTTACGTTCTTTTGCTATTAAAACTTTTCTAGGAAATGTTGACGTTATATAAAGTTACTTTAGAGCTAGTGGTCTCTGAAGACTTGAAATCTAATCGTGGGATCGAATCCCAGCTGTGCGTCAATGAATTTTTCTATTCAAAAAAAATATATTTACACCTGCTTTAAACCAGTTAGTATTCGTATAAGCGTATGGAATGCTAACTACTTCAAAATGTGGGTATTGTACAAAACTATAAATGAAAGGACGTACCTCCGACTACCCTTTATTATACAAAGTTGGCTCTTTTAAAAAACTTATTTCGTTTTTACTCAAATCTATGAATAGCTAAACAGTTCATTTTTATATAATTCGTTAGCTAATCATACTAAGCTACATAAATTATAGACAGTTTCTTTTTATTCTATCTTTTATCTATCTTTCTATCTATCTTTTTGATGATTTTCAAGATAATGCAGTTTTATCACTTTTTCCGTCTTATCCGGGTAGACTTAGCCCATACAAAAATAACAAAACTTTCAAGCATCACCATCAAATGATATTTTTAATTTACAACGAACTGTTTTTGAAAAAAAATAAGAAGATTAATGTATGACTAAAGCATTTCTTCATGCTAAAGTATGACTAGAATTAAATTATAACTAAAACTAAAGCTATATATAGCAAATGCTCTCAACACAACAGTTAACTAACTCGACCGGAACTACAGGTACTTGTACCGGAACTTGGTGCCATTTTGACGGCATAGTGCGTTACGCAGGTAGTGTCATTCAGGCGCCGGGTTATGGCGTCATCACGATGTGGCTCAGGAATTTCATGCCGCATTACTTAGCTAGAGTTGGGATGAAGACAATGACGTCGATAGTTTGTGTACAATTACGTTAAAAAACACAAACAATTAATTTAACTTAACTTAATTTTATATCGTTTCGAAACGATAGGGATTTCAACGAGTAAATTTTTATAGAATTAAAACTATCGTGGTTGTTAATCATTTTAAATAGAATACGGAACAAGGAAAAACGTGGTAATTAGCCGTATTTCTATTTAAAATGAGTAAATGTTTATTTAATTTTGACCGTTTTTTTTAGATAATGGAACGGAACCCTTCGTGCGCGAGTCAAACTCGCACTTGGCCGGTTTTTATTTTAGTCCAAAAAACAGAATCCTTGATCAAGAATCTGTGTGCTTTGGGATCCATACGAGTAATTTTTTGACTGGCCTTACAGTTCAGTACAGTTCAGCTCTAACTTCTGGGCTATAGGTTGTGGGTTCCGAATAAACATTTTGTATGACGAACATAGATGTTTGTTCTGTGGCTGGGTGTTATAATAACTATGTATTTAAAAAAAGTATATAAGTATTCTATCAGTTATCCGGTTCCAATAGTGCAAGCTTTGCTTAGTTTGGGGCAAGATGGCGCTGTATAAAAATGTCTACCAATATTTGTTATTTATTTAATTTTATTTCATGCCAAACTTCGACATCGGTCAGGTGCAGCTCAATCTGAATCGCTTGAAATTTTCCTTTCCATATTTTATTCTATTTCCATGATTGCTGCACATCACTAGTGAATCGAAAAGGTCCGGCGTTCATTTCACGTAACATTACTCGAGTTGACCCGCACGATGGCCGTTCCATCACATAAGCCCGGTCCCATGGTGAAGGCGGTAGCGATTATACTTACTACCTACTATCATCGTGACAAAAGACAAACAAGTCGATTAATACATAGAAAAAACAAAGCTATATCGATATTTATTTATAATTCTCTTCATTTACTGTCTTTCCTTATTATTCAAAATATTAAAAGGCAAAGATATATAACAAGTAACAATAGATTATTAACTTTGTCACGCCTGAATCAATTAACTTTTCTTATAATACTTAATAAAAATATAAGAAAAGACAATTAAATTTATTTTATGCATGAAGAATTAAAGATAATAAATATCCAGTATATTTTTTTCAAAATTTTCTAATTTGCAAACTCTGTAGAAATACTGTACCATGAGAATGTACGCATACATTTGTTAAGAAGTCTTTTTTGCGATTCGTTTTAAGGAGTTTTGAGGCTTAAAAAAAGTAGATACGAGATTAGTAATAGAACACGACAGAACGAATTTAATCAAGATTTTAGTAATCTTGATTAATACCATTTCCAGATATGTAACCGTGACCTTAACCCGCTTCCTCTTACCCCACCGCTCCCGCTACCGCTTACACTTTACACTCTAATTCCACATAATCGGTACAATCGTACAGAATGGCTCCGTGTAACGTTTCACAAAAACGCCTTTTGATCGGTAAATCACTTGAAAGCATTGAAGGTTATTGCCCTCAAATGCCTTCAATGGTCTATTCAGGTTGTTCAGGACTTTGATTAAACTAAACTGAACTATTTGAATGTTGTCTTACTGAAAGGACTTGTTGGTAACAGAACAAATAGGATCACGACTGTAATCCCCAAGTACGGTAGACATCTTCTCAGATCTCAAGGCGCTTAGATCCTTTGATGATAACTAGAGGGTAGTTAGAGGCGTAATAATAACGCTTCGAACACTAAAAACTAAACTTTATGTTTGATAGTCTATATTATTATATTCCTCATAAAAATTTCATCCCCTATTTTTTAGCCTTATAGATGGTATATTTTTCTCAAACTTAAATGGTACAAAGCGGGAAGTATTATTCTCCCAAAGAATTGAAAACCCCCTTTTTTCAAGTAGGTTTCAAAGTAGTCCAGATCTTTTTCTGTTAAATTACAGGACTGCGTAATTAGTCGCTCTCAATTAAATATCCATTTAAATTGTAATGTTAAGACATAAATGTAAAAAGTAAATTGTTCTTTGTACTTTTTCTAAGCAATGAATCTAAGTAAAACTGCAAATACTAAGTGTAATTTACATACCATTTGCCTACTTTAGTAGAATTTACGACAATTGTCTCGTAGTGTAAGGCCCTAGGGGGTAAAGGGGGTAAAAGGGGCGAAGGGGGACGTCAAAGGTGCATGTTGAGGACCTTGTTCTAGACTTTGCAAGATTTACGGGCGCTACCGTGAAACATTTACTCTTTGTACTTTTGCGATACAAAGTGACAAAAGAAATGGTCGCGGGAAGACTAGAGTGCACGGTGCTACCGTCGAAAAGCGGAGGCAGTTAACGAAGCTACCCTCACGGGGTAAGCTTTTCACAATAAAATGTAATTACGTGATAAACACCCGTGTAAAAATCTATAGTGATGTCTAATAACGATAGTTTGAAAAATAATAAAAATGTATACAATATCTTCAATATTTCAATATAAGTATTCAAAGTAAAAAAAAAGATTCACTTTTAAGCTAAGACGATTTAAAGTGAACCTTGTGATTTTATTGTACTTATTGATTTCAACTTTGACATACCTACCAAGTTTTTGAGTTCTTGAGAGTGACCATGACCAACAATGACTACTATGACTATAAATGATGTATTAGTAATGACTCCACTTGGCAATAATCAGTTTATTTCGAATCCAAACCAATGGATTTATAAATAAACTAGCTGACCCGTGCCCGCTTCGCTGTGCGTAAGACATTTCTAATACCATCGTGGACTTTTTTGTAGACGTTTTTAAAGTGTACAATACTGTAGTACATTATTTTGATATATCTCGTGGGGTTCAGCCAGCATTTGCAATGTAAGCGCAAAAAAATGTGTTTATTTACGACATCACATTAGAAACCTCTAAAATTATCAGTGTTTCTCTACTATATTATGCATGTATTATACATATTAACCTTCCTCCTGAATTACTCTATCTATTAAAAAAAACCGCATCAAAATCCGTCGTGTAGTTTTAAAGATATAAGCAAACATACATACGCGGGAAGCGGAAAGCGACTTTGCTTTATACTATGTAGTGATACGCTATAAACGTGTTGGATTAGATTTTTAATTAAAACATCATTTATGTCTACCATACCCTTCAAATTGCAGCTTGGCATCAAAAGTAAGTGTTATGAAGTACTTCCCCAGATAAAAGAAATACAAGAACTGATACTGATAGCTGTTAATAAATAGTTACGAAAATATATTAACCTCAAAAAGCCCATAGTCCTTTTTAAGGTACTGAATAAACATGGCCACCCCGGCCCAGCCCATTTTCCAGCTTTGTACTCATTAATGCCCAACAGTCCTTTGTAAAGGACCTGATAAATTAACTGTTTATAATATATTGTTTATATCAAATTTAGTCCATATTATCAAATTATATTTATTTATAGCTTTTTATATTTCGCGAGAAATGACAAGTGGACGAGAAAATGACATGAATGAGCTTTACGAGGCTAAAGAGAAGTTTCGTAGTACCCCCTTGCATGTTACATCGTACAATATGCAACGACAAATGTGTATCACCCGACAATGCAAGAGAGTTATGTCCACGTGCATTATTATTCCGTAGTCATTTTGTTCACCTTTTATATTATTGTCTTTTGCAGCACTATAACGCACGCGATTTATTTTTCAGTTTTATATATAGAAACGTTTAACCCCGTTACCCCTTTATGGGTTGAATTTAGAGATTTTTTTCTTAGACAACCTTGAACCTACAAGAATGATGAACAATGAGAAATCAGCCCCCACTGCACCCCATATAGATTTTTTTTTATGCACCCCTTTTTTGAAAAGTATTTCCCATTTAAGTACATAAGGTACGTTTAATGAGCTATTTAAGTATCTCGAACGAAACGTTATTAAGAAATTATAATTATTGAGCAGGCCCATAGACTCAAGCTAAACAAAATAAAACATAAAACTCAACTGCTAAAAAATAATTAACTAAAAAAATGTACGCTCCCCTTTTTTGGGGAAGGGGTATTTAAAAAATATATAGCTTATGTCACTATCATATCACAATTGAGACGAATCCAACGACACGTCATTATCATGTAATCTGTCAAGTTATTTGGGCAGTAGAGCTTATCAAAGAAATGGACATCGCTGGTTTTAGGCATTTTAACAACATTTTAAATTTAAAATAAACGGTTTATATTGAAAAAAATAATAAAACAACGATTTTTAAACAACATAGAATAGATTATTTATCTATCTCATAGGTTGAGCTTATTTAGTAACAGGCGATATTTATTTATTAATTATTCATATTTAAATAGACAAAACGGGAAATATTAAGTTGTGGTCAATCAAGTCTAGAGGTATAACGCATCACAACTGTCACTAATCAAAACGGACCATAGACAAAGAATTATATTAAATATAGATTTTAAACAAGTTAGTTATTGACTGCCAAAATTTAAAATGACCACAACCAGGTCTTTGACCCTACATACATACGTTTGAAAAACATGACCCTCCTTCTGGCGCATTAGGGTAAAAATATGTGGCCCCTACACATAAGTATATTATTAGCTGTCTTCAGTTTCAGGGCGTAGTTAAGTAGTCTAAATACACCCTACCCTGTGTATCTAATTGAGGAAGATTGTGTTTCTGAACTTCAGCAGTAAAAGAAGTCTGTGACAATTAATTTCCCTTTTTCTTTCGTCCTGAAAACGTTTTGTGTGTCAATCATAATATCCTTTTGCGAAACAATTTGAAAACAAATCAAAGGATATCGCTCAACGAGAAAAGTCAAGATGTTGCTATAATTTTATTCGCAGACACGTCGCAATTATTGTATCGTTATTTCTGATATTTTCACCCTACAGTTTGATTCAGCTTGTTTTACAGTGAGAGATATAAAATTAAAAGAAATAGCATCATGACTGTAAGGTATGCATTTCTCAAAGAGAGTTTACCTCAGACAGATGTCTGGTTGTAAAACATAAACCAAATCCTCTTCACAACTTGTTTGGCAACATGTTGTGCCGACACCATATTATGTGGGAAAAAGAGAAAAAACCCGGCCAAGTGCGAGTTGGACTCGCGCACGAAGAGTTCTGTACCATCACTTCACTACATAGTATAAAGCAAAGTCGCTTTCCGCTTCCCGCGTCTGTATGTAGGTATGTATGTTTGCTTATATCTTTAAAACTACACAACGGATTTTGATGCGGTTTTTTTTAATAGATAGAGTGATTCAGGAGAAAGGTTTATATGTATAATAACATGCTACCCGTGCGAAGCCGGGGCAGGTCGCTAGTTATCTATAAATAACGGCAAAAAAATCACGTTTGTTGTATGGGAGCCCCCCTTAAATATTGTTTTTTTCTGTTTTTATATTAATCTGTGAAAATTGTATTTATCTAGCTTTCGCGGTTCATAAGATACAGTTCTGTGACAGACAGACGGACAGACAGGCGGACAGCGAAGTCTTAATAATAGGGTCCCGTTTCTACCCTTTGGATACGGAACCCTAAAAAGATGACTGTAAGGTACATCCTCTTTGATAACCCTAATCCTTAGATTAGCCTAAAAGAAGTAGTCAGAGGCCCGTCCAAATAATACATTTGGCATAATGCCAATATTTTATACCACCAATATTTTACAGTGCTCCAGACACAGAAAAAACATCAATGTTCATTACACAAATATTTGTCCTGGAGATCGATCCCACAATCTATAGCGCAGAAGTCAGACTTACTATTCTACTATATATCATAGCATATCATACACTGGTTAAACAGCATCTATCGCTACAATCACCATTTGTAATTGTAATCGGGCAGGTGCCGTCAATGACGCCATCTTGCTCTGATATTTCATTTCGATACCTGTTTTATTATAAGGGTACGATACCTGTTTTATTGTACCGTTAAATTGTATTTCATTATTTTCTCTACGGTTGTTTTTAGATGATTCTCTTTGTGTTGCTTCATTATACTAAATGCAATGCGGTACATTTAAGTGTATGTTAAAATTACCCGAATGTAGGGGAGAAATAACTATTATGTCAGAACACAATTTCATAACTAACACGGATGATATCAAAATCACTATTAAAATAAATTAAGGTTATTTTTAGGGTTCCGTACCCAAAGGGTAAAAACGGGATCCGGAAAAATGAACCGTGGTAGCTAGACAGTTGAAATTTTCACAGGTGATGTATTATATTGTCGCTATAATAACAAATACTAAAAACAGAATAAAATATATCTTTAAGTGGAGCAGCTCTAGCTCCCATACAACAAACCTGATTTTTTGCCGTGATTTATAGAAATTGGTACGGAAACGAAGGGTTCCGTGCGAGTCTAACACGCACTTAGCCGGTTTTTTTTAGTAAATGCATAATCACTATTTCTATATATTTAAGTTATTTAATAAGAAAAAGTATTTGTTGGTTTGTTAGATTGTCAGCACAGCAACGGGTCGATATGATATTTTGCATAAAGATAGTTCATAGACCTGAAAATTAAATAAGCTACATTTTAGCTGGGTACCATGCGTGTAAAGCCATGGGCAGAAATTAGTGTATTATTATGTATAGAAAACTAACTTCTGCTAATAAACCAGGTAATAAATACATTATATTATTACCTGTTTTATTCTTTGTAAGAAATAAAAGAAACGGACTTATTTATTGGTTCAATCAGAAATCGGTAGTAAATAAATAGAATAAAAGTTAACGGCTGCTGGCGCCTTTAGAGATTCAACCCTTTTGGAATAAGGGACAGGCAAAGACACGTCCCAACATTTCAAAAGGAGAAGCTCAGAAACACAGTGTACAAGTGTACAAGACAAGTTGCAAGACATGTATTATATAAAAATAAAAAAAAACTGTAATCCCCAAGTATGATAGATATCCTTTCAGATCTCCAGGCGCTTGAATATGCTTAAAGGGGTAGGTCCAAACATTACATTTGGCACATGTCTACATAAGAAAAGTTTCATTCAGTATTTTATATAATAGTTCCTAAGGTAAGAACTTTGCTTAGTTTGTGGTTAAAAAACTCTGTGTGAAAAGTTTACAATTTTTTTGCCAATTTTTTATAAAATTTGTCATTCAGTCTAACTGAACCCAGCCCCATGTGTTTAAAAAATAATAATATGATCACGACTGTAATCCCCAAGCACGGTAAACATCCTCTCAGATCTTCAGACGCTAACAAAATCCCAAATGACATGCAAAAGCTATCTATTAGCAAATTTAAAAACTGAATTAAACGTAAACTATTCAAAAAGGCTTACTATACAATATCTGATTATTTAGACGACAAAAAAGCCTGGGACTGCTCCAACTCACTCTATCAATAATAATTAAGATTCATTTTGTATTAAAAATAAGTACAAAGACTTAAAAAAAAAAAACAAACAATGTACAAAATTAAACTAAATTAAACTTAACTAAATTTGACGATTCTAAATGATCCAAGTGATTTCAATGAATAAACGCTATTTTGATTTTGATTTTGATTAGATCCTTTGGAGATGTCTAGTGGAGGTAGTCAGAGGCATGTCCTCTTTATTTGGCACATGACCACATGTTGCAGTAATAAGCATTCCACACGTAACAGCTGTTAATGCCATACAACACAATTAAAACCCGGCAGCTTAAAATTTCAATTCTTGTTTCATTTTATTTTTCCCAATTAATTCGCTAACAAGAAAGAAACATAAATCCTTCAACGCGTACATCACTTTAGCGTTATCGTGCGAAGCGCAATGTATCACACCCATTGTGCTTACACATCCGCACTCTGTACTTCCTGAACGAACAAAACAAGCAATGTACGCTAAGCGGTAATCGCGCGTGTGAATGTGATTTTTCCCGGGAATCGTACGATGTATACTTCCTCTGCGAAATACTAACAAATAAAATAAAATGTGGGCATGTGCCAAATAAAATGTTTGGACGTCTGACTACACTCTAAACATCTTCGAGGGTCTCAGCGCCTGGAGATCTGGGAGGTTGTCTACCGTACTTGGAGATTTCAGTCGTGATCCTATTTTTAGAGTTCCGTACCCAAAGGGTAAAAACGGGACCCTAAAACTAAGACTTCGCTGTCCGTCTGTCTGTCACAGGGCTGTATCTCATAAACCGTGATAACTAGACAGTTGAAATTTTCACAGATTATGTATTTCTGTTTCTGCTATAACAACAAATACTAAAAACAGAATAAAATAAATATTTAAGGGGGGCTACCATACAACAAACGTGTTCGTGCGCGAGTCAGACTCGCACTTGGCCGGTTTTTTTAATTCATAAAATAATGTACAAATTCTTATTAGTATTAAAACATTTTTGTAAAATCGAAATATATAGAACTCTTGCGTACTGACTGGCTGACTGATATATCAACGCCTTGTCTGAACCCCTGGGGGTCTACTCGCGAACCGGAAACGATATATCGTAACAATAATCGTTTCGATTATAGTTTGAACGATGAAACGACCGTAATTACTTTGACAATAATCGATGTCAAAATCTATTTATATATACATTTTCATCGAATCGACATAGTCATTACGACATGATTGAATAAAAACTTAAAAAAACCGGCCAAGTGCGAGTCAGACTCGCTCACGAAGGGTTCCATACCATTAAATAAAACGGCAAAAAAAACACGTTTGTTGTATGGGAGCCCCACTTAAACATTTATTTATTCTTATATTATCCCTTGGGTACGGAACTCTAAAAACTATGGAAATCTTAATAAACCAACATTATTACAAACCACCATCTATAATAGTGAATTTGTGGCGGCATGTCGGCAACATCAAAGCATAACATCCCTTTGATTACGCCGACTTAATGACAATGTCAAATGTGAGCTTGTAATTTAGATTTCATTTTGTGAAATGATACTCCAATGAGATAATTAATTTGGGTTTTAATGATACATAAACCAATTACGAGTGAAAATAATAGGTACTTTATGTTTTTTTACTTTATGTTCAAACTAGCAGATCCGCGACAGACGATGTCCTGTCCGAATTTCAATAATCGTATAAAGTAATGCATGTTGCTATGACGACAGATGTCAAGACTGATGTCAAATTTTTACACACCAGCGATCTATACCAAAATCAGCCTTTTGCGTTTTTTTTATCATTTTGGTGATTTTGTCGGATTATAAATACCTCTATGTTTTATTCTGGCATTATATCTACATCTGCAGCAAGGTTTCATCTTAATCTGTTTTGTCGTTTAGGCCTGATTGAGGCACAGACATACAAACTCACAAACATTCGCATTTATAATATTATTAGGATAGTGGTCAAATTGTGGTGGACATTTCACACAGTGCCATCAAGCCCCAAACTAAGCAAAACTTTTACTTTGTGGATCAGATAACTAATAAAGCACTTATCCTAATATCAAATACTTTGTAACATCAAGACACAAAACAAACATCTACTCGTATGTTTATTACAAAAAAGGTTTGTGCTGAGCGGAAATCGAACTTATAACCTACATTGCAAAAGAAGTCAATACATAATATTATGTACTAGCGACCCGCCCCGGCTTCGCACGGGCAGCATGTTATTATATATTATACATATAAACCTTCCTCCTGAATCACTCTATCTATTAAAAAAACAGCATCAAAATCCGTTGTGTAGTTTTAAAGATATAAGCAAACATATACATACATACAGACGCGGGAAGCGGAAAACGACTTTGCTTTATACTATGTAGTGATGAAAAAAATGATGATGAAGGAAAACATGAGGAAAGTACCTTTCGTGTTACGTTTTTTATAAAATAATATAAAATTTATTTACAAAATCTTTCCTTTGACTATAAATAATAAAAGACTTAAATAGTATTATACCTACATCAAATGGTGATGTTTTAATTCAAAACCTGAATACGGCCATTTCTCTCGACATTCGAGCCAATATTTTCAGTTGAAAAGTTATGCGACGCCATCTTGCTTTCACGACACGATTTCTATCGCTAATAGAATAAATAGTGCTTGAAAACTCACGTGTGGAATCCTAACTACTGCACAATGTGGGCATGTGGGAAATGTCACGTTTAGACGTGCCTCTGACTAGACATCCTCAGGGAGCTGAGTCTCAGTGAAAATGCAATAAAAAGTGACAGCGAACTCATCTGAATGGAGTCAGGAGCTGTTCAACGGAACATCTAAGTAAGAAGTCAGATTAAGTTAAGTTTTCGCATACCTATTAATCTCCAATCTATCTATATATATAAAAATTAATGTAAAGTTATGTACGCACATAACTTCCGAACGACTGCACCAAATTGGATGATTCATTTTTTTATGTGTTTTTTATTGTAAGGATAAAGTTTGTATATAAGAAAATTTATAAAAATAATAAGAAAATTATATTGACGCTGTGCTCAATCGTTTGGCTAGGAGAGAGACAAAGTTCGCTGGGTCAGCTTGCGACAATATAATTATGGTACAAGCAAGCTGGTCTGATGATGGAACTCGAATGTAGTCATAGGAACTCCTCAACAACACAATATAGTTATAAAATCCTGTCGTTTTTGGACTCGTTGGGTTTCTCTTAACGAGTAATAAAACCCTAGGATTATGTAAGCTTATTTTAAATACTAGCTTTTATGCGCCTTCGTCTGCCTTCGACTTGGAAATCGATTCTTGATGAGAAATTATAAAAAATCTAAAACTAATTGGGGGTAAAACAGCCTTTGTCCATTCTAAAACTAACTTTCTTAACTATCTTTATATGAAATTTCATTACAATCGGATCAGCGGTTTGGGCGTGATAACGTCAGAGACAGACAGAGTTACTTTCGCATTTAAATAAATAAATATTGGTTGACATTTTTACACCGCGCCATCTAGCCCCATACTAAGCATAGCTTGTATAACGTATAAAAGTATCAAAATCTTTATTTTTTTATACTTTAACCTACAGCTACTATTTATATTATTAGTAGGTATAGATAGATAATGTAAAAAAACTTACTGAAAAAGTCGTTCAGTGTAAAGGGTCAGCGCTCGAGGGAGAGGCATCACAAACTTCATCCAAAGAACTTGGATTAAAAACTCGCTTTTTGCCCGAAAATGTCTTTTGAGGCTTTTTACTCGTATGTCAACGCTTCGAATCGAAGGCCAGTTTCATATTAGGGTTCCGTACTTAAAGGGTAAAAATGGGACGCTATTACTAAGACTTCGCTGTCCGTCTGTCACAGGGCTGTATCTCATGAACCGTGATAGCTAGACAGTTGACATTTTCACAGATTATGTATTTCTGTTGCTGCTTTATCAAAAATAATAAAAACAGAATAAAATAAATATTTATTGTTTTTTTTTTGCGGTTTTTTATAAATAATTGTACGGAACCCTTCGTGCACGAGGGCCGATTTATTTTAAAAACTTTCAAAATTAACACACTTTAAATAAAAACTACGACTGGCCTAACTAACTCTGCCTTTTGCGCTGTAGGTTGTGGGTTCGATCCCCACCCAGGGCAAATATTTGTGTGATGAACATAAATGTTTGTTCTGTGTCTGGGTGTTAATATTCTAATAATATTATAAATACGAAAGTTTGTTTCCATAGTAAAAACTTAGCTGAGTTTGGGGCTAGATTTCGCTGTTTATAAAGTCCGCCAGTATTTATTTATTTTATTTTACTATTAATTTTAATTTATGTAATTCCTATTATGGAATGCTAACTACTGCAAAACGTAGGCTTGTGTTAATGTTTGGACGTGCCTCTGACTATCCTCTTTAGACATATTATTTGACGATCACTTGGAGATCTGGTGTTTATCGTACTTGGGGATTATAGTAGTCATCCTATTTCATTTCGATTTATTAAGGTCAATATTTGTTCGGATTTTTAATGATCGAGCGAAGTCACGCACAGAAGCTAGTAATAAAACAACGTCAAGCAAAATACAATTTGAATTTACTGTTTTTTACAAGTATGTTTTAGGTCTGTTTCGAATGATCCTAAAGGTTGAGTTTCCGATGTAGCAGTTGTCATTATGACGTACGTTATATAGCGGAGACAGCCAGCATATCTTTTTAATCAACTTTCAAAAAAAGGTAAAGGTTCTTTATTTGTGTGTGAAGTCAGAAGTTAAGAAGTTGTAGAACTGCCTCTGTTAAGCTAATTTAGACTTTAAAGTCAACGGAATAAGATCAATCGTACTTTACTAATTTTAGTCAATAGAACAGAATTCACCAATACCTATCTCTTATTATTTTTATGTCCGTTTGTTTGTTTATGTATATACACTGTTAGTGATCAAAAAATAACTATTTTCGGTATAAGAGCAGAGCCTTAGTCATTCATCTTCCTGCTCTTATCTCACTTCAGTGTGGTCAGCACAACATGTATTCTTCCATCTCCCTCTATCAGGCGTCATCTCATCACTCACTCCTTTCTTAAACATTGTCATCTTTCACTCAGTCCATCCATCTTTTCTTTGACCTCCCTCTATGTCTACATCCTTCATTCCTGTTTCTATTTATATATCCAATTCCTATAAATATCCTACTAGAAGACTCGCAACACACGTTGTCCTGTCCAAACTTCAATAATCGCATAAAGTAACTCACGTTGCTATGACGACTGATGTCACCACTAATGTCAGATTTTATGCACACCAGCGCCATCTGTACCATAATCATACCTTTTGCGTTTTTTTAACATTTTGGGGATTTAGTTCGTATTTTAAAGTAGTTAATGTTATATTCGGGCATTATATCTACATCTACAGTAAATTTCATCTTAATCCGTTTTGTCGTTTTGGCCTGGTTAAGGCCAAACATACAAACAAACTCACAAACTTTAGCATTTATAATATTATTAGGAATAGTAGGAATTAGGATTCTTCAACAGAGCACTTAGTAGTGTGCTTAAATTCACGTCTGTAAGATTTTTTGGTCTGACAATGATGGTGACGGTTTTGCAAGAAACAGTAGCTTAAACGGTTCAGTTTTTATTATCAAAAGGATTACCTTCTCGGCCATTCGGGACCAAGTTGGGAATTTGGGATGTCGTTGAAGTGGTAATTTTGGGACGAAACGAGGTCACCAATAAAAAATTTGTTATCACAGCTTCCTTATCTACAAGGTTGAGAAAAGTAGATTTTTTCGCATACCATTTTATTGAGAGAGCCGTGTTGGCCTAGTGAGAGGTTGCGCATCATCATCCTAATCCTACTAATATTATATATTATGCGAAAGTTTGTGTGTATGTATGTGTGTGTGTGTGTGTGTGGGTGTGTGTATGTGAATGTGTGTGTGTGTGTGTGTGTGTGTGTATATATGTGAATGTGTGTCTGTGTGTGTGTGTGTGTGTGTGTGTGTGTGTGTGTGTGTGTGTGTTTGTTACCCTTTTACGCAAAAACTACTATACGGATTAAAGGTAAACTTTACAGTAAAAATATAGCTTAAACATCTGAATAACACATAGGCAACTTTTTATACAGGTACCACCCGTGCGAAGCCGGAGAGAGCAGCTTGTAATATTATAAATGCGAAAGTTTGAGAGGATGTTTGTATGTTTAAAAGTCACGCATTCAACTGCTTTTTAGTGCGTAAATAAATGCGTTTTTATAGTTTTCTAACGTAAAATATTATTTTAATGTACAAAAGTTGGGCTTAATGCTTCTCGGCATGCTCCCAGCCAACCTTAGTGATGGAGGTTGATAGTTACATGCTACCTAAACTTCATTTGCATAAATATTTAAATCTGAAGTACTAGGCGATCAGAAAGAAGTAGGAAGTGTTTGAATGCTTAATGACTACTTACTTTATGGACATACAGGACCATCGACCACATAGCCCAATAGACGCCTTAATGGATTTATTTCTTAAAACAAACCATTCTGTCAAACCGTTGATGTATTTGGGTAGTATTCTCCAACTTTCATATACATGACTATTCAAATCTGAAAGTACCAGGCGTTCAGAAATAAGTAGGATGTTTTATAACTAGCACTTACTGTATGTATGAAAATCGGTGACTTGTACAGTGTTACAGTCTTCCCCAACTTGAAGGTATGTGATCTCGCAGCGGTAGACTCCTTCGTCTTCAGCTCTTGTTGCACTGATAACCAGCTCCGCAAATGTGGCATTGGGCTCATGGGCTATTGATATCCTGGGGACAAAGAAATATAATTTTAGAAATATATAAAAATTAAATAGGATCACGACTGTAATCTCCAAGTACATTGGACATCATCTCAGATCTCCAGGTCCAAAAAAACAGACTTCATGTAGTCTATATCTTTTTATATATAAAAATGAATTGCTGTTCGTTAGTCTCGCTAAAACTCTATAACGGCTGGACGGATTCGAGATTGTTTTTTCGTGAATGTTCAGGGAAGGTTTAAACGGTGAGAAAATATATGGAAAAAATGCGAGGACAATAGTAAGAACAACATTTTTTTTTTTTCCATACACACTGTTCCTACATGTCAAAAATCTTGATATTCGTCCCGTTCGGTACGGTAGACTTGGGTCGAATTGAAGAACGTATTAAAAAAGGGTGTCGAATCGACAACATATATCCGCAATTATCGCATAGGATTTAATAATTTCGGAACGGGAACTTAACATAAATTTTTTGTTGTTTTGTTGTACATTTGGGCCAGATATTGCTTTTTCCTATGCGATTATTAAAATTTGATAGGACAACGTCTGTCACGGGTCGGCTAGTAACTAATACTAGCCGACCTACTTCTAATAATATGACTCACAAAACATTAGCACGTCTGCCTGCAGGCTGAATACAATCTACCATAATAGTTTTAAGATCTGACATTTAAAATAATGTTGTATTCTTGCAAATAAATGATTTGATTAATAATCCTCATATTACTGATTATACGCAAAAAATCAACATTTTTTAAAATAAGCACAAAAATTCTAGTTTTAAAACTAGATAAACATTAAACACCTTATGAGACCAAATCTAGAAAATAAATCGTACAGATTTCTTTTTCCCATTTTCTAACATAACGACAAAAAACAAATCTGTAATACGAGCATGTCTGTTTCTCCAAACATATTATTTATTTTTCTTATATTGTAACAATTTCGTATTAGTTTTATTTTTGTTAGAAGTATTTTCTAGGTAGTTAGGTACCTCTTAACCTTTATATTTAAGTATAGATTCTTTATTTAGTTTTTTGTACATTCGCTGTGTAGGCAGGTGACTATTAAAATAGCATTGTGTAACTAACAAAAGAAAATAGGGTTTTATTACCATTATTAGTGAACTCACGCAATAGTACTGCAGTACTATAGTACTTTTGATGCTATTCTCACATCAAACTGGTTCTAATGTATCTATTTAAGTCTTAATTTAAGCGGCGACGGGCTTGCAACCTGTGACGTGTGGATTACTAACTACTGCAAAATGTGGGCCTGTGCCAAATATAATTTTTGGATGTGCCTCTGACTAACGCCTTCAGATATCTTCAAGAATCTGAGTGCCTGGAGATCTGAGAGAATGTTTTACGTATTTGGGGATTACAGTCGTGGTCCTATATTATTATTATTTTTGGGAATTACGAGAATACTAAAAAACCGGCCAAGTGCGAGTCCGACCATTACAGTAGTCATTATCTATAAAAAATCGCCAAAAAAGACGTTTGTTGTATGGGAGCACAACTTAAATACAGACAGACGGACAGACGGACAGCGAAATTTTAGTGATATGATCCTGTTTTGGGTACGGAACCCAAAAAATATTTAAAAAAATTGGACAAGACGTCTGTTGGGTAGCTAGTAAATAAATAAATATCTAATTCTGATGTTGAATCTGCTTATGTTATATCCGATTTCTATATTAAGGTGATAAGTGACATTTTTGACGTTTTGTCTGGGCTGAGTCTATCCGGATAAGACGGAAAAAGTGATAAAACTGCAATAACTTGAAAACTATAAAATTTAAAAAAAAAATTGTCTTTAATTTAGGTATGATTATCTAACGAATTATATAAAAATGAACTATTTAGCTATTCATAGTTTTGATTAAAAACAAAACTAGTGTTTTTGGAAAAGCCAACTTTGGAAAATAAATCTATCAAGAAAAGTTTCACCAATCGTGTGTCTTTAATTTATCTAGATTAAATCCTGAAATTATCTTTGTCAGAAAAAACAAAACTGTATGTTTTGCGGTTATTGAGAAAAAACGATTCCGCATTCATCAAAAACATTTATTACTCGTCTTAAACCGGTTTGTATCGTACGAGAATAAAGTCCAACTTAGCGTTTTACAAATTTATTTGGCCAGTTACAATTTTAGGAGCGATCGTAAATTAGGAAGATCCATAAAGATCGGTAACTATCAACTGTCGGTAAATATCGTCGGTATATATGTATACTAACATTTACCCGCAACTTCATCCATGTAGATTCAGGATTTTTGGAACGAAGTTCCTTATCGCGCGTTGTGAAAGGGGGCTAGACGGAAAAAATTCTTACGAAAAGTTGTCACGAAAAGTTGTCACGACACTTTTTTGCTATAGTATATCTATTAATATATGTATATATCTATTAATTGTGTCGAGGTCGAGGTCGAGGTGGAAGTGGAAGTCGAGATGGAGGTGGAGGTCGAGGTCGAGGTCGAGGTCGAGGTCGAGGTCGAGGTCGAGGTTGAGGTCGAAGTCGAAGTCGAGATCTAGGTCGAGGTCGAGGTCGAGGTCGAGGTCGAAGTCGAAGTCGAAGTCAAAGTTGATTCCCCTTCCCTTGTCCCACGTTATTTTGTGAGAACTTCGTTCCATCCGGGTGTCCCTTGACACCTCTCAAGTTTTTTTTATTGACGACTGTATCGTTATCATAGAACATTTGTAAAAATAAAAATAAAATTTTAGGTAAAAAAGTTGCTTCAAACCGTCCCAAAACTTCAAACTTAAAAAAATAATAGTTTCACGACTGTAGATCTTCAGGCGCTTAGATCCTTAAAGATGTCTAATTGTCTAAAGGGGGTATTCAGAGGCACGTCTAAATACTACATTCCATACGTATATCACGTCGCAAGCCCATCGTCCCTTGTAAGAATACTAAATATAGACATCTCAGATCCTTGAAGATGACTGAAGGATTCAGAGCAAAATTGCTGCACATTTTGCAGTAGTAATTGTGATAATGTATGTTATACGTAGAACTATTGATTGGTAAAGACTAAAACCAATTTAAAGCTGTACGTCCACTAAACCCCTGCACTTCAGTAGGGGCCCGCAAAATCCACAATTCGGAAAACACTTAACGGAACCCAATTAAGCCGGAGTTCCGTAGAGCTATCAATCTAATAGACTCGCCACTTCATTGTAGACTGTGCTTTGTTTGTGTTGGGTTAGTGGTTTAGTTTATGCCCTCAATATATCAATAATAATAATAATTAAGGTCTCACAGCTCGGTAGTAGCTCTGCTTTCTACGCTGTTGTGGGTTCGATTCTCACCCAGGACAAATTTGTGTAATGAACATGTTGTAATGTATCATAAGTATGTATTTACAAAAAAAGTATTCTATCTAGTATATAGTTTTGCTAAGTTTGAAGCTAGATGGCGCTGTATAAAAAGTTGTGTTCAACCAACGGTAGTAAAATGACCAGTGTGGTGATAATTTTTTGAATCTTTGTTTTTTTTTATTTGGCCATGTGCCAGATGTAATGTTTGTACGTGTCTCTGACTACCTTCTTTATTTTCAAGGGTCGAGCAACAAGAGGTCTGAAAGAATGTGTACCCTACTTGAGAATAAGTCGTGATACTATTTATTTATTTTTTTAATCGATCCCACGACCTAACTTAAAAATAATGCTTATTACCACTATACAATTAGTGCTTGGTTTTTGTCAAACATTTCACCACACAAACTCCTTAGGGTTTGTAGTTCTAAAACTGTTTTGTTATCCCTTGTTTCCCAAACGGCGACGACATTTTATGAAACGTCCGTAACATAAAAAACCGGCCAAGTGCGAGTCAGACTCACACAATACATTTGGGTTCCGTACATTTTTATATAGGATATGAAACCTGGCTGTGGGCACTTTAACATCATTTTAATTTTCAGACAAAGACGATTTTATTGAAAAAAATGATTAAAACGACGAGTTTTTAACAACATAGAATAGATTATTATCTATCTCTTTGTTACAGGTTATGTTTATTTACTAATTATTCATATTTAAATAAAAAACCGCGCGCACGATGGATTCCTTAGCATTATCTATAAAAAACGGCAAAATAAACACGATTGTTGTGTGGAAGCCTAACTTAAATATTTTTTTTTGTTGTTATAGCGGCAACAGAAATACATGATGTCATCATCTGTAAAAATTTCAACAGTCTAGCTATCACGGTTCGTGTGATACAGCCCTGTGACCGACAGATGGACAGCAAAGTCTTAGTAATAGGGGATCCGTTTTTACCCTTTGGATACGGAACCCTAAAAAGCTTGAAATCATACTTGTATAATAGAGGTCAGTGTATTAACTCTAGAAGTTAAACAAGTTTGTTTGCTATGTTTAGTTATTGACTGCCAAATTTTAAAATGCCCAGAGCCGGGGTAGGCACCAAAACCGGGTCTATTGCCCTAGGTTTACTGGAATCTTTAGATATAGCACTATTTTCTGTAAAGAGTTGTTTTTTAGGGTTCTTTACACAAAGAGTAAAAACGGGACCCTATTACTAAGACTTCGCTGTCCGTCTGTCTGTCTGTCTGTCTGTCTGTCTGTCCGTCTGTCTGTCACAGGGCTGTATCTCATGAACCGTGATAGTTAGACTGTTGAAATGTCTGTTTACAGATGATGTATTTCTGTTGCATCTATAACAACAAATACTAAAAACATACAACAAACGTTTTTATTTTTGCCGTTTTTGTAGATAATGCTACGGAACCCTTCGTGCGCGAGTCCGATTCGCATTTGGCCTGTTTTTTTTTGAGGTACCTACGAACAAACCGGTGTACAAATAACGGTTGTCTTATAACGGCCCTCTTAATTTAGACAACGTAAAAACTTTTTTGTCCCAAATTCGAAGGCTATCAATCAATTAGAGGCGGTCACTTTATTGTTTAAGGGGGTTTTGTGCGTACTCACCGCTCCGCTATTAAGGGCTCGTAGGATTGGAATGTGTTGATTTCTTTTGTTTGGAATTGGTAAATGGTGAAAAGAAACATCGCATTTCCTCAATGAATTGGCACATTTATTTAGTTAATGATTACGTTTAAAAAACTAAAAAGAAAACCGACATAAATGTTTTATCGAAATGCAAGGAACGATATTCGTTTTTAGGGTTTCGAGTCTACAAGGAACCCTTATAGTTTTGCTATGTCCGTCCGTCCGTCCAAAAGCTGTAATTTGACATGAATATACATATTAGTAATGTCAAAAAAGTTGTGGAATAAAATCTTGAAAAACAACATCTTTAAATAAAAATAAAAAATAAGTAGGATCACGACTGTAATTATTAAATACGGAAGACATCCTCTCAGATCTCCAGACGCTTAGATCCTTTGAAGATGTCTAGTAGGGGTAGTCAGAGGCACGTCCAAACATTATATTTGGCACATGCACACATTTTGCAGTAGTTAGCATTCCATACGTGACAGGTTGCAAGCCCATCGCCGCTTATAAGAATACTAACTGGTTTCCTCACGATGTTTTCCTTCACCGTTTTTGATGCGCACACGAGCACGTGTTTTTGATGCGCATATAATTTTTTCGAACATAAAAATCCATTGATGCACGCTAGGACTCGAACCCACGACCTTCAGATTGAAAGTCAAGGTACCTCCCACTCGGCCAACACGGCTATCTATATTGAAAATACTTTTTTGTTAATAGTAGTGGAAAATGTAGAAATATGACTGCAACATACATTAATGAGTTAACTTTCAGTCTTCAGCACCAGATGTGACTCTCATCACCAACAAATTGCCTTTTTATATCTTTAGAACGACATTACACTTAGGTTTTTCAATTCAAGAGCCATACCACAAGATCCTAAAGTAATAACAAAAAAATATTACTCGCGGTGCGAAAGTGAAAACGCTATATATCAGTTTGTATTGCATTGTCACTTTCGCACCGTCATTAATATTATTATTTTTCAAACTATCGTGATTAGTAGACATAATTACTATAGATTTTAACACGGGTGTTTTTTACGTAATTATTTTTATAGTCATTAATATTGTGTTGATATGACTTTTGATATTGCTTGTGGTACGGCCCCTGGGGTGATTTAGAGGTCTTAAAACATTTGAAACTCAAGAACTTTAAATTCTGCTCGTCAAAGTTCACTGAATTCTGCCTAGAAAGTAATATTACAATATTTGACTATAAATGTGATTTCATGATAAAAACAAATATGTATGAGAAAACTCTGAAACACGTTTATTCCAGGGGTTTACAGTTTCTGAAATACAATTACAACTCTCGCAAATTTTCAAAATTCTCTTTTGTTTCTACTACCAGCAATTTCGATTTGCTTTGTTTTTATGTCAGTTTGTCAGGACAACGATATTTACACACTCCGATTAAAACGAGGTAAAAAATTATATGTTTGTTTGTACCGGATAAACTAAAAAACCGGCTTAGTGCGAGTTGAATCGCGCAGGAAGGGTTCCGTACCATTATCTATAAAAAACGGCAAAAATCACGTTTGTTGTATAGTAGTCCCACTTAAATATTTATTTTATTCCGTTATTATTCTTTGTTATTATAACGGCAACAGGATAATCTGTGAAAATGTCAACTGTCTAGCTATCACGGTTCATGAGATACAGCCCTGTGACAAATGGACAGACAGCGAAGTCTTAGGGTCCCGTGTTTACCTTTTGGGTACGGAACCCCAAAAACTACTAAATTATTTTAAAAAATCTTTTATTAATATTTTATTTTCAAAAAAATTAAAAATTAAATACTCCCAAAAATGTAACCTACTTTAGGTTCATAAAAAATGTACCTACCTTCTTTAAAAGCCTGGAAAGCCGGGGTGGACTGCTAGTAGTATTCGTATATTCCCTCATCGATATTCTATATTTTTCTTACCAGACTTGTAAAACAAAATTGGAATGCATAAAAAAATAAGAATATCAAAAGACATGCATTTTTATCTTTGAAATTCTCATGCGAATAATTTGAAGAATATTTCCAAGTTTTCATCAAAGCGATGTCACTTGAATGAACATTACTCAAAGGTATTTTATTATTTCGTGGAACATTTAGACCAATGGATAAACATTTGTGTGATGAACATAGATGTTTGTTCTGTGTCTGGGTGTTACTATCACTACATAGTATAAAGCAAAGTCGCTTTCCGCTTCCCGCGTCTGTATGTAATATGTATGTATGTATGTATGTCATAGTATAAAGCAAAGTCGCTTTCCGCTTCCCGCGTCTGTATGTAATATGTATGTATGTATGTTTGCTTATATCTTTAAAACTACACAACGGATTTTGATGCGGTTTTTTTTAATAAATAGAGTGATTCAAGAGGAGGGTTAATATGTATAACACATTCATAATATAGTAGAGAAACACTGATAATTTTAGAGGTTTCTAATGTGATGTCGTAAATAAACACATTTTTTTGCGCTTACATTGCAAATGCTGGCTGAACCCCACGAGATATATCAAAATAATGTACTACAGTATTGTACACCTTAAAAACGTCTACAAAAAAGTCAACGATGGTATTAGAAATGTCTTACGCACAGCGAAGCGGGCACGGGTCAGCTAGTGTATAATAAGTAAAAATTTACAAAAAAAAAAAGTTTATAAGGTTCAGTTATTTGGTTTCCATATTATTTACATAAATGTTGGTAAACTTTACACACAATGCCATCTAGCCTTAAACTAAGCAAAGCTTAGATACCTGATTGAATACTTATATTATTATTATATATATTTTTTTCCTACTATCGTAATTAATAGACACGATTATAGATTTTAACTAGGTTCTTTTTCACGTAATTACTTTTAATTGACCAGCGACCCTATTGTAACATAGCTGACACGTCAGAAAAATAAATAAATCTTAATAACGTGATAAAGACCGTAAAAATCAATAAGTAGTTAATACTTTTATAGGTACTTATTTTTGTAAATACTTTATGAGACTTAATACCACCCAGACACAGAACAAATATCCATATTTATCAAAGAAATATTTGTCGTGGATGGGGATCGAACCCACAACCTACAGCGCCGAAGGCAGAGCTACTATCAATAACTGAGCTGTGAGGCCAGCTAGTAGTTATCTCATTCTTGTCTTGTTTCTGCCTTCACCTTGTTCTTACTGTACCACACTGGAGCTCTACATAGCATTAAGGAAAGGATCATTGAAAAAAAAGGGAGGACCCAAGCCGCGTTTGTTGCTTGATTCTTCTAGACAATGGTCGCGTGGAATCGGCGAAGCTTCACCTAGTTCCTAAGACGTTTCAAAGTGATCCTTGTGATTTTATTGAAATAAATATTTTTTTGAATTTGAATTTGAATTTGATCTTGGTCGCGAGGAATCGGCGTAGCTTCACCTAGTTCCTTTCAAGACATTTCAAAGTGATATTTATGATTTTATTGAAAAAAAAAAATGGTTTTTGAATTTGAATTTGAATTCCGATCCTACGGGTTATCCCAGGTATCCCGGTTTTTTTTGGTGATAATTAATCCATACATCCAGTTTCAGTTTTCAGTAGTTGT
This sequence comes from Hydriomena furcata, assembly GCA_912999785.1. Classification (NCBI taxonomy): domain Eukaryota; kingdom Metazoa; phylum Arthropoda; class Insecta; order Lepidoptera; family Geometridae; genus Hydriomena; species Hydriomena furcata. The sequence goes on from OU538848.1 coordinate 9,456,919, forward strand.
CTTTATACAAATTGTACAACAAATTGTCGCACCTGCCCTAAACAATAAACAACAAACTGTCTTTGGAGTTATTGTCCACTGCAACTGCAGTCGGCGGCCATTTTAATTATCGGTCTCTCATTTTAGGGTTCTGTAGCTGTTAACGCCTGCAAGCTAATGCGTGGCAATGTTCATCGTTGCGCCTACCTAACTTCAATGAGGAGCCTGCCTTTTTTTATGCAAATGTCATTCTTGTTCACCGGCTTTTGCAAGCAACATTGTTCCAAGTGAAATTATATAAAACTATCTGTAAAGGACGAATTACATCATCAAAATAAGTTCAGGAAGTTTCATTTGTGACCCCTGTGCACAAACATCTGGCGACCGTGACAAAAACTACAAAAATCTTCGAAAAATCTAAAAAATTATCAAACTTTGGATGGTCAAGCCACGCTGCAACCGCCATATCGGCCCGCTGCAAATTGCGTCGAAACCAGCTGCCATCTCAATACAAACTATTTAAGGATTTTGGAGGCCTATCCATTGCAGCCACCGCCGGTCATTGATCAGCAATCAGCATCAAACCGCAGCCCAGGCCAATGCAGATAAGTGACCTTTCTATTCCTATACCTTATTCCTTCATTCTATACAATCAAATTACCCAAACTTCCCGAACATCCTTTCCATATTTCCATAAGTTTATTTGTTTGCTACTTGTGCCAAATAACTTTATAACTACAGTGTCATTTATACATAAATCAAATTTAATATTCAATTCATTCGTAAAGTACAATTTTACAGTAAATGGTCATTGATTTTTTCTACCCACGTCAACAATTTTTTGAACAAAGAAAGTTATTTTTCGTTCGCTATTTTCAAATCAAAGTATTCATAAGTGCATAAAGTATAGGCATTTATTATCTCGTAGGTATTAAATCAAATCAATTTCTTATCTTCGTGCATTCCAAGTTTATTTTACTATCAATTCACGCCTTTCACCAATAATTCCAGGCAAACGTTGCATAAGAGGCACGTACCTATACCTACCTACCTACCTGTACTACCGGCTGGAAATACAGAACTCTGGAGCTGCTGTCAAGCCCTACTGGGGCAGTGTAGCAGGGACAGATTCCTGTAAAGGTGACGCCAAGTCGAGGAGCGTGAGCTTATAACATTCATAACTTTTTATTATACCTAATCGGTTGACAAGAATCTTTAGGTTTATATATTATTATTTACATACGTGTACCGAGTTTCACTTCCATGTTGCATCCATTACTAGCTTTTGTCAATTGTTTTTACTAGACAACTTGAAATAATTTAATATTTTATCCAATATCGAGTAACTTACAACCATAACTTATAGTATTTAGTACTTACCTACCTATAGCTTACATAAAGAAACGAACGAATTTATTTTTGTAAACAATGGGAGGTGAAACAGGTACCAAGGACTCTCAGAGTTTGCTTGATCTGTTTGTCAAACGTAGCTCCATAAAGGGCCAGATTACTAAGTTCAAAAACTATCTAGCTCATTCCATATCTAAGGAAACTCTCAGTTCTATTGAACTAGCTGAACTGACACTCAGGCTTGGCAAATTCGAGTCACTTTCCAATCGTTTTGACGACTTGCAAAGCCAGATTGAAGTTTTAAACAGTAGCAATTTAACAAACGAAGTCGATGAGCGAGATGACATTGAGCAGCTATTTATTTCAAACATTGCTTCAGCTCAAAACATTATTCAAAGGTACAATGCGAGCAAGCATGATGAGAGTAATTACAAAGATCTAAATTCTAGTCAGTTATCCTCTCAATGCAATGTCGACCATCGCGAAACATTAGGTTTCAAATTACCTCAAATACAAATTGCAAAGTTTGACGGATCATACTTCCGTTGGCTTGAGTTCCGAGACACATTCTTATCTTTAATTCACAATAGTGACCGCATCGCGCCGATTCATAAATTCCATTATTTACTGTCGTACCTAACAGGCGATGCGGCACGTATTATTTCTAATTTCGAGGTTTCCAGCGTGAACTATAAAAACGCTTGGAAATTATTGTGCGATCGTTATGATAATAAGCGTCAGTTGATAAATCACCATTTAAATTCCTTGTTAAGTATTCAACAAGCAGGTCGCGAATCTGATAGATCATTGAGATATATGGTAGATCATATCACCAAAAATCTCCGTGCTTTGTCCAGCCTAGGGCAGCCAACCAACCAATGGGATGTCCTGATTATTCATATTATGAGCACTAAACTGGACAATCACACTCTTTTGAAATGGGAAGAGTGTCGTAGCGCGTTGGATGATGTTCCAAAGTTGGAACAGTTTTACAAATTTTTAATTGATCGCGCTGACGTTCTCGAATCTATAAATCGGAATTCTAATAAATCAACTCAATCTACACAAAGGGCTGTAGGTTCTAATTCTAACAATAATCGAGCCAATACAAGAGCGTTTGCTTGCGCTAGCGATGAAGGTGCCGGACCTTCGTCACGCATAACCTGCGTCGTTTGTCGTGAAAGGCACCGCATATATGATTGTCCTACTTTCATGTCAAAGAGCGTCGAGGAACGCATAGCTGAAGCCTACAGACTAAAACTATGTACCAATTGTCTCAGGCTCGGTCATAAAATGCAAACATGTCGGTTAGGTCCGTGTCTCAAATGCAATGGTAGGCATAACACTCTCATACACAAACAATCCAATACACTCAACAATGAGGTGTCTTCCTCCAATGCCGTCACGGCCATTCCAAGTACAATTCCGAGTCTCAATGACGACAATACCGAAACTATAGTCAATTTTTCAAAACAAAATTCAAATCAAGTTTTGCTGTCTACCGCCTATATTGAGGTGGCTAATCCTCGGACGAACCAGACCGAAAAGGTTCGTGCCCTATTAGATTGTGGTAGCCAGTCATCGTTTATAACGCAGTCTTTAAAGGAGAAGCTGTCGTTGCCATCCAATTCCAATTGCCATGTCAATGTCATCGGCATAGGCAATCATCAAACTGGGAAGGTTACAGAAAGCTGTGTGGCCCAATTGAGGTCATTAGTCAACCAATTCAATGTCACATCAGGCTTCCTAGTATTACCTCAATTAACAGGATACATTCCTAGAGTTCCCATTGATACAAAACAATTACAAATATCCAATGAATTTCAACTAGCAGACCCCATGTTTCATCAACCAGCGCCGACTGAAGTTCTCATCGGTGCCGATCTTTTCTGGGATATTCTTGGCCGCGAGCAGCGTTCTCTCGGTCCTAATAATCCAAAGTTAAGAAGCTCCCAGTTTGGTTGGATTATTTCAGGTCCTATGTATACAAATATCACAACACACAATAACACTATCCAATGCAACCATTCCATCATTTCAAACACATTAAATGATGACGATAATCGAATTCACAAAGAACTTACAAAATTTTGGGAACTTGAAGAAGTCCCTTTACGATCCAAACTAAGTGAAAGCGAGAAGGCATGCGAAGCCCATTTTTTATCTAGCACCTTCCGCCTCAGTTCAGGTAGATTCTCTGTAGGTCTACCTCTCAAGGATTCACCCGATTGTCTTGGGGAATCATATAATTTAGCAAAGAAGCGATTACTAAATTTAGAAAGACGTTTCAAAAAACAACCAGAAATCAAATCACAATACGTTGAATTCATGCGTGAGTATTCTGACCTTGGTCATCTATCGGAATCTCCTATATCTAAACCAGACAATTCATATTTTCTATGTCACCATGCTGTCTTCAAGGACAGCAGTGAATCCACAAAGATCAGAGTCGTGTTTGATGGCTCTGCTCCAACTTCATCTGGGCATTCTGTCAATGACATCCTTTTGGTAGGTCCCAATATGCAAGACTCTCTTTTCTCCATTCTCATTAGAGCTCGTCAATACAAATACCTTCTCACTGGCGATGTTGAGAAGATGTATCGCCAATGCCTAGTTAATGAAAACAATAGAAATCTTCAGCTAATACTTTGGAGAGAAAATGAGTCAATGCCTATCAAGACGTTGCGACTAAATACTATTACTTACGGAATGGCAAGTTCTAGTTATTTAAGTACGCGATGCCTATGGCAATTAGGTGAAGAATGCTCTGACAATATAATTAAAGAAATAATCCAACATGATTTCTATATCGATGATCTTATTTCAGGCGCTAACAGTGAAAGCGCACTGCATCATATTCACCAAGCTGTATCTGCAGCTCTCCATAAAGGCTGTTTTAATCTTAGAAAGTTTAAAACCAATTTACCTTCTATATTAGAGTCAACCTCTATAAGTTCAAATGACCAATTGGTGGTAAGTGAATCTACTTCTACACTAGGTATTGGTTGGAATCCATCCACTGATCAATTACATTTTCCATTCAAGGTTTCACTTCCATCAGATAAGCAAACCCTAACCAAAAGGTTTATTCTTTCATCACTGTTTAAAATATTCGATCCTTTGGGATTATTAAGTCCATGTGTAATCAAAGCCAAAATTTTATTGCAACAGTTATGGTTGCACAAACTGTCATGGGACGATCCAATCCCTAATGATATTCAAAGAGAATGGAACAAATTTGCAAATGCTATACCTACTCTTCTTAGTCTTGAAGTACCTAGATGGGTACTTTGTGATTCATTTACATCCGTGGAGCTTCATTCTTTCAGTGATGCATCGCAAACTGCTTACGGAGCTTGCATTTATTTGCGTTCTGTAGATTCCAACAACACGGTCACTGTAAAGTTGTTATGTTCTAAATCCAAAGTAGCTCCAATCAAGGCAACTACGATTCCCCGGCTTGAGCTTTGTGCCGCTCTATTGGCAGCTAAATTATGTAAGGCTGTTAGGGAATCGCTAAGATATGAAATACAAACTCAAGTCCATTGGTGCGATTCTTCAATCGTGCTTGCCTGGCTTCGAAGCAGCTTCCAAAGTTTAAAAACCTTTGTCTCTAATAGAATTTCAGAAATCTGTGAACTAACTAATTCTTTATCATGGCGTTACGTGCCAACAGCCTCAAACCCTGCGGATCTGATATCCAGGGGAATAAATCCAGATCAAATTAGTAGCACAACGCTGTGGTGGTCAGGCCCATCGTTCCTATCTCAACCAGAAAGTTCTTGGCCCATTCTCAATCCTAAAATTGATGCTGAGAATTTACCAGAAACTAAAACTACTTCGACTATAACTAACTTAATAACTAAAAATGAACCTATCATATATTTTCAAAACTATTCTAACCTAATTTATCTAAAACGAGCTTTTGCTTGCGTACTTAGATTTACATACAATGCAAAAAATCCAGCAACTCGACTCACCGGTCCATTGACAGTAGAAGAACTGAAGAAATCATTTCTTCACTTATGTCGTTTCTCACAACAAGAGTCATTTGTGCTTGAGTATAACCTACTAGCAAACAACAAATCTTTAAGTCCAAAATCTCACATTTTATCTTTGACTCCATTTTATAGCGATGACCGAGTCATTCGAGTTGGTGGTCGGTTAGACGCCTCTGATTTTAACTTTGACAAGAAACATCCAGTTCTTTTGCATGCTAAGCATTATTTTACGAAGCTAATATTTGAAGACGAGCATAAACGTAATCTGCATGCTGGACCACAACTACTACTAGCTACTATTCGTGAATTTGTGTGGCCCATTAACGGTAGATATCTAGCTCGACGCACATTTCATAACTGTTTTAGGTGTAGACGACTTCAAGGAAAAACCATGAAGCCAAAGATGGGTAATTTGCCATCCCAACGCGTTACACCAAGTTTCCCATTTCAAGCTGTAGGCTTGGATTTTGCCGGTCCATTTTTTATTCTAAACAGAAAGGGACGCGGTTCTGTTGTCATTAAATGCTATTTATGTCTTTTTGTTTGTTTACGATACAAATGCGTACACCTTGAGGCCGTAAGCGATCTCTCAAAGGATGCTTTTATCATGACGTTTCGTCGATTCGTGTCTCGTCGAGGCAGACCAACTGAAGTTTTCTGTGATAACGGACGCAATTTTGTAGCAGGTGCGAAAGAAATTAACCAGTTTTTTAAAGCTAATGTCGATTCTTTGTCTGAGTTTGCAAGTGAAGACGGAATTAAATTTGTATTTTCGCCAACTTACGCTCCTCACTTCGGCGGAATCTTTGAAGCCGGTGTGAAATCCGCCAAATATCATATTAAACGCGTTATGGGTAATTCACATCTAACGTTTGAAGAAATATCAACTCTTTTCGCACAAGTAGAGGCAATACTAAACAGTCGTCCGTTATGTCCCTTGTCCTCCTCTCCTGATGATTTCCTTTGCCTGACTCCTGGGAACTTCCTCATTGGTCGGGCTCTTACTGCTGTACCTTCGCCTGTTTTGGAGGACCTCAACTCAAACAATCTGCAACGCTATGCTCGATTGCAGCAAATACAACAACATTTTTGGAAGCGCTGGCAGCGAGAATATGTTGCTGAGCTACAACAACGCCACAAGTGGAAGACCAATTCCTCGAGCCCAAACGTAGGAGATTTGGTTCTTCTGCAAGAAGATGATGTCCCGCCACTCTGCTGGAGGCTTGGTCGAATTTCAAAACTATTTTATGGCCCAGACGACGGAATACCTCGAGTTGCCGATGTAAACACAACTAGAGGATGTGTACGCCGCCCTTTGGTCCGACTAGTCGCCCTACCTACTCCAGAAGAATTAGAGGGTTGAAAAGCAGCTTTTCAACGGGGCCAGGATGTTAACGCCTGCAAGCTAATGCGTGGCAATGTTCATCGTTGCGCCTACCTAACTTCAATGAGGAGCCTGCCTTTTTTTATGCAAATGTCATTCTTGTTCACCGGCTTTTGCAAGCAACATTGTTCCAAGTGAAATTATATAAAACTATCTGTAAAGGACGAATTACATCATCAAAATAAGTTCAGGAAGTTTCATTTGTGACCCCTGTGCACAAACAGTAGCTATAATTGAACCCGCTTAAAGTTTTGTGGTTTCGTGTTCGCGTGCCTGCTTGTCACTTTTGAAGTAGCACCAATGGTTTGACTACTTTTACATATTGTAAGGCAAACCGACGAAAGGAAGAAGGTTCTCAATTCGATGTGTTTTTTTATTTATTCACAACCACGCGTACTAAAATCTTTTTACCTGGTTATTTCATTAGAATGTTTTTTTTTCTATTGTGTAGAGAATAGTTCAAAGTTGGTCCTATTTAAATTGTATATCTGTATGTCTGTAGTTTATTTACAAAACTTAAAAAACTAAAATTGTGTCATTGTGTTTATTTTTTGTCATTTTTATTTGGGTTTTCTTTTCAGTTTTTAAGATTTTTTTCCTGTCCATTTTTATATTACTTTTATTTACTAAACCAAAAACAAAAAAAAAACATTTCTAAATCTTTTGCGATTTAACATGGTAAATAATCAACAATTATATTTATAGCTTGTATAATGGATGCGTCTCTCATAATGTCTAAATATTATTTGTTTATAACGTACGGAACCTTCACTACTAAGACAAAACTCGACACAATCCTTTATTTTCTCGACCTGTCACGTCTGCCGAGCTGTTTTTAATTAGCTCTGTGGTTTCAACATGCTTTGGATATTGGTTTCGTGAAATGATTTTTTGCTAAAGTTTAATTGAATTCTGTTTTTGAAGTTAGAGGGAGTGAGTTTGTTTCAAACATTGTTTTGAAAAATTAGTGATTGGACGATGAAAGAATTTCAAGCTGACCACAATTCTTAATTAATAAACAAATAAATATTGGTGGATATTTTATACATCGCTATCCTGCCCCAAACTAAGAAAAGCTTTTACTATGGGAACCAGATAACTGATAGAATACATATATACTTATTTTTGTAAATACATACTTAATATACATGTTAATACATGCTTTATCTTTTTTTTTTTTTTTTTTTATTTATTTACCATTTTAACATTTATTACATAATATTTGCTTATATAATAGCATCTAAAAACCACTAAGGTTTATGCAGTGCTACGCGAGATCACATCACTCAAGAAGTAAGTAAGAAAGTAGCTACAACTAAACAAGTAAACAAAAAATAAAAACAAAATAAAAATTGTTACGAATCTTGGGAGCTAGGCATTTAACTTATACCTAACCTACCTAACGTGTGTAATGTGTAAAATGAATCATGAGTTAAATCAAACTCATGAAATATCTTTTTAACTTAATTTTGATATTTTTAGGTGTCAAATTGTTACGTAAGTCGGAAGGCAACGTATTGATAAGTCGAGGCACAAGATAACTGGTTGTTCGCTCGCCATAGACATTGCCTGCGCGCGGCGCACTGTGGATCGAAAATCGACTTTCAAAGACATAGGCGAAAAAAAAAATTTTGGTCGGTTTTTTGCTTGAAACGGCTTCCATTAATCATTAATATGCCTAAATATATCATGATATACAATTTGGTGGGAAAATTGTCGAGTTATAATTTTTTTTACGAAAAAAATGTATGAAAAGCATATAAAAAATCCAGATATCTCCGGAAGTGCAAAGATAACCGTTATATCCTTGCATACAGTTATAGTACCAACTATTATTGATTTTTTGGCATACAACATATAACTCGAACTACTGCACATTTTGAAAAAAAAAATATCAAAAAATTTAATTTATTTTTGATCTCTCTCAAGTGAAGACTTAAGGAAATCGGTTAAAAAAAGGTCCCCATCGGCAAATTGTATGCTATAAATAATAACAGACACGTGTTTTCTTGTTTGGCTGACGTTGAAATACCAAAAAACAAAGCTCAATAGCAAATTTAATTTAGGAACTATTTTTAATGTTATTTAACTACCTAATTAGGCAAGATTATGTTTTGTCAGACCTCTTATTGTTCAAATTTCAAGGAATGTATTAACAATGATCGGTAGTTAGCAAAAGACAGGTAGCTTATGTACAAAGTTACAAACATACCTTACTTAGATTATTTATTACCTACCTAAATGCATAAACCTGCACCGGAAATATTTAACAATGAGCGGTAGTTAACAAAAGACAGGTAGCTTAGGTACAAAAATACCTTACTTAGGTTATTTAATACCTAATTAAGTGCATAAAACTGCACCGGAAATATTTTTTACTTCAGTTTATTCTGAACTATTTACTAGTGAACATCTCTCAGTTTTTTAATCATTAAAATGGAAAGTTTAAGCACTAACTTAGATTTTGTTGTTGTTCTTCAAGGTGCAGGTTCGCTACAAAATCATGAAGTTCTGTACGAGGCAGTATTATCTCGTCTAGGTGATCACCTTTCTAATGAAGATAAGGTTACTCTGGAAGAGTTTTGTCGAAGATTTTCACGAGCTGCTTCACAGAGATGGAAAAATTGCGGCAGAAACACAAGAGCATTCAGAAAAGATTATGAAGATTGGCTTCAAGCAAATGTTGATTGGCCAAGCTGCGTTCAAACTAGTCTTCTCACTCAGGGACCAAGTGAAGAAAGATCGATTACCGAAGACTTTACCACCGCGGAACCTTCATCGTCATCATCAGTTGGAACGATGACTAAAAGACCTCGGAAACCTTTCGAAGATCTAGGCAACAAGCAGAAGAAAAGGAGGTCGGAAGAGTACACAGGTATGGACCCCATTGAGTTGACGAATTCAGCTGCAGTACTCTTAAAAGAAAATGGTCGTGAGGACATTGCATCCGTCATCGAATATATGTTGAAAACCCCAGAAGCTGCTGCGAAAATCAGTGACTTCATAAAAATACCGAAATGTCATGTTTTATTTACGGCAGAAAAAACTTTGGGGTTGCTCCTGTCTTTAAAGCTTACAAAGTGGCAGTACATAACTTTAAGGGAATCGGCCATTCGAGAAGGTGCTATTGATATTTACCCGTCTTAATAAAAGGTGCAACAGGCAAAATTGCAATGTTATCCTCCGAAGCAATTAATAACAGTGACAGATTCCTCAGCAAAGATTACTTTACAAGGATTACTGGATTTAACAGTAAGGAGGATCCTTGAAAGTTTCCCAAACAAAATACAGGACCAACAGTTGACATTGATATCGAAGTGGGGATTTGATGGTGCATCTAACCAAAGCCGGTACAAGCAGAAAATAGACAGTGAGCAAGATGACTCAAGCATATTTATGACATCTCTCGTCCCTCTAAAGCTAACAAACGGTGATGAAACCCTATGGAAAAATCCAAAGCCCTGCTCAACATCATATTGTCGTACAGTGGAGTTTAGTTTTGTGAAAGAAAGTGAAGAATTAGTCATTGAAAAAAAGGCAACCATGGATGACGAAATTAAGGCTTTACTCCCCACAGAATGTAAAAAAAATATGGTGAATCATAAACTGATGATGACGATGATTGATGGCAAAGTATGTACTTATCTTTCTGAAGCTAAGTCACACGCTGCGTGCTATCTGTGCTTAGCTAAGCCCACTGAAATGAATAATTTAGGTACAGTTTCATTGAAGCCTGTATCCTCTGATGCATTAGAATTAGGGTTATCTACATTGCATGCACGTATTAATTGTATGGAATGCCTTCTTCATATATCATACCGACTCGATTTTAAAAAGTGGGCTGCGAGAGGAAATGACCACAAAGAAATGTTGGAAGCAAGAAAAAAATATATCCAGGACAAATTTAAAAACGAGCTCAATCTTCTTATCGATATTGTTAAGCAAGGATCTGGAACCACAAATGACGGAAACACGGCAAGAAGATTTTTTGAGTTTCCAGACAAAACTGCAGCCATCTGTGGGCTGGACGAAGAGTTAGTCCGCAGATTTGCTGTAATTCTGCAGGCAATAACATCAGGGGAACTGATTGATGTAATCAAATTTAAAGATTTCGCTTTCGATAACATTAAAAATAGTTCCTAAATTGAATTTGCTATTGAGCTTTGTTTTTTGGTATTTCTACGTCAGCCAAACAAGAAAACACGTGTCTGTTATTATTTATAGCATACAATTTGCCGATGGGGACCTTTTTTTAACCGATTTCCTTAAGTCTTCACTTGAGAGAGATCAAAAATAAATTAAATTTTTTGATAATTTTTTTTTTCAAAATGTGCAGTAGTTCGAGTTATATGTTGTATGCCAAAAAATCAATAATAGTTGGTACTATAACTGTATGCAAGGATATAACGGTTATCTTTGCACTTCCGGAGATATCTGGATTTTTTATATGCTTTTCATACATTTTTTTCGTAAAAAAAATTATAACTCGACAATTTTCCCACCAAATTGTATATCATGATATATTTAGGCATATTAATGATTAATGGAAGCCGTTTCAAGCAAAAAACCGACCAAAATTTTTTTTTTCGCCTATGTCTTTGAAAGTCGATTTTCGATCCACAGTGCGGCGTACAATACAGATTCCTAGAAATAGTCCGAGTGTATACCGGGTGTTCAATTATATTTAAAAGTGATTCGTTAAAAAATTGTTCTTTCATTAATAAATAATGAGTTTGAGTATGAACTGGCAAAATTTTACAATGCTTAAAGAGACCATTGTTGTTGTCATGAAACTGATTTTTGATTTTAGGCGAGACTAGTGTTTTAATAATTTTCAATTGTAGCTTATAAATGTCATCTAGGTAAGTTTTATAAGTTCGACCGTAACTACTGAGACCATACTGTATATAAGATTCTGCTAATGCGTTGTAAAGCATTAGTTTAACCTTGTAGGGAATGCGATTCCTGAGGATTGTTATATTCGCCAGGAATTGCCTGAGTTTATTACAGACGTGTTCAACGTGATAACTCCAGTTGAACTTTTGATCTATTATCAGACCAAGGTAAGTATGTTTTTCAACAATATCTATGGGTGGACAACTACAATTCAAATTACTAACAGCATGCAAGCAGCTATGATCGTGGGCTACTATGTTTTGTATATGGAAATTCTTGATATACGGAGATTTGATGATTAGTAGTTTAGTTTTGCTAGAATTAAGTACAAGGCCAGCATCGTGACACCATTTATTTAGAGCATCTAGGTCCAGTTGTAAAAGATCTCTGGCCAATTGAGGATTTTTATTAGAGATGACAAGGCAAGTGTCATCTGCAAACTGGTAGCAAGTACAGTTCTTAATGCAGTTGCTCATGTCGTTTACGTATGACAAAAAATGCAAGGGACCCAAAACTGAGCCTTGCGCCGTGCCCTCTGTTACCGATATTGGATTACTGCAGATGTTATCGATTTTAACTGTAAAGGTTCTATTATTTAGATAGTTTTCACACCAGGTCAACAGGGGACCACGTATTCCGCAGTTATTTAATCTGTTCACTAGTTGACTGTGTACTAGGGTATCAAACGCTCGTGAAAAGTCAATAAAAAGAGCAAGTACATGTTTTTTTTTCATTTAAGTTTTTATTGACTTCATCAGTGAACTTAGATAAAAGACCCGAGGTACTTTTGCCTGATTGGAATCCAAACTGGTACTGATTTATTACATTGTGATTCCTATAAAAAGTGTGAATTTGCTCACAAACGTATTTTTCCACTATTTTATCTATTGAAGAAAGTAATGTTATTGGACGATAATTAGAAAAATCGTTTCGTTTACCCTTTTTATAAATCGGTCTCACACATCCAACTTTCAGCTCATCAGGGTACAAACCAGTCTTAACACTGGTGTTAATTAAGTCAGCAATAGCTGACGAAACATTTTCACCTATAATTTTAATATTAGAGACTTTAATATGGTCAGGACCTGGTGCTTTACTCGAGTTAAGGTTTTTTATTATTTTATGTACACTATCACTTGTTGCCTTTTGGAAAAAAATACTGGAGTCTAAAGGTTTACATGTGAAGTCGGTGTTAGTTAGTTTTACGTTACATCTAGGTATTATATCTTTAACTGCTTTATCAAAACTAGTCGCAAAGTTATTAGTTATTAGTTATCTGCCAAACGGCAATAGGCTTGCAACCTGTCACGTGCTAACTAATCATGCTAAGTCAGCTAGAAATACTCTCAGATTTTTAGGCTCTTATATTTTTGAAGATCACTATGAGAAGTAATCAGGGCACGTCCACATTAAATTAATTTAATTTTAGTCTAGTACAATCATCATCATTATCACTTTCTTCTACTTTTCCTACATAATGTAGAGACACATGTTGACAATGTTGCGAAGAGGATTTGGTTTATGTTTTCAAACCGGCCGCCTGGCTCACGTTAACCTTATTGGGAAATATATTATGGTGCATTAGCTAGGGTAAAAATATATTGATTTAAGAGTATTTTAGATGTTTAAATTAGTTAGTCATAACATTAGCGCGTATATTGCGGCAATTCTGAGTGGAGCGGAGTGTTGTGGAGTTTACAAGCGGGTTTATTGTTCCCTCAGTTTAATAGAGGACGAATTTACAATGCAGCGTAGCGTTGTCTCGGTACTGTTTGCCGTGGCACTAGGATGTGGTGTTGTCTTGTTACTTATTATTCGTCCCTCGGGCTCTTTTTTGGTCGCTCTGACCGTTGTAGTAAAATGAAAAAAAAAAAACTTATAAGCGATGGGCTTTGGTATGTAATGCTTACTACTGCATGATGTGTGTATTGTGCCAAACGTAATGTTTGGACGTGCCTCTGTCTTCCCCCTTTAGACAACTTCAAGGATCTAAGCTCCTTGAGATCTGAGAGTACGTATACCGTACTTGGAAATTACAGTCGTGATTCTATTACTTTTTTTTATGAAGGAATAATATCACTACATAGTATAAAGCAAAGTCGCTTTCCGCTTCCCGCGTCTGTATGTAATATGTAATATGTATGTATGTATGTTTGCTTATATCTTTAAAACTACACAATGGATTTTGATGCGGTTTTTTTTTATAAATAGAGTGATTCAAGAGGAAGGTTTATATGTATAATACATGCATAATATAGTAGAGAAACACTGATAATTTTAGAGGTTTCTAATGTGATGTCGTAAATAAACACATTTTTTTGCGCTTACATTGCAAATGCTGGTTGAACCCCACGAGATATATCAAAATAATGTACTACAGTATTGTATACCTTAAAAACGTCTACAAAAAAGTCCACGATGGTATTAGAAATGTCTTACGCACAGCGAAGCGGGCACGGGTCAGCTAGTGTATTTATATTTAGTCCACGCAAAGGAAAAGCTGTATTTGGAACTAGCTGTCCGCTCCGGCTTCGCTTGGATATAATAATGAAGATTATAGGCATAAGTAACTTTGGGAGAATCTAATTTTTTTTTTGGAAAATAAAATATAATGTCTATGTTGCCTGCTGATAATGTAGGTTCTATAAATTAAATAATTTTTAAAATTGGTTAAGTAGTTTTTTTATTTATCTATTACAAACAAAAGTATTAAAAATCTAATATTACCTTTTTATAATTTTATAGTAATGTAAAAAAATTGTAGTTCTTATACTCAACTTGAATTGAGACGAGTTATATTTTATTCTCAATAACCGCAAAACAAATTTGTTATTTTATGACAACTAAAAATTGCTATACAGTTAATTTTTATATAATTTATAGATAATCATACTAACTACATAAATAAAACAAAGTTTCTAAATTTGATGATTTTCAAGATAATGCGGTTTTGTCACTTTTTCCGTCTCATCCGGGTAGACTCAGCCCATAAAAAAAAACTAAAAATTTCAAGCATCCTTATGGAAATTTCTATATTGGTGTAACAAACAGCCAACTCCAGGCGTAGTTTTTACCCGGTTTATAGTTCAGTTTTAATGGTCGAGTGCTACTATAACTATAAAATGCCTTAGTTGAGTATCAAATAGCGGAAGCATTTACTAAACTTGCGGTGGGAAAGCGTGGAGTGTGGGATTCAATCCCGGTGTGGGACAAAGATTGATTTTAGCCGCAAATATTGCCACACTCAATATTGACTTTCAATCTGAAGGTCGTGGATGCGAATCCCGGCGTGCATCAATGGATTTTTCTGTTCGAAAAATTTATATGCGCATCAAAAACACGGACTCAAAACGGTGATGGAAAACATCGTGAGGCAACCAGTTAGTATTCTTATAAGCGATGGGCTTGCAACGTCACGTATGGAATGCTAACTACTGCAAAATGTGGGCATGTGCCAAATATAATGTTTGGACGTGCCTCTGACTACCCCCACTAGACATCTTCAAAGGATCTAAGCGTCTGGAGATCTGAGAGGATGTCTACCGTACTTGGGGATTACAGTCGTGATCCTATTAATTTATTTTTTATTTTTTTTATATTGCCACAGCATTTAAAGTTTTAATTAATACCTAAATGATAATGTCAAACTGAAACGTTAGTATCATGACTATATTTCTTAAGTACAGCTGTAGGCGTTCTCTTAGATCTTCAGGCGCTGATATCCTTGAAAATGCCTAAAGCAGGTAGTCAGAGGGACGTCCGAAAACTACATTTGACACATGCACATTGAGAAGCTAACGTTTCTTAATATGCATTTTGCAGTAGCATTCTATAAGTGACAGGTTGCAAGCCCGTCGCCGTTTCTAAGAATACCTTCTAATTTCTTCGCGATTTTTATTTCACGGTTTTATAAAAATATTACTGTACTATTGTACTACTTCTGAATTTGTTTTCCTCAATTCGAACTTGTGTGATTATAATAGGACCATTCCTGAAAACTGAAGGCACAAACATACCTGCCAATGACTGAAAACTATTGAAAACCAAATTTCCAAACCATACTGACTGGCCTCACAGCTCAGTTGGTAGTAACTCTGCCTTCTGCGCTGTAGGTTGTGGGTTCGATCCCCACCTAGGCCTAATATTTGTGTGAATATATTTGTGTGTGTCTGGGTGTTATCCATAATATTATAAATGTGAAAGTTTGTGAGTTTGTATGTATATTTGTGCCACAATCAGGCCCAAACGACAAAACAAATTAAGTTGAAATTTGCTGTAAATGTAGATATAATGTCCGAATAAGACAAAGACTACTAAAATAGGAAAAATTCTCTAAAATTATAAAAAAACTCAAAAGGGATAATTTTGGTATACATGGCGCTGGTGTGCAACAAATCTGACATCACAGACTAAAAACATTCAGTCATTTTTTAGGGTTCCGTACCCAAAGGGTAAAAACAAGACCCTATTACTAAGACTTCGCTGTCCGTCTGTCTGTCACAGGGCTGTATCTCATGAACTGTGATAGCTAGACAGTTGAAATTTTCACAGATTATGTATTCTATTAACAATCTGGTTCCCATAGTACAAGCTTCGCTTAGTTTGGGTGTAGATGGCGCAGTGTGATAATGTCCGCCAATATTTATTTATATATCCTAAAGGATGTTCAACTTGTGACTATTTTAGTTAGTTAATAACTTTCCGTTCATTTATATACTTTAGTTTGTGTATCGAAGTTTGGAAGTTGCTTAAAAGCCATCATAAAAATTCTGTGTTTATGCATCTTTGAGGTTGTAAGTCTGCCACAGCTCATAAAAGAACAGTCATTATCATCATTTTCTTCTCATTTTTAGGGTTCCGTATCCAAAGAGTAAAAACGGAACCCTATTAGGTACTAAGACTTCGCTGTCCGTCTGTCCGTCTGTCTGTTACAGGGCTGTATCTCATGAACCGTGATAGACAGTTGAAATTTTCACAGATGATGTATTTCTGTTGTCGCTTTAACAACAAATACTAAAAACAGAATAAAGTTAATATTTAAATGGGCTGAATTTAGCTGAATAAAGTTAATAATTAATTTTTCCATACATAAAACGTGTTTTTTTGCCTATTTTTATAGATATGGGTACGGATCCCTTCGTGCGCGAGTCCGACTCGCACTCGGCCGGTTTTATTTATATTTCTTTTGAAGCATGGAGTTAGCCAGCTATCTGATTATGAGCTGTACATCTGTCTGCTGTAGTCGCTCTTAACAAAAAAGTTATATAAGTTTACGAGTTGGTACTTTATGGATCATTTTGAAGTTATTATGTATTTTACCTTATTTTATGACTGTTCTAGCGAAACTTGACAAAATAAGATAAACAGACAGGTAAAATAAGTTTTCTGTGTCCTCATAAATTCCAAGCGAACGATTATAGCGTCATTCACATAATATATTGTTACTAGCTGACCCGTGATAGACATTGTCCTGTCAAACTTTAATAATTGCATAAAAAAGGCAATTATAGGCAACTTCCAAAATTTTCTCTATAAACTTGTACTTATAAAATAAATTACGAATTTTGGTAGAATGCTATAATTGTAGATGAATGATGAATGGTAGAATATAATCATTCGGTAGTCAAATTCATGTTAATTTTTTTTTACAAAATAAGGTAGTCATTCTACCTTATTCTAGATAGATAGATAGATAGAAAATACTTTATTGCACACCATAAAAAGAAATAAAACATATATAATAAGAAAACACAACAAAAAAACTATGCTGAACAATGGGCGGTCTTATCGCTAATCAGCGATCTCTTCCAGATAACCTTTGGATGGAGAAGGACTGATGATATTATATGGGGCATTGATGATGCAATTTTATAATGAGACTTACATATATGACATAAATGAAATAAAAATAAAATAACTACTTAATACATAATTTATGGAAAAAGAAAAATAAACCAAACAACTCAGCGACAACAGGACAGATAGTGTTCCCTTAACATAGATTTAAAAATAGGGAGAGATTTAGCACTCCTGACAGACACAGGCAGCGCATTCCACAACCGAGCAGCCTGCACTGTAAAAGAGTTATCATAATAGGAGGAGGAGTGAACAGGTGTCTTAAGTTGGAAAGTTTCGGAGGAGCGCAAGGAACGAGGGTTGGATTGGTGGAGGAATTGGAAACGTTCTTTAAGATAGGAAGGTGAAGAAGAGTTTAAATAAAATATGAAGAGATGATGGCGCCATCTATACCAAAATTTTTCTTTTTGCATTTTTTCATTTAGGGGTTGTTTTTCGGATTATAAGTTCCCCCTTCTGTTAATCTGATTTTTTATCTACATACTACAAAAAAATCATCTTAATCCATTTTGTCGTTTAGGATCGATTAGGGTACAAATATAATTATGTACAAACTCACAAATTTTCACATTTATAATATTATTAGGATGATAGTTTGACCTCAAGTCCAAGTCTGAATCCATTACAATGGTGACGAATCTGGTTGTATTCACGCTAAACCTAAAATTCCCAAAAACTATCGATCTTATCCTTTTACATTAAAGTCTTAATTAGCGTAACGTCAAAGTGACAGTTCTAAATGTATGTTTACCGGTCGCAACCCTATTATGTCATTAATGTCTATAATTCTAAATGTAATGTTAAGACATGCCTCTATCTACCCTCTAAAGATATCTTTAAAGATCTGAGAGTATGTCTACCGTACTTGGGGATTACAGCAGCAACCCTATTCTGTCATTAATGTCTCAGTAAATCTAACGCGTGACAGTGTAATAAAACACAAACTACCCACAGAGCCGGACAAAAGCATAAAATATTAGTTTCCAGTACTTTCTAAACAATACTGCTTAGAGGTGGGTCCTACTCGTGTTTTCTAGTACCAGGTTTCACAAATACTACCTTCAACCTGGTATACAAACCAGGTTTTAAAGTATTTGAGATTTCAACTAACCCAGCACCCAAGCGGTGAATTACTACAGGTAAAAATATAGGTACTTTCTAAGTACAAAACTACTTTAGAGCATAAAAATACGTACCTGAGGGTCAACATGCGAACCGAAAACGAAATTTCGTGACAATATTCGTTTCGACAATAATAGTGACATAATAGTGACTGGCCTCACAGTCAGCCTTCTGCGCTGTAGGTTGTGCGTTCGATCTCTACCCAGGACAAATATTTGTGAGTTGAACATAGATGTTTGCTCTGTGTCTGGGTGTTATAAGGTGTCGTATGTATGTATTTACTAACAAATTGTATTTCTGTAAGTATTTTGTTTAGTTCCCATATTACAAACTTTCTTTAATTCGGAGCTAGATGGCTTTTTGAGAAATGTTAACTTTAAAACGAATTTTGTCACAAAATTACAAATAGACACCCTGGTACGTAATTTTTACGGCTACACCTGGTTTTGAAACCTGGTCGAGTAAACACGTACCACCTCTAATACTATACCTAGCTTTAGACAAGGCATCTAAAGTTGTGCTAATGCATGCTATTGTATTGTATCGCACATAATGGCGAACTTTACTGGACTAGCTTTGTAATAAATATATTGAGAAAAAAATAAAGGAAATGTGGGTCGCTTTATGACAGACACGTGTAAAATATAAAGGTATTTTTCACCGCACCTACCTGTCACGTATGAAACTTTATACTGACTGTAAAATGTGGGTATGTGTGTAAATAATAAATAAATATTGGTGGACATTATCACACAGCGCCATCTAGCCCCAAACTAAGCAAATCTTGTATTAGATAACTGACAGAATACTTATATACTTTTTTTTGTAAATACATACATATGATACATAATAAACACCCAGACGCAAAACAAACATCCATGTTCATCACACAAATATTTGTCCTGGGTGGGGATCGAACCCACAACCTACAGCGCAGAAGACAGAGCTACTACCAACTGAGCTGTGAGGCCAGTCAAATATACATACATACATTAAATAACGCCTGTTTTCCAGAGAGATAGACAGAGACCACGGCTTTCCGTACCCTATGATACTTCATTGTAAAATTATGCCTGTACCAAAATTGTGGATGCGCCTCAGACTACCACTTTTAGACACCTTCAAGGATCAGAGAAGAATCTTTGTCTACTATTCTAATTCAAAGTAAATCAAAAGGGATAACAGTTATGTTGTGAATTTGTGATCGTATTTCATTATTTTTTATAGTTTCTTAGCTAATTATGAAAAAAATATCTGAAATATTTCAGAATTCAGAGCTAAAACGAACCATTTTTGAATGATAAATCTCTATCTATAAAATATCTATTTCTATCTATAAATTTGATAAATCAAACTCTAGTTATCTATTCCATAAAATCAAAGCAGTATTTCACAAATATTGAGAAAAACACGACATTTTAATTCAAATACTGAGCCTGTCTTCCAGAGGGGTAGGCAGAGACCACGTCTTTCTACTTGCTACGATACATACTTCTTTTGCTTCATTCACTCTCATCACATTGCTCTCATGCTCGTCGGTTTAGAGTACACTTGACTTGGCATTTTTTCAAATCGTCACCAATTTGGTCCAAGAAATTACACCAAGATCTTCCTCTTCCAACGATGTTGGTTCCGAATAATTTCACAAAATATTAGTTAGAGAAGGGCAGCATTACGGCGGTCTCTGTC
Organism: Hydriomena furcata; assembly: GCA_912999785.1. NCBI lineage: Eukaryota > Metazoa > Arthropoda > Insecta > Lepidoptera > Geometridae > Hydriomena > Hydriomena furcata. The sequence goes on from OU538848.1 coordinate 9,477,196, forward strand.
GCACCGACCGCGATCATCAGTTACTGCGACAGGACAGTTTGTAACGAGCCGCAGACGTCTTACCTATATATTTAGGGGAAGGGGCGGATTAAGGACGGAAATATGGGGTAAAGTATAAAAAACATAGAAGTCTACTTACTTCGGTCATACCTGAAGCGTGGCAAACGAGAACATTAGACCTCAGACCATGAGAAGAAACATTATCGTTTGTTTAGATATTTATTTTGGGTCTGGAATTCGTTTTGTATAATAAATTATGTACAAAGACTCAAAAAAACACAATTCAAAATAATCAAATTAAATTAAACTAAATTTTATGACGATTTTAAAATGATTCTGGTGATTTCAATGAATTTTTTGACTTTGCACCTAATCTTAGTTTCTGATTCCCACGATACAAAGAAGGTTTCATTACTGGGGATGTTACTGTTGGAAATTACTAAAAAATAAACAATTTTTTTTTATACTATTAAATGAACAGTTCGCTCTAAATATTTGAAGTAAATTATTTTATTAATTTTATTTAAATAGTAGATCCTTAGTACGTCCCTGCGTTAACATCACGGTCGCAGCAATAGTGTAGTCTTGAGGTGCTCGTTATATTTAGCACTAGTATTATGCCCGTGACTTGGTTCATGTAAAGTTTTCACACAAACTTTTACCACAAACTGCACCCCTTTAGGGGTTGAATAATATACCCTCTTAACCCCTTTAGAGGTGTTTTACATCTCTTGACTACCTACAATGCATATTTCTAGGTTTTATGTTTATAAGATCTCTGCATACCCCTCTGGGAAACAGACTTGATTTTATGTATGTTTTGGCTTGGGGGGTTATTGTCAGTCAGTCAGTATCGTTATTATTTTATGTGAAATTTATATATTGCTATGTAAATATGTGTTGCATTAGATTGTGTTATTCTAACTAAAATACACTCCATTTACTCTTCATTAACTAAACTAACTAAAGTGGAATATTGCTTTGAGTGCTTCAATGTTGATTTTGAAAGAAAATAATTATAAACGAACATGATAGTGGGTTCACCCTATTAATAGGGTTCACGACTGTAAAGTACAATTATGTAGTTGCTCTGACTCAAAATTATATTAAATATATTCAGGCTCAGACTGTATTTCCCAAGTACGGTAGACATCTACTCAGATCTCTGTAGATCACTAAAAGGGGGTAGTCAGAGGCACGACCTAACATTACATTTGATATATGCACATTTTGCCGTAGTAAGCATTCCATACGTGACAGGTTGCAAGAATATCGTCGCTTCTCAAAGTTTCCCTACACCGTTGAACAGAATAATCCACGGCCGGGATTCGAACCTACGACCTTAGACCTCCCACTTGACTAACACAGCTTACATTCTTCCTATTTGATTTTGACGAAACCTAGACATCATATTCGTAGCACTCTCTACGCCGTAGCCGTCGTAGCACCTACGACGTAGCTTCTACGCATTAACTCATTGTAATGGTCGATTTGCATGGAGAGTGTTTCTCCAAGGTTACAGGAAGACAATGTAAATTTCCAGACTTCATATAATAACTAGTGGAAGTCCTCGCGACTTAGTTCACGTGAAGTTTTTTTTCAAAAAGACTTCAACCCCCGCTACACCCCTTTAGGGGTTGATTTTTGGGAATTCCTTTCTTAATGAACACTAAAAAGAAATACATTCTTCAAATTTCAAATTTAGGCTCTGTGTCTATGGATCTTTCAGTCTGTGAGTAACGCAAGAGTTTTATATAAATAATTTCGATTTTGATGTTTATTCTATTCTGTAATCCTCTAATAGACAGTCTCTCAGATCTCCAGATTCTTGAAGATGTTTAATGGGTTGTCAGAGGCACGTCTAAACTTTTTACCACAACAGCCTTAAATGAAAACCATCAATATGGCATCAACACCATAAATGAGAAGTATCTAGAAAAATCTAGTGAAAACAAAGTATATAAGTATATAATCAGTTGTCAGATACAATTAGTTCAAGATTTGCTTTGTTTGGGGTTAGATGATGCTGTGCAAAATGTCTTCCATGGTAATTTATTTATTATTTTATCAAAGGGCTAAGTTCAAAATGAGAGCAAAGTTTTATTTTTCACAAAAATATTGTACCTTTTGTTTTAACTTTCTTGAAAAATAAAGCACTTTTACTAATTTTGCTTCGAGGAAAACTTCAAATAATACTTATATAGAGTATGCTAATACAGTCAGCGTCAAAAACAACCGTTCGTTTTATAATTATTGAACACTAAAATCAGAAATAGTTTAACACTTTTATATTTGACTTTGACTTTGACACCAGGGCAAATATTTGTGTGATGAACATAGATGTTTGTTCTGTGTCTGGGTGTTAATATGTTTGTATATTAAGTATGTATTTACAAAAAAAAAGTATATAGGTATTCTATCAGTTATCTGGTTCCCATAGTACAAGCTTTGCTTAGTTTGGGGCTAGATGGCGCTGTGTGTAAAGTTCGCCAATATTTATTATCTAATTACAAAATAAAAAGTATCAGTTATCTAGTACAAGCATTGGGGCTAGATGGCGCTGTGTGAAATACCTAACAATATCTTAATATATATATTATGTATATCTTCTGTAATGTGATTGTTACCTAACTCCTACGGCTGGACCGATTTGGTTGAAATTTCGTAATGTATATTTTAATGGATTCCTGTATGGTTTGAAAACACAATTGAACCCGGTAGGTGGCGCTGCTGTCACCAAATTTGATTATGAAATTAGTGTAACGTAAGAGCTTTTATATAAGAAATAGTTTCAAAAATAGTTTAAATTTTTAACTACATTAGGCGCCGACTGTACTCGGACATATTTTTAAAAGAAAAAGTAACAAAAACAAAAAACACGGTACTTGTTAACGGAAACACAAGATGTCCGCGGTATCATCTTTTTGTTTGAGAATTACGTTTGAATATAAATTTCTGAAGAATAACGAGAGCGCTTGTATTTTTAAGTTGATTTATTCAATCACCGGTTATTTTTCGGTCTCCCAAAGAAGGTTGATGTCAGGCAGGCGGTTGGTTGTAATACATAAGCTATATCCTTTCGCAACATGTTTGTATATATGTTAACTCACTCCACTTTAAGTGGGAAAAGAAAAAAAAATTATATTAACGGTCCTTTTTCGGTCACCCAGTTTTGTGACTGGGTAACCGCAACACAAAGAGACAAAATTTTAAAAAATAAAATAAATAAATAGATGTTGGTGGACATTTCACACAGCGCCATCTAGCCCCAAACTAAGCAAAGCTTGTACTATGGGAACCAGATAACAGAAGGAATACGTTTTTGTTGTAAATACATACTTATTACACTTAAACACCCAGACACAGAACAAACATCTATGTTCATCACACAAATGTTTATCCCGGGTGGGGATCGAACCCACAACCTACAGCGCAAAAGGCAGAGCTACTACCAACTGAGCTGTGAGCTTTCTACTTTACTATTTTAAGGGTTAAATTTCGGGAATTATTTTCTTAGTACACCCCTACACACTAAAAGGAATACACCCTTCAAATTTTAAGTTTCTAGGAACAGTGGTTTAGGCTGTGCGTTTATTGATCAGTCAGTCAGTCAGGCAGTCAGTACCGCAATGGTTTTATATATTTAGACAAGCTAACCTGGCGAACTTCTTATCGCTTTAGAATTAACACATGTTGTATTAAGTTTCCGTTCCCGTTCCCGTTCCCCCTATAAAAAGTATTCTATGTCCTTTTCCTCGCTCTAAACTACCTCCCCACCAATTTTCAACCAAATCAGTTTAGCCGTTTTTGAGTTATAAATAGTGTAACTTTCTTTTATATAACATAAATATATCTATGTAAAATCGTATCTGAAATCCTTATAACAGCATCAAGCCTTGGACTGAAGCTATTGAAGAAACTAGTTGTTCAATTAAAAACGTTGAATTTTTAAAAGTGCGTGTAAAAAATGCAGCTGAAAAAAAAACATTTTGAATCGCATTTAACGAGCGAAAAACATCGTAAAACTTATTGAAATACAGCGTTAACGCGAAAAAGGTTTTACAACAGTGCCGTTAGCACTGGTTTTTGGCAATCTCGAGTCTTTACAAGAGTCCTTTAAGGCGATGTGTGAAATGAAACAGGATCACGACTATAAATCCAAGAACGGTAGACTTTCTCTCAAATCTCCATGCGCTCAGATCTAAATGATCTATCTTCATGTCTAAATGGGTAGTCTGAGGCACGTCCAAATATTAAACTTGGCACATATGAAATGTCCATTCATATTTATTTATCTAAATCTCCATCACTACTACCAGGTTTACACCAGCGATCTTTGGATTAAAAGTCTTGACTTTGCTTAATCGCTGGTGTAAATATCAGCCTTACAGAATTTTGTTTAAAGGTAAAAATAGTGAAGGAAAACATTGTAAGTAGATAGGACATTAATAAAAACATTAAATACATCCAAAATATACTGATCCTAAAATACATTTCAGAATAACTTTTCACGTTTGATAAGTAAGATAAATAGTTAAATATTTTACTATACAGGGCGTCCCACGGATATGCCACATCGAGGGAAAATACTCTTAATACTGTAGATGGAACATTTTACTGAAAGAAGACATTATTTGAATTTATAAAACAATTTAAACTGCCGTGTTAATTTAAAAAAAGCCGTGTTGGCCGAGTAGTAGGTACCTTGACTTTCAATTTGAAGGTCCTAAGTTCGAATCCCGGCGTGCATCAATGGATTTTTCTGTTCGAAAATTTATATGTGCATCAAAAACACGTGCTCAAAACGGTGAAGGAAAACATCGTGAGGAAACCAGTTAGTATTCTTATAAACGGCGATGGGCTTGCAACCTGTCACGTATGGAATGCTGACTACTGCAAAATGTGTGCATGTGCCAAACATAATGTTTGGACGTGCCTCTGACTACCCCCACTAGACATCTTCAAAGGATCTAAGCGTCTGGAGATCTGTTAGGATGTCTACCGTACTTGGGGATTACAGTCGTGATCCAATGTATGTATGTATGTTTAAAGTGCATTCATAGATCTTTAAATAATTGCATGGTTGAACCGGGAATCGAACCCGTTACACGAGAAAAATAATTATATTGTAGCTTTATCATACCGATCGAAAGGCTTCATCATAAGGATTATTTTTTGCTGAATAACATAGTGTCACAAATAAAAGGAAGACCATGAATTTTAACATTTTTAACAAGATCAAAAAAACGACAGGGAGCGAAATAATCAAAAGAGTGCGACTTTGTATATAACAGAAAGGGACTCATTTTGAGCATTTGATAAATTGATTGATTTTGTATTAAAAATGTTAAAATTCATGGACTTCCTTTTATTTGTGACACTATGTTATTTAGCAAAAAATAATCCTTATGATGAAGCCTTTCGATCGGTATGATAAAGCTACAAGATATTTTTTTTTGTCGCGTAACGGGTTCGATTCCCGCCCGATTCAACCATGTATTTATTTAAAGATCTATGAATGCAGTTTAAATTGTTTTATAAATTCAAATAATGTCTTCTTTCAGTAAAATGTTCCACCTACAGTATTAAGAGTACTTTCCCTCCATATGGCATATCCGTGGGACGCCCTGTATATTTCAAGTATTAAACCGACTTGAAAAAAGGTAAAATTGTTCCTGCTCTTCATGATCCGCTCGAGGACATAAAAAACATTAACAACGCAATCCCATTAGTGAAGTTTCTCGAATATTCCATTGATACGTTTATTATTTTAACGGTAAAAACCGGTTTATTTTTTCAGGTCCGTCATTTGTCTAGCCTGAAAACTTTAGAGGTTGTTTTTTTTTGTATTATTTAGAAGTACCATTGCCAACTAATAATCATTACTTCTAACAAAACATATACTTACATAAGTTAATAAAACAGGCAAAATTAGAAAGAAAAATATATAAATAATATGAGTGAAGCGTTCACTTATATTATAATCTGCATAATGTGGGCATGTGCCAAAACAACGTGCCTCTGACTACCCCCTCTAGAAATCTTCAAAGGATCTAAGCACCTGGAGGAGATCTGAGAGGATGTCTACCGTACTTGGGGATTATGACAGCAAAGATCTCATAGTTTATGAAAGCAAATAGCGACAAAACTTTCAATTTGTAATATAGCTGTAATAATCCGTTTATTACCGGTTTATTCAACGAATTAATTCACTACTGTTGAAGTCTAGATTTCTCACTGTTATAAAGCAGCAGTAAACGTGGATGTGATGTTTGTACATTAAGTTACGTGCATTTGATGTTATTGCAAAAAGCGTATATCAAAACATCATTATATTTATGTTCTGTGTCTGGGAGTAAATTTTGTATAAAATTTATGTTTAAAAAAAACAAGTGCAAGTCGGACTCGCGCACGGAATTTCCGTACCATTATCTACAAAAAACGGCAAAAAAACACGTTTGTTGAAATTTAAATGATTTTTAAAATTATGATATTTTGTCTTGTTAATTTTTTTTCTTTTATTGGAAATATGCGAAAAAAACTTTTTAATAAAATATTTTAAATTTAAGATTTTTCATTTTGAGATCTTGCTAATTAAAATTTTAACGTAAAAAAAATAAGAGCTATTGTTTTAAACCGACGATAACGCATAACTTTTCACAGAGTAGACCAATTTTGATAATTCTTTTTTTAATGGATACTCCGAAGTTGGTCCCATGTTTTTGATTGGTCGGTACATTTTCGTTGGTTATCTTTTTAATTTTCTAAACGTAATTTTAGATTTTTGTTGCCGCTATTGTATAACGACGCAACGTACGACGTAACGACGTAACGGACAAAAGTGAATTATGCAAAACCAAAGTTTTTAATATACAGTGTACTTATCCTGAAAATTGAGTCAAGTATTACCTTAGAGGGATGTGAACCACCCTTATGTATTAAAAAAAGTTAAGTGAGTTTTATGTTAAAACCACCCTCAAACTGGCTCAGTTGGTAACTCTGCTTTCTGTGTTGTAAGTTGTGGGTTCAATTCTTACCCAGGACAAACGTTTAGGCGATGAACGTAATTGTTTGTTATATCTAAATGTATTTAAATTATATTTATGTAATCTATCAGTAAACTACAAAAATGTGGGCATATGCTAAATGTGTATGGAAGTGCCTCTTAGCTCAGTTGGCAATAACACTGCCTTCTGTATCGATTGTTCTTTTTCCAAGTCAGATAGACATTAAGACTTAAGATGTTTAATAAATAAATAAAATAAATAAATAATACTGGTGGACATTTTACACATCGCCATCCAGCCCCAAACTAAGCAAAGCTTGTACTATGGGAACTAGATAACTGATAGAATACTTATATACGTTTTTTTTTGTAAATACATACTTATGATACATACTACACACCCAGACACAGAACAAAGATCTATGTTCATCACACAAATATTTGCTCTGGGTGGGGATCGAACCCACAACCTACAGCGCAGAAGGCAGAGCTACTACCAACTGAGCTATGAGGCCAGTCAATATACGTGACTTCGCAGTATCTTGTGAAGTACTTTGTCTTGAAGGAACCTGATTCTATTTAAGGGTTGAAGGTTTTTATGGTGCGTAAAACCTTAATTTGTAAAATTGCGGCGAATGATAACTGCCGTTATTTAACGGCGACGTGACGGACACTGCTGTGTATTGAACAAAGAAATACTGGTAATGGTTGTTTACTGGGAGTACTAGAGGGAGTATTAAAAATACTCATGATGAAAAGCATCTGAATTTTCAGAAATGTCATCTCCAACCTTAGACTTAAAACTATCTCTAAATAAAATTTATTCACTATCTGCTCAACGGTTTGGCAGTGATAACGTCACAGACAGACAGACAGATAGACAGGCAGAGTTACTTTCGCATTTATAATATTAAGTATAGTATAGATACCATTAGAGTAAGAGGTGAACATTACATTTGGCACATTCCCACGTGTCTGTGAAATAAGTGAAAAACGGTACATTAATATAGCGTTAGACACTTTTCGAAAACCATGTCTTAACAAGATTGCTAGGATCTTTTGGACTTACGGTCTGAATGAAATATCGTAAGGTTTACGATGAAAGGACCTACATTGGTACTTACTTAAATGTTTTGTTTTATTGCGTGAAAACTATACTTAAATCTAAAAAGCTCATAAACTCTTCAGAGAAGTTTTGTTTTTCAAAAAGTGTTTATTTAACTTGCAATGTAAGTATGTAAAGGTAGAATCTTGCAACTCAATTTTGAAGCAGTTATCTTCAACCGAATGAGCTGACATTTGGCATATTTATGTAACTTCGGTGACAATGCAATAATATGGTGACAACGAGCTGATCTGATTATGAGTCAGGAGCTGTTCAACGGAACCCATCAGTCGTCTGTCGGTCACAGGGCTGTATCCCATGACCCGTTATTGCTAGACAGTTGGAATTTTTACAGATGATGTATTTCTGTTGCCGCTAAAACAACAAATACTAAAAACAAAATAAAATAAATATTTAAGTGGGGCTGCTCCCATTCAACAAACGTATTTTTTTGCCGCTTTTTATAGATAATGGTACGGAACCCTTCGTGCGCGAGTCCGACTCGCAATTGGCCAGTGGGAGGTATCTTGAATTTCATTTTCGAAGGTCGTTTGTTCGAATCCATTGAATCCATGAATTACATTTTACATGCGCATCAAAACCCGTGCTCAAAACGATGAAGGAAAACATCGTAAAGAATCCTGTTAGTATTCATGCAGCGATGGGCTTGCAACCTGTCATGTATGAAATGCTAATTCCTGCAAAATGCGGGCAAGTGCCTTAAATAATGTTTGGACGTGTCTCTGACTACATCCTCTAGACATCTTCAAAGGATCTAATCGTCTGGAGATCTGAGAGGATGTCTACCGTACTTGGGGAGTACTGTCGTGGTCCTATTTTTTTATTTAAATATAATAAATGTATACTGCTACATCTAGTAACAATATCAATACATTTCCATAAGCTAGGTCGATTTGTTAGCCATCTATGATCTCTTACATCGTTACATAAACTTGGCTCACCTTTTATTCTGTCATGGATAAGGGTTAGTTTTAGTTTACTAAAGTTGGACAAAAATATCACGAAAATACATATCAGCGTCTTATTTTGGGGAGTTTAGACTACTTTTGTTCAAGTACTAAATATGCCTCCTTCGATACAGACAAACCCAGTACTTGCTTTAGTCAGCGGCCCCACTCGTGTGGAGACAAAAAAAATTGTTAAATATAATCTATATTCATATTATGAATGCAAAAGTAACTCTGTCTGTCTGCCTGTCTGTCTGTAACGTTATCACAGCTAAACCGCTAGGTCGATTATAATGAATTTACCAATAGAGATAGTTTGAAGTCTTTGGAAGCACGTATGCTACTTTTTTTTCAAAATGTCGTCAGGAATTTTAAAGTTTTAAGATAAAGTCGTTTAAAATCGATTTTCTGAATAGTTGCGGGTAAAAGCTAGTATATAATATGCTATTCTATGTCACAGGCTATTTATATTTCAAGTTTTATCAAAATCTGTTTGGTCGTTTTGACGTGATGAGCCATAAACATTCAAACATAACAAACTTTAGTTTTTTTTTATAAAAACAAAGTCATGTATGATTCGCGCATTAAAAATATAGTAGGTAATATAAAATAGATTAAGTATGACATTTTCTTGGTAGGTACTGAATATTTAATATCTGCCACCTACTATACAAAACAAGCTTCGCGTTTAATTCAAAACAGCATCTAAAATATTACAGTCACACCCGTAATCCAATGTTTTATGTCAAAGGACGTAAGAAAGGTTTCATGTCCTATTTCCCTATGAAACGTTACATCACAAGCCTCTGTCACTCAGAATTGGATTTTGACAGTGAAAAATACACTTTATAGCTATGATTTAAGATTTGACTGGCCTCACAGCTCAGTTGGTAGTAACTCTGCCTTCTGCGCTGTAGGTTGTGGGTTCGATATCCAGGGCAAATTTTTGTGTGATGAACATAGATGTTTATTCCGTGTCTTGGTGTTAATATGTATTTTTAGTTATCTTATTCCAATAGTACAAGCTTTGCTTAGTTTGGGGCTAGATGGCGTTGTGTGTAAAGTCAGCCAATATTTATTTATATTTATTTATTTATTTCAAGGAAGGGTTTGGATAAAAACATTTATAACAAACAAAATGTTATACTACTTTTAATCTAGAAATTCATATAAATAAATGTTATGTATGGACGTGCCTCTGACTAATCCTTTTAGACACCTTCAAAGATTTGAGCGCCTGGAGATCCGAGAGCATGTCTCAGTACTTGGCGATTACAGCCGTGATACTATTTCATTTCATTTTTATTTATAAAATATATTTATTTATTTAAGACCGGGAAGGAAACCCCAACCAACCCTAAGTCGAGGTACCTCTCAATAGACCAAGATAATTAAAAATATAGGTCCCCAACATAATTAATTACTAATTGACTTGCGCGACAGTCTTCGCAACGCAATATAATTTTTTTAATTAAAATCATACTTTGTCATCAAGCTAACTATTAATTACGATCTAAATACCTGACATTAGTTTTATAATCAGCAGATACTATAATCCTAATAATATTATAAATGCGAAAATTTGTGATAAGGCTGCTATGTTTGTTCCCTAATCAAAAATAAAAGACAAAACGAATAAAGATGAAATTTGCCGTAGTATGTAGATAAAAAATTAGAATAAATAACGGGGGAACTTATAATCCGAATAACAACCCTAAATGATAAAAAAAACGTAAAAATGATTTTGGTATAGATGGCGTTAGTGTGCAAAAAATCAATCCGTGTTGACATTAGTCGTCATACCAACGTGCGTTACTCTATGCGATTATCGATATTTGGACAGGACAACGTCTATCTGTCTGCTAGTAATATATAACATTATATATGCAGTCGATGTGATAATTCAGTGATTAGTACTATAATACACTCTGTGGTTCTATGCCATGTTTACACTCAATTTGAATGATCGCGACACTTGAAGATATTGCGTTTTAAGGAATTTATGGATCATCGTCAAAATGGCGGACTTTGCAATAAAAGTAATGGCTTGGCGTAAAGTACGAAACAGGGAGTTTTTTTATATGAAAATGCGCTGTTTCGTTAAAGCTGATATTGCGCGTGAAAATAAATCTTTACTTTAATGTATTTATTTTGAGAATTGAGTGTTTGACCAACTACAAGAAATGACAAACGGTATCTTAATTTCTCGTCTGTCAATTTATAAACCAAATTTCTTTAAAATAGGCTCAGCCGTTGATTCAACGAGTTGATTATTTTAAACAAACTGACTTTGCTAAGTGCGCTTATAAGTTTAAACTTAAAATTTGGTGCAAAAAAGACCTATGTCTTATTAAAAATTTGGTTCACTTTGTCACTGTTTAACAAAAACTCTCTTATTAAAACTAGCACATCTGCTAAAACCATGTCCCACTTAACGCTTCGCAGTTGGGTAAAACAAACTTAATCCGCAGTTCTAAGTGAAGATTTGGCAGCTTACACAAAGCTATATTTGCTTAAAAAACCGGAGAATTTGCTAAAAAACCCGTGAATTTGCTAAATAACCGGTAAAAGGTACCGTTTGCTAAAAACTGAGATGATGGACGTAGCGGTCGTAATATAACTTAGTAATATGGCTTTGTTCGCGTGAAGTGTCTTTCAAACAAACTTCAACCCCTTCATCCCCTTAGTGAATAAGTTTTGGAAGTGCACCCGTAGACTACATAATTAAATTTTAAAAACTAAACAGTAACCGACTACTACTACTTCTAATAATAATAATATAGCCTTTTATTCAGATAGACTTAACCTAGTGACAATATTTGTTTATTTTTATTTTTTGTTATAATAACTTTGTTTTATATGATGAAAATCTTATTCTAATATATGTTTCTTAGCAATTTTTTATAAATCTGTTTGCCAGTCGGCAAAGGCCTCCTCCAACCTTTTCCACTCAGACCTTTCTTGGGCCACTCTGTTCCACATCACTCCCGCCACCTTCTAATAAACAAAATGAAATAAGAAACTTATATCAAAAAAAAAATATAAGAACAAATGGGACAAAAAAATATAGGTTATTTTTTTGTATAAACGAAAAAAAACAACTTATTCATCATCAATAAGTTTATTTCTTTAATTTTACAATAATTAAAAATACTAAATAAAACTAATAACCAATATAATATAAAAAAACAATAATATAATATAGGAATAAAAAAAATAACTTGGTTGACATAAAATGAAAAACCTAAATATCTAGTTAGAAATTAATAGAAAACAAAAATAATCTCTAATAGACAGTAATTAAACCGAAGTTTATAAGCAAGACTACATCAAAACCTTCCTTTACTAAAAGAACCTAAAATTGGTTTGGCTATTACGAAATAATCAGTGTTCATTTATGAAAAAAACACAGCTGCTAAATTGAAAACCTATTTCATTTAGCAGCTGTGTAAGTATTAGTCCACTAATACAAATACATATTCTCCAAATCTCCTATTTTAGTCAGTCAGTCAGTAACATAGCAGTTTTATTATTTAAACAGTTGAGACACATCCGACAGTCACTACCCGACACCCGCAGAACACCAAAAAAGTTATGAGTTTATCTATATGTAAGTAAGCCGTGTTGTTCGAATGGGAGGTACCTCGACTTCCTCGAAGGTTCTGGATTCGTATCCTGGCATGCATTAATTCATTTTTCTTTTTTACGCATTAAAACACGTGCTCAAAACGGTGAAAGAAAAACATGGTGAGGAAATCAGTTAGTATTCTTATAAGCGATGGGCTTGCAATCTGTCATGTATGCAAAATGCGTAATGGACGTGCCTTAGCCTACCCCCTTTAGACAATCTTAGAGGATCTAAGCGCCTTGAGATCTGAGTGTCTACCGTACTTGGGAATTACAGTCGTGATCCTATTTTTTTTTTAGTGTTGAAATATAGCAAAACCAAGGCTTAAGACAGAAGGCACACGTTATTCTTTAAGAGATAATCCTTAGATAAAGCGTCCTATTTATTTAACACCCTCTGGGGTGTTTCACCGACTTTGTGTGGGGTTTGTTATGTTTTAGAAATGTGTCAAGTTGCTTATAGAAATTTCATAGCTAGTAAACTGATGAAAAGACTGACTAACTAAATCTAATACCTTTAAACGAGGAATTTTGAAAGGGCTCCAACGATTTTCATGATATTTTGTTCGGAGAGGGTTTCGGGGGCGATAAATCGATAGCTAGGTTTCATATTATTTTTCAAACTATCGTGATTAGTAGACATACCTAGATTTCATTTTTTTTTCAGACAATGAAATAATGAGCAAAGCCTGGATGACCAGGTACATCCTGTTTATCTTAAGATAGTATATTTTCAACTAGCTCCTAAGACGTTTCAAAAGTGATCCTTGTGATTTAATTGAAATAAATTATTTTTGACTTTGATATTTTTTCACAGGTAAGTACAGTTTTTAAACTAAAAAACCGGCCAAGTGCGAGTCGGACTCGCGCGCGAAGGATCGTCGTTTGTTGTATGGAAGCCTCACTTAAATGTTTATTTTATTCTGTTTTTAGTATTTGTTGTTATAGCGGCATCAGGAATACATCATCTGTGAAAATTTTAACTGTCTAGCTATCAAGGTTCATGAGATACAGCCCTGTGACAGACAGACGGACAGACGGACAGACTGACAGACAGACGGACAGCAAAGTCTTAGTAATAGAGTCCCGTTTTTACCCTTTGGGTACGGAATCCTAAAAAGTAGAATTTCTAAAATTCGTTGAACAAAGTTTATTTTCACTGATTTGCAAAATTAAGCCTTTTAAGTTAAATTGCTGTCCTAACAGGACCCATATACATACTTGCTCTATTTTTAAGATTATTTAACAAAAATACATGACTGCAAATATATAAACAAATAAATGATGAAACATTGTGTATTTCTAAACATACACCGCTTTTTACGCTGCCACTGTCGGTTAATCCCCCAAACCTCGCTTGATAAGTGCTCGTCTCCAAAAAAGGCGGGAAAATCCTTAAAAATTACCGCTCCGTGTCGACATCGCCGGTTTTGTCATATCAAAATGGCGGGAAATGAAATTTTTGCGGTTCACTGTTTTTGGGGTTCCGCGGGTTTGTCAATAAATTTACTTTATCTTGTGAAACCTATAGAATAGTGGTGTGTTTTGAAAGCTCAAATAAAAATTATTAATATTATTGCAATGCCGCCAGTATTTTATCTATCTAGTACTCCGACTGGTACTGATCTGGATCAGTTGAGCCTACCTATAGACTGTTATATCATTGTTTGCAACGATCTTTAAATAGTTCAACAGCTCATTATTACAACAACGGGAAATTACTCACGTAAATGATAAATTGTCAATTGTCAGTGCGAGACGGCAATGCGAGCAGGGTAGCGCGCGCGTTATCCACCACTCACCCTGAAGAAGATTCTCTAGATGAATCGAAACATTGTCGGTGTCCTCATTGACAATTTATCATTTACGTGAGTAATTTCCCGTTGTTGTAATAATGTGTAGTACAACTCACGAAAGTTTTGAAAGTGAAATAGTTCAACAGCTGTTTCTTGTGTATTCTGTAATGTATTATGTATTAGATGTTACTTATTTATGTATATAAAGATTGCTGTTAAACTTCTATTATATAGAATAAACAAATAGTTTGTTTTTGCTGTTGCTTTATTTAAAAAAATAGGGCATTATAAACTGTATAGTTACGGGACCATACCTCGCACGAAAACGACACGTACTTGGCAGTTTTTTTGCGGTTTTTGCGTGTTGGGGCGAGTTCTAATAAACGGTCATTAGTTTTCGTGACGGTTCGCGGATCTGATTTATTGAGGAAATTAGATTATACCCAGCTGTGTAGACGGAATTTTTCAGACTCTTTGGAGGTACGTTGTCTTTTAATCTATAGATTATTCGTGGGTTTGATCTCGATCGTGCTTTAATACGGTTTAAGATGATTATTTTCTCATTACAAATTCAATTACAGAGAAAACTAAAGCTAAATAATATCGAATGTGCCTGTGTGAGTTTTGGTGTAATGATTTTTATATTCGCTATACTCGGTGTACCTTACTTTTGGCACATACGTGTTCCGTACATGGAAAATTGCTAGCCGATCGCATCTTTTTAACCGACTTCCGAAAAAGGAGGTTTGAAAAGATATTTTTTTTATTTGTTACCCTAAATCTCCAACATTTATTAACCGATTTGTAATTTTTTTTGGTTGAGAAAATACACTTCCTGGCAACATTAATTGAAATCTTATTTTTTCGCATTTCAAGTGGTGAACAGTTTTAACCTTATTAAAAAAGTTTCCCTTCTTCCCGTTATCATGATTGATGATGCCTCTTCCAAAATGAATTATTACTTTCAATTAATTTATTTTAATACGTTTACCGTTACAATATCAAAAAACATTTAATTTTCTTAACATTTAACACACTAATCCTACTAATATCCAAAAGTTTGTACGAGTATGTTAAACGATCAAACGGATTAGAATTAAAAAAAAACACCGGCCAAGTGCAAGTCGGACTCGCTCGTGAAAGGTTCCGTTATCTATAAAAAACGGCAAAAATATTACGTTTGTTGTATGGGAGCCTCACTTAAAAAAATATTTTATTGTTTTTAGTAATTGTTGTTATAGCGGCAACAGAAATACATCATCTGTGAAAATTTCAACTGTCTAGCTATCACGGTTCATAAGATACAGCCTTGTGACAGACAGACAGACTAGAGACTATAAGAACTATAAGACAGACTATAAGAAAGGATTTCCTGAAATACAACCCCTAAGAGGGTGTAGTGGGGTTTGAAGTCTTTCAATAACTTCACATGAAAAAAGTCACGTTTCTACTATTTTCATAATAGAATTACTGAAAACACTATTTCGTCCGACTTTTTGCTGAACAAAATCTTACAAAATAACCAAACTTAATCCCTTTATGCATAGTATTCATAACTTTCAACCCCAGCATATACAAAATATTTTAGCAACATTTTGTTCTTTGTGACAAAAATATTTAGCATTTTAACGAACCCTACATTTCAGGGTTTAACTACACATGTTTGCACGCATTAGTATTTTGCAGCTGGCATCCTGAATTTAGTAGTGTTATAGTCCAACCCCAAGCTTTTTATTGCCTGATTCTTCTAGGCTTCGCTGTCCGTCTGTCTGTCACAGGGCTGTATCTCATGAACCGTGATGTATTTCTGTTTCCGCTATAACAACAAATACTAATTAACAGAATAAAAAAAAAAAAATAAGTTGGGCTCCCATACAACAAACGTGTTATTTTTGCCGTTTTTTTTTAATAATGGTACGAACCCTTCGTGCGCGAGCCTGACTCGCACTTGGCTGGTTTTTTTTTGTATTTTTTAGTAATTTAGATGAATGTTTTTATGAAAGAAAATGTTGAAAAATATAAAGTAAAATTTAAAAATTCTTGTGAGTGCAAATTTGACAGGACGTCTGTCGGGATAGCTAAGTGTATGTTAGGAAATTTGAATTTGTGTTTAAATGTTGTCTAGAGCTATTTTATAAATAATAATAATAAAATATTAAATATTATTAAACATATCACTGCTTTCTTAAAGCGGCGATAAGCTTGCAGTTTGTCACTAATCCATTTGGTAAACACGCTGTAGGAGCTACGCCATGAACTCTTCAACACCAATGAGTATATTTCTGGTTAATTCCCAAAGAGGGTTGACGTCAGGCAGGCCACCGGTTGTAAAACATAAGCCAAGTCCTTCTAAAACATGTCAACTTTTGTCACCATGTTGTGCCGACCCCACTAAGTGGGAAAAGGAGAATAAATGATTATTTCTGGTTTTTAATATAAAAAAGAAAGATTAACTTGCAAAACCTTCTTTCAAGGAAATATAAGAGCCTCTTATGAAGACTTCAAGTAACTTCTTACGAATAAAATAAATGTACACAAAACTCCCCATGTCGACCACCTACACACACAACGCCATAACTCATAATATCACCTTCTACTCGTAAGACTTGGTTACCTAAAAGTGCGGCAACCTCAATTAAACGACCGTGTTCTGTAAGTTTGCATGTGCTACTTTATTCTGGTGATGAAATTTTGGACGCCCAACTGTCACATGAAATAATACTCCTGTGGCTTGTGTGAAAGTGTCAGATTTTACATTTGCACGATACGTTGGCGATATGATAGTAATTCGTGCTAACCCTGACTCCGCACTAGGACTCTTTCGAGTACCATGTTAAAATAAACAAATCTCTTCATTATTATTAAAACTCTTATCGTGATTAGTACATAATAATAATTCTGACAAATATCTTCAGAAAATTAATCAAAAAAATTACAAAAATTTGAAGTAGATAATACCTACGTGATAAAATAAAAATAAAAAAATAGGATCACGACTCTAATCTCCAGGTACGGAATTTGAAATTCGAATTCCGGTCGTGCATCAATGGATGGACACGTGATAAAGACTGTCAAAATCATTTATTAATATCTACCTTACATACGACAGTTATATTACTATTACCGTTTCTTAGGAAAGCAAAGCATAGCGACATTGTCAGGTTCAGAATAAATTATAACCTGATTTCTTACTTTTTCGCTCGGTTATGAGTGCTTCTATCCGATTGCGAGGGAAAAAAGTAAATTATGAGTTTTGACTTAATCGAAATATAAATGGCTTTTTTGTTTTGATACTAAATAACCGTAATACTTGACTAAAGTCTTTTTTTATCGGTTTTTGACAAAATATAATATAGCGGTTGTAAGCCGCCATATTGGATTTCTTAAATCCAATGACATCTTAAAAAAAATTATTGGATCTAGGCTATTTAGGATGTTTGGACGTAGGTTCTCTTTAGGCATATCTGAGGCGCCTGGAGATCTGGGAAGATGTCTACTGAATTTGGGGTTTACAGTCGTGATCGTTTTTTTTATTTTTTAGGCTACAGAATGAGTCTTATCAGACAAACAAACATACAATAGACGAACATTATCTATCTTAAGGCCAGTCGGGTAAAAAGTCTCTTTCAGATGCTTGTTTATTTTAAAGTCGTAATTATAAATAGTATATTATAATATCGTATCGTATAATATCGTATATTATAAATAATAATAATAATTTATTATTATTATTATAATGTATTTACAATAATATAATTATATGATACATACCAACACCCATTCACAGAGCAAACATCTATGTTCATCACACAAATATTTGCTCTGAGTGGTGATTGAACCCACAACCTACAGCGCTGAAGGCAGAGTTACCACCAACTGAGCTGTGAGGCATGTCTAAACTAAACCAAGAAATAACCAGTAAGACCAAGAAGAAGCGAATAGAAAACTTCAAATCTTTAAAAATCTCACTATAAATTCTTCATCCCAAGTTCTTTGGCAAGAAAAGAAAAATCTTAAAACCAATTATTGAAAGTAACATAAATCAAGGATAGGGGACAGGGGGGTAAAGTGGGTACGGATTGAAAAAATAAAAAATATTCTTTGATTCCGCTAAAATGCCCGTCACAGTCTGGGTGTGGTCCTAGTTACAAACTGAATTTTTGGTTCATATTTTACTACTCATAGTATGCATATTAAATGCTTTGAAAAGAAGTATTTACCATTTCGTTTTAAATGCAATCACTATACAAGAATTTATTTTTCTAGGTATGTTCTCATGGTAGGCCAGCTCGATTATTAGAAAAAAGTTACAAAACTTAGATATCAACTTTTTCCTAGTTGTTTATATGTTGTAGTAACGATACTGTAATATTCATAACCGAAAAACCGTCGTCAAATAAACTCGCCATAGAATTAAATCGCTATCGCTTCCCCTTTAGACTGCGCACAGAAAGTAGACGGGGCATAAATCAACCTATACTTACCAAAACTCCGTATGTAAATCCTACGTGAGTTATTGTCAGTTATCTTATTGTGAACGTGAAGGTGCGGGTTCAATTTGATAATTTGGAGTTTGATTTATTTGAGAGCATGTTGTGGTTGGGAAAAGTTTCTTATAAAACTATTTATAGAAGATGTTTCGGAAGAAAGGTCAACATGATTTTATGGGTTTAATAAAGTTGTTATCTTTATATTTTATTATAGCAGAATGGTATAACAATAATATTATTATATTAAGTTTTAGTATTTATTGTGCATTGTGGGAAAAAGAGAAGAAAATTATGTGTATTATTTTAAAAATAAGACTAATATTTTAGCAGAATAACGTTTTATAATAAATCTGTTTTTTATTAATAATTGTGTTTTTAGTAGATGTTTGACCTTATACTGTTTTGACATAAGAGCTTACACAAATTACAACAGCAATATTACATAAATAAGCAGCATTAACGATACCGCTCTGACAGAATAAGTACTTGATAAAATATGCCCCTTCTCCCCATACGCATTTCCGAACTAATATAACGTGTATTGTATAAAAGTCATTTTATTATTGCCTATATCAATCTACCCTGCTTCACTCTACCAGGCTAGTTTGAACTGCGTCAGTTCATACAAACTCCTGATTTGTATAGAAAAAATCACTAGAGAAACTAGATGGAGAGTTCGGCTTATACTGGTTATGCAAGTTCGCTATTGTATTTAGCAGAGCTAACTTATGCGGCTATTAAGATCTTATTACAACGAGATAAGGTGTATAATTGAGTGAGAAATTTTGGTGTAACATTGTTTTTGGAGTCACGTTTTCCTTTATGGTCACGATTAAAGTTGGTTAAATGGGGGTAGATGTAATTTTGTGACGTCATTCTTAGCATATTGATGTGAATGTGGATTTAGGATATTAAAATTACCTGTGTGCATACAAAATGTGCTGTAATTTATTAGGAATGACCTAATGTGTTTTAGGACGCTCTTTTACACATGTACAAATGTATATGCGCAATAACACGTGCTCTAAACGATGAAGGTTAAATCGGGACATAACCAGTTAGTACTCATATGGGGCGATGGGCTTGCACCCCGTCACGTATGGAATGCTAACTACTGCAAAATGCGGGTAACCAAATGTTATGTTGGACGTGTCTCTGACTACTATAGACATGTTCAAGGGTTAAAATCATGATCCTATTTCATTTTTCATTTCAAATTATCTGTGTGCATGTCATGACAATTTTGGTTGATGGGGGTGACTCAAGATTGTCTTGTCATTCTAGGGGGAATAATTGTGATCAAAATAAGGTTACTTTTTATTCGTTATGACAAGCTTTTCTGAGAAAGGTAACTAATGATTGTTGCAAACTGCCAATGAACCCATAAAAAATATTGTATACCAGCCGACCCGTGACAGACGTTTTCCTGTCAAATTTCAATAATGTTTTTAGTCTGTCATGTCAGATTTGTTGCACACCAGCGCCATCTTTATATACAGAAATCCCCTTTTTTATCGTTTTGGGTATGTTTTTCATATTTTAAAGTAGTCTATTATTTATTCAGGCAATATTTCTACATTTACAGCAAATTTCAACTTAATCCATTTTGTCGTTTAGGCCTGATTGAGGAACAAAACATATATACAAACTCACAAACATTCACATATATAATATTATTAGGATATTAGGATAGGATGTGAACATTTACAAGAACATACCTTTATGTATTTTATATTCTAATCTATGTAGTTGGCGCTTGGACGACTTAAGGCCCGGCTCACACTCACACACGTATTTCAATGATTTTCAGGTACCGATTTAAAAACCAGGAATCACAATTGTGAGGATATAATGATACAAAATTACTGATAATATATTCATCTTTAATAGTAGATAATAAAAACTGGCCAGTTCTATACAATATTTTCAAAAAAATACGTTTTTACCGTCGCAAGAACCGCTGAAAATGTCGAAAAATGGGGTCTGGTTAGGTACCAACATCTTTAGACCCACAGCATATTTTTATTTGAAAATAATACGAAATTGTAGATTTTATATTTCTCTATACCGCGTGGCATTATCTTGTTTTCAAATAATTTACTTTTTCATTTATGAACAATATAAAATGCAATAAAACTTATCCATACATTTTTTCCATACAAAACTCACATTCACCTCAAGTCGGCACGTCAGTCAGCGCTCAGACGCGCTCGGGGAAGCACGTCCACGTCACATTTTTCTTCGAATTTAGGGGAAGTCTTACATAATGGTATACCGGGGTAAAATACTGGGCATGCAAAACACTAATGATAACATTTGTATAATATATTGCCTTGAAGAATTTAGGGCAAGCCACACAGATGAAGGTTAGGTACAATGCATGATTTGTTGAAAGAGTTGGATGGTTTTTTTTTGTAGAAGATGCGTTTCATCGAGTTTGGTTTTGAAACAATATGATAATAGTATACGGTTTTACCTTTTTGCATACGTCGCGTCGGAGCAAAATCGAAATAAGCCGATGTTTCGTATTTGATTGTTATTTTAATAAAAATATTAAATTTCAGGATGTGTCCCTAATTAATAATAAATAATAAAAGCTTTTATTTCCTTGCACAATATAAAATTAACTTAAATATGTATCTATGCATAGGTATATAAAAATAAATTATGTGTAAGGACCGCTTTCAGCGGTAAAAGCCTCCTCCAGCTCTATCCATTTTTCCCGATCTCTAGCGGCTCTGCTCCATGTTTTGCCTGCTACTTTCACGATGTCATCATCCCATCGCATAGCAGGCCTTCCTTTTCTTCGTTTTTTATGTATTGGGTCCCAATTCATAATTGTTTTAGATCACCTCTCATTTTGTAATCTTTGGATGTGCCCGGTCCATTTCCATTTTAGTGATAATACTTTCTGGACAACGTCTTTTGCTGTGGTTTTTGAAGTGTCCCTAATTAGTCCTATTAAATAAATATAAATGTTGATTTGATACATTTCTGTTTTGAAATGAAAGTTCTAAGGTACCATGATCCTTACCTGTATCGTTTTGACCCGATCTACCCTATATTACCAAGCGTGTTTTTTTATACATGGATGGAAAAAAATGATACTTTATCTATAATTGGATTTAGAAAAATTACATAAATTTCAGATTATGAATATAATTTATAATTATTATTTATCTACCTTTAATATTATAAATCTAAAAGTTTGTGCGGATGTTAAGTATGTTTGGATGTTTGTACCTCAATCAGACCTAAACGACTAAACGGATGAAATTGAAATTTGCTGTCGATGTAAATATACCTCTAGCTTATAAATAGGCTATTTTTAATTAAAAAACATCCTCAAAACTATAAAAAGACTCCGAGTGCTGGTGTGCAACAAATCTAGCATTAATCAATTTTGACGACTGATGAATGACTGACGAATGATACGATACGCATTGAACCAAAAATGTTGAACCTTCTAAAAAGGTCGGTATTTGTTATTATCAAAGCAAGGTTTATCTGGGGGCACGGTAGTGCCCCCGCCAAGTCAAGCAAAAAAGCGGCACAGTCGTACCATCCTTTTCTCGAAGCAGTTCAGGCCATTTTTTGGACAGACAGACAGACAGACATTGAAATCTCACAGCTTTTTTCGATAGAAGAACTGATGGGTTTTTGGTTAAATTATACACGATCTGGGTGATATATATGGATTCTTTATTGTAGAGATATAGAACACGACCAGCCGTAACAAGCGAACAGGGAAGAGAGACTGACATCGACAGATTATCTCTGGTCATCTTAGGCTACTTATACAATATCTCACAAGTTAAGTTTACACACACGAGCATAGTTCCAACAAAAAAAAGACAAAAAAATAAACTGAGTTGCGTTGCGAGAATTGGCTTTTTATTTTTATTTTTACAAGTTGTTTTTGATGGCATATACTTAAGTTTAAGTACATGATGCAAATAATTAAATATTTAAAAAAAAAATAAAGTGTCCTGAAAAATTGTTTAATTCGAAATACTGAAAGTGCTCTTTAGTGTTTCGTAGTTTACAAAAAACCCTTATAGTTTTGCCATTTTCGTCCATTCGTCCGCAGCTTAGCTCAGATACTCTTACTAGAAAGCTGTAATTTGGCATGAATATACATTAGTCACGCCGACAATGTGGTAGAAATAAATACATATTTTCAGATGTTTTTTTTTCTCGCATACTCTCCATGTCTTTGGATAGGTCTTAAAAAGTATTGCAGGTTTGTGATGTCATTTAGTACAAATACAATGGAAAATATGAATTTTTAAAAAGAGCTGGTCATCTCTTTTTACAAATTCATATTTAATTTTTCTGGAAAGAAAATATTATGGAGGGTTATTTAGTAAAGTTTTACAATAACTGTTTAATTCCAGAACTTGTTGACCCTCGCTACGCGCGGTCTATGGATCTTCGAGATCATAGCTCGCACACAATATTCAAAAGCATACCTACATATTTTATCAGTATTTCACTTTCAAAACTTTCTGTGAGTGGTACTCGAAACGTTGACGGTGCCGTCATCGATTTTAGATGACAATAAGTTTTTTTATTAAAAATATATTTTTTAAATCAAGCTTTTGTAATGTCTAGTGCTGTAGTTCTCGTCAAGATAAAAATAACGAGCCCAAACGCGACGTGGTTATGTTGTGTAGTTGAGGAGTTCCGATGGCTACATCCGACCTCCATCATCAGACCAGCTCTCTAGTACCATAATTTTACATTGTCATTGAGATTGATAGGTATGCAAAGTTTTGCCTCAATTCGACTATTTAGTGAAGAGTTCCGTTGAACAGCTCCTGACTCCATCATCAGATCAGCTCGCTGTCACCATATTATGTATGCAAAATTTCAGCTCAATCGATTGGGGATAACTGCTTAAAATTAAGTTGCAAGATTCCACCTTATCAAACATACATACATAAATATGTACATAAACTGCAAGTTAAATAAGAGCTTGTAAAAAAACGATACTTACCGTTTTGTCATAATGTATTTTATTAGTAGGTACCTAACAAATATTTTTTGCACAGTCAAATATTAGTAACTGTGTAGTAGCACTTTACGATTTGTAACCTGTCTTATAATATATATTAATTTTTTCTATATTTATTTTCTTTTTGTCAAGTGCAACCTATAAAATTATTAAGTACATACCTACCTATACAAATATGACATACCTATTGCACCAAATATTTTCAAGTATCAAGACTAGTTATTTAGTCTTGGTAAATGAAGTGTGAAGTAGCTTCAATGTGTGCGTTTGCACTATTCTTAGTGTGCGGCCACAGAATACGACCGAGTACAAAAAATGCGAGCTGTCATAAATTTAACAGCCACCTTAAAGTGGGACAAATTCAAAATGAAAAAAACCTCGGTAGCTTGGTGGCCCATTTAAGAAGCAATAAGTGCAGGTTCAATCCACGCGATGGGACAAATGTTTGAGTGATCTGTAAATAGTATGTAGTTCCGGATCTGTTGTCTCTCTGCTCTAGGTGTTATAGTACTATGGTACTCGAAGTTTTTGATACCTACCTACTTAGATCGCTAGCCTATTTTTTAGGGGACGTCTTGATGGGATTCGTTGGTAATCTTATAAGCGGAGATGGGCTTGCAACCTATCACGAATGCCAACAGCAAAATGTAGACTTGTGCCATATGCAAAGTCTTGACTTGCCTCTGACTAACCTCTTGAGCATCCTCAAAGGATCTGAGAGGGTGTACTTAGGGAAAGCCAATTGTAATCATCCTTTTGCTCGCATTTTTTTTTATTAAAACAAAATTAAATTCTGAATTCATCGAGAAAGAAATAATGAATCGGGGATCCGTGGGATATAAAAGTCCCAAACTTAATTAAGGCCCTTATCAGTGCCGCGATAAGAGGTCCCGCCAAATTAAATTTTAAGAATTTGCAAAAATTTTGGAGTATTCCAAATTAAGTTTTGGATGGCCTTGGGAATTAATTTCAAAGAATTAAGATTTATTTTTGGAATTAAACTCTTAGTATTTATTTATTTTGTGCTATTTTCACTCACTGAAGTTTCTTCTGAAGTTTCAACTAGATTTTGTTAAGTTACCTGAAAATAGAAAATATAAAATTAGTACAGACATAAAAAATGAAGATCAAAAAATTTCAACGTAAGGTTGAAGGAATCTCTCTCTCAGGCGCTCAGATCCTTGAGTACCTATGTCTTATGAGGATAGTCAGAGGCACGTTCGAACGTTACATTTCACACATGACTACATTTTGTAGTATTTAACATTTAATATGACTGGATGCAAGCCTATAGCCGCTGATAAGAATACTAACTGGTTCCCTCACGATGTTTTCGTGTTATAGCGCGTAATATCGATCGATTCGAACCCACGACCCTCAGATTGAAAGTCGAGGTACCTTCCACTCAGTTAACTCAACTAACCCAAATCAATTAAGTACTAGCCAAACTAATAACTACTTTTAACTTCTTAATTCGGTCGCACAATTACCGTCACTATATTACGGAATACGTAATTCAATCCGTGTAATACCAGGGTTCCGCAACTTGGACACAATGCCAGATTGAGTCCCCCCCACTTCTGATACCACTACTACAGTTTCTGAATCTAAATAAGTTAATATGTTAAGCAATGGGACAAAAATAGAGGCACCCTAAAAAAATTTTTAAAAAAAAATTGACTCTTCGACTTTTTTGACGGACATCTAAACTAATATTATAAAGAGGACCGATTTGAACATTTATTTTACTAATAATATCCTTCATTATCCCTGAAAAACATAGGCTATATTAATTTCTATAAAAAGTAAGGGATCCGTATTCAAACTGTAATAATGTAAAAAAAATTGCCATAAAATCATTAGTACACCCGTGTGACGCCGCGGCGGACTGCTAGTTACTAATATGTATATACAATACATGCCAAATTAGGTACAGCTTTCTAGCACCAGCTGCAGACAGACGGACGAACGGACGGACGGACATGGCGAAACTATAAGGGTTTCTTGTAGACTCGAAACCCTAAAAATGGACATAAAAAACAAGGAAATAAAATGTCATGATAATTATTAGGGCAATAGACCTGGTTGTGGTGCCTACTCCGGCTTTGGGCATTTTAAATTTTGGCAGTCAATAACTAGGCATAGCAAACAAACTTTTTTTAAATCTATAGTTAATACAATTCTTTGTCTATGGTCCGTTTTGATTAGTGACATCTAACCTCTAGATTGTTTGGCCCACAATTAATGAATTCTTATTTTGTCTGTAAAAATATGAATAATATCATAAATAAATATCGCCTGTTATAAAACCTTTGCTGATACAAAGAGATAGATAAATACTCTATTCTAAATGGTTTAAAAATTGTCGTTTTAATCATTTTTTTACCGTTAAACCGTTTATAGGAAAACTAAAATAATGTTATAGTGCCCACAACCAGAGCTCTTGCCCTACATACATAAAATCACGCCTGCTTCCCAGAGGGGTAGACAGACAACATGGCTCTCCAATTGCTACGACCATGACATACTTCTTTTGCTTCATTCACTCTCATCACATTCCTCATGCATGTTCGTCGGTTTAGAGTCCTCGTGACACATCTTAATTTGTCATATTTGGATATTATGAAAAAGTTAAATAAAATCACGACTGTAATCTCCAAGTACGGTAGATCCTTCAAGAGGTCTAAAGGTTAGTCAGAGGCACGTCCACACACTACATTCGGCACATAAATATATTTTGCAATAGCTTAGCTATCCTCATATCTTCAAAACTACTGGATATAAAATTTTGAAAAAAATACAGAAAATAGTTTTTACCTATTAAGAAACCTACGGCGCGCGAGTCCAACTCGCACTTCTCTAGTTTTTTTTACATTTATTTTCAACCCAGTTTTCGTGTGATAAAATTGAATTCGAGTTCCAATAGTACCTTCACACCTATGAAACGTGTAGAAGTTTTTGGTCACTCCGGATTATTGGGAGCTCACACACGACAAGGAATTTGCTGTGTGAAATTCACGTGACAGGCAATTTAGAACTTTATTACAATGCGGTAAAGTTCTTTGTAGAACTCGGTGAATCTTCTAGGCCATTTGACACTTTGTTTCAAAGAGATTAGAGTTTAAAATGGTTTGAAATGGAAATAGTTCAAGTAAGCAGGTAAGTTTTGTACATGATTAGATACCTTCTTTTACAGAGTAGCTGTTGAAGACTTGAATAAATTAAATTAAATAGGATTACGACTGTAATCCCCAAGTACAGGAGACATACTCTCTATCTCACATAGCATTAACGAAAGGAATAGCAAATAAAAAGGTAGACTCCAAGCCGTGTTTGTTGCCTGATTCTTCTAGGCTTGGTCGCGTGGAATCAGCGTAGCTTCACCTAGTTCCTAAGACGTTTCAAAGTGATCCTTGTGATTTTATTGAAATAAATGATTTTTGAACACACAACACTTAGATGTTGCAAATATAATTAGCCTGGAGTGTTTTACAAGCAGCCGCCTACCTGACATCAACCCTAGGAATACCTACTTGGGGATTACAATCTTACTGTCCGTCTGTATGTCTGTCACAAGACTGTATCTCATGAACCGTGATAGCTAGTCAGTATTTTTGCTGCCGCTATAACAACAAGTAAATACAAAACAAAATAAGTATTTAAGTGGGGCTCCCATACAACAAACGTTATTTTTTTTTACGTTTTTTATAGTACGGAACTCTTTGTGTGCGAGTCCTTCTCGCACTCGGCCGGATTTTACTTTACCTACTAGTAGTAGTAGTAGTCACTTATACGAATAACCGTGTACGAAGTTACCTAACTTATTGTAACAAATTGTGACCACGTAAAAATCAACGCTACTACGTGCCGTGACAACACCTCACGTAGTCGACAACTGCAGAACTCCATCAAAGTCGGCTTAGCCATTGTACCTGTGGAACTTTTATAAGCGTTGTGTTGATGGAGTGTTTAATGAGAAAAGTTGGGGCAAAAAGCTTAGAAATTTTGTTGTATCGATTTTAACTGACATTGGGTTTAAACTGTTAAGTTTGTTTACATTTTATTAAGGTATTTGCACATTTTTTTTAGGGTTTTGTACCTCATAAGGAAAAAAACGGAACCCTATAATTACTCATGTATCTCTCCATCATATTCAGCCTTTCTCATCCCACTGCTGGGCAATTTTATATTTTTTTTGTTTTGGTGACAATAAAATAATATAATGACAGCGAGCTGATTTGATGATGGAGTGAGGAGCTGTTCAACGGACACTTACAACGAAACTCCTTAGTAAAGTTTGATTAAGTAAAATCGTTTCATACCTGTCAAGTTTCAATGACAATGTATGTGACAGTTTATAGCGCGCTGCTTTCAAATAAACGGTTTATATTAAAATAATAATTTATACGACGATTTTTAAACAACAAATAATAGAGTTTTTATTTATCTCTTAGGTTAATCAAAGGTTTTGTAACAGGCGATATTTATTAATTAATTATTCATATTTAAATAGTAAAAACGGGAAATATTTAGTTATGGTCAATGAAGTCTAGAGGTATAACGCATCGCTACTGTCATTAATCAAAACGGACCATAGACAAATAATTGTATTAACTATAGATTTTAAACAAATTTGTTTGCTATGCTTAGTTATTGACTGTCAAAATTTAAAATGATGAAACGGGGTAGGCACCACAACCGGGTCTTTGACTTTGGGTCTTGATCCTTTAAAATATCTCAGGTAAAATAAATTTGGTTTGCATTTCAATTCAGTTAGACTAACATTATTTTAACGAGATTGCCTTAAAACTTGATGTTTTTTTTTATTTTGTTAATTGATTGATTCAGGCGTGACTTTGCGGAAATCCATTTTAAAAAACTAAACGGACAAAGATATATAGCAACAAATTCCGCCAATCTGCTCCCAAAGAGTCCAACCCAATGTAAAATACTCCAGTAGAAAACTGTCCTGGAAAGAACCTGGAAAAGTACAGTAAATTGGTACAATAAAATAAGAATACAATAGATAAGAAATGAAAATAAAATTAAATAAAAACTGTAAATAAGACAATAAAAATAAAATAATACAATAAACAAGATAATAAATACACTAATACCCAAGTAAACAAAATTAAATAAATAAATTTAGATAACCTGAAAAAAGTACCACAAATTAACCGCACCTCCCTACCAGAAAACTGAAACTATGAAGTAGATACTCTTAGGAAACTACCCAACTAGAACCCCAAAGAGTCCAACCTAAGGTAAAATACTCCAGTACAAACTTTCCATCAAAGAACCTGGAAAAGTACAGTAATCGGTACAATAAATTAAATACAATAGATAAGAAACTAAAATAAAATAAAAACAAGATAAAACAATAATAACAAATAAAATAATACAATAATAAACAATATAATAAATACACGAATACACAAAGACAAAAATAAATAATAAATTTAAAGAACCTGAAAAAAGTACCACAACTTGAACCGCACTTCTCTACCAGAAACCTGAAACTATGAAGTACATACACTTAGGAAATTACTCAACTAGAACGACACGTGTTTCGCTTCTCTACGAAGCATCATCAGGAACTTGACTCACTGCTTGCTAGCCTGAAATGGAAAACAACAACATCGCAGGACTCCGCATACGTGTTGCTTCACCGAGCGCCCAACAGAAAGTGAGCGAGTCGCACCACCATCCCCACTTAAGTAGTGCCGGCACCGTCATTGCCGACAACGAACGAACTAGTACGAGCGCTATCCGAGCCATCTGTCACAAAGATTCTCAATAAAGGCGACCTCGGAATACCTGTATTCAATTCGTTCAACAATGTAAATGGGCTGAAATTACTTTTTGTTATCTCTAGACTTTCTAACACTGACATACGAAAACCTTTATTACAAGTGTGTAAAATATTAAAAGTATGATTATTATTTAATGAGTGACCGGAATCGATTAAATGTTTAGCAAAATGAGACCTATCTGGATAATTATTTCTGTAAGCTGCAATATGTTCCTTATACCTAATCTGAAAATTACGACCTGTTTGCCCTACATAAACACCGCTACATTCATCGCAAACTAACTTGTATATACCGGATTTTTTACAATTTTCTAATTGATCTTTCCCGTTACAAATCTGTCTCAATGAATTACTCGTTCTGAATGCTACTCTTATTTTATTCTTAAACAAAGTTTTTGAAACCCTATCACTAATGGAACCCAAATAAGTGAGACTACCTACATACTTTTCTAGTCTTTCAGGAAGCACTGGATACAAAAGAGATCGAACTATTTTACGACGTTTTCCTTTAATTAGACCGTCAATCATCTTCTTATCGTACCCGTTACTCTCTGCAATGTGATAAATAATATTAAGCTCCCTTAAATAATTAACCTGAGAAAGTGGTACCGACATTAATCTATGAATAAAACTACGATACGCTGCTAATTTATGTTGTAGAGGATGACAAGAAGACGCAGGGATAGTAACGTCTGTGTAAGTTGGTTTTCTGTAAATTTGAAAATCATGCCTATTGTCTATTCTTGATATAGTCAAATCTAAAAAGTTAAGGGACTTATCAACTTCTAAATCTAATTTAAACTTAATTTTGGGATGTAAAAGATTAATTTTATTGACAAATATATCGATTTGACGCCGTGTACCTGTCCAACACATGATTATGTCATCCACATAACGGTAGTAATAAAGAATATTAGGCTGACCAATAATATATTTATTTTCAAAATTGTCCATGAACAAATCTGCCATAAGTGGACTTAATGGAGAACCCATAGCTAAACCTTCCTTCTGTCTGAAATACTGATTATTGAATCGAAAATAGTTTTGCTCCATACAAATCTTAGTCAAAGATATCAATTCATCCACTTCAGCTGGATGTAACCTCTGTCTTTCAAAATGACCTTCCAATATCTGTAAACACTCAACATATGGAACATTTGTAAACAGACTTTCAACATCTAAAGACAAAAACCTAGAATTGTATGGCAAATTGACATCCTTAACCTTATCTATTAACTCTAAGCTATTTTTAAGACTAAATTTTGGCTGAAAATTTGATTTTGATTTTATTAAATAGTTCAAATGTTTTGATAAATAGTATGCTGGAGCCCCTAAGTATGAAACTACAGGCCGAATCGGAATGCTATCCTTATGAATTTTAGGTAAACCATACAACATAGGGGATTTAGGATTCATCGGGACTATATTTTTTAGAGAATCTGGTGAGACATATAATGTGCTTTTAGCAATATTTTTTAACTCTGAAGCAAAACTCTTAGTGGGATCTGATACAAGTAGTTCGAAATCACTACCCCTAATGACGTCATCAACCTTCTGAACATAACTATTTTTGTCCAAAATAACTACTGTGTTACCCTTATCGGCCTTTGAAACGACTAAATTGTTATCATTAATTTTGTCTTGAATAGATCTATAAATACGAGAATCTGAAATAAACGGAGATACAATGGATGAACTAAATGATTTTTTAATCTGAGATGCTACTTGATATTTGATAGACTCGTCCCCCTTTCCTCTGTGTATTGCCATTTCGGAATCAACTGCCAAAGACTCTAAATATTTTTGAGACGGAACTGACTGAATGTTATATTTAAGCCCTTTTTCAAGAAGAGAATATTCTGAAATAGAAAACTGAACGTTACTAAGGTTTTCTACACGTTGATGGAATACATGAGGACACGTTTGTTGATTACCTTGAACGCTACTAATACTATCGTTAACCCTATTTGTCGAATTATCGTTTCCTCGTACTAATTTTTCTATTTTCCTAGACTGAACCAGATACTTTTTGTGAGCTGCAACTGAAGCAAATTCTCTTGCTTTACTATCTAAAATATCAAATTCTATATTATGTAATGAAAAAGCTAACTCTGTGTACAAAACTTTAAGATGATTCTTCAAACTATCCCTAACTGAAAACCAGTACCGAACTTCCTCATCTAACCAAATATTCCTAGCCCTACCTAAAGCAATATTAGCTGCTCGACTATGGATATTTGAACGAATATTGATGTAAGATGGAATTACTCTTAAATGTTTACATTGTTGATTAAACCAAACATTTTGCGCGGCAATTCTATGTGACTTAGTGAGTTTGATGTAAAGTTTTGCCTGTTCAGCTGTGCCTGCTGATTTAAGATAATTGATTGATTCAGGCGTGACTTTGCGGAAATCCATTTTAAAAAACTAAACGGACAAAGATATATAGCAACAAATTCCGCCAATCTGCTCCCAAAGAGTCCAACCCAATGTAAAATACTCCAGTAGAAAACTGTCCTGGAAAGAACCTGGAAAAGTACAGTAAATTGGTACAATAAAATAAGAATACAATAGATAAGAAATGAAAATAAAATTAAATAAAAACTGTAAATAAGACAATAAAAATAAAATAATACAATAAACAAGATAATAAATACACTAATACCCAAGTAAACAAAATTAAATAAATAAATTTAGATAACCTGAAAAAAGTACCACAAATTAACCGCACCTCCCTACCAGAAAACTGAAACTATGAAGTAGATACTCTTAGGAAACTACCCAACTAGAACCCCAAAGAGTCCAACCTAAGGTAAAATACTCCAGTACAAACTTTCCATCAAAGAACCTGGAAAAGTACAGTAATCGGTACAATAAATTAAATACAATAGATAAGAAACTAAAATAAAATAAAAACAAGATAAAACAATAATAACAAATAAAATAATACAATAATAAACAATATAATAAATACACGAATACACAAAGACAAAAATAAATAATAAATTTAAAGAACCTGAAAAAAGTACCACAACTTGAACCGCACTTCTCTACCAGAAACCTGAAACTATGAAGTACATACACTTAGGAAATTACTCAACTAGAACGACACGTGTTTCGCTTCTCTACGAAGCATCATCAGGAACTTGACTCACTGCTTGCTAGCCTGAAATGGAAAACAACAACATCGCAGGACTCCGCATACGTGTTGCTTCACCGAGCGCCCAACAGAAAGTGAGCGAGTCGCACCACCATCCCCACTTAAGTAGTGCCGGCACCGTCATTGCCGACAACGAACGAACTAGTACGAGCGCTATCCGAGCCATCTGTCACAAAGATTCTCAATAAAGGCGACCTCGGAATACCTGTATTCAATTCGTTCAACAATGTAAATGGGCTGAAATTACTTTTTGTTATCTCTAGACTTTCTAACACTGACATACGAAAACCTTTATTACAAGTGTGTAAAATATTAAAAGTATGATTATTATTTAATGAGTGACCGGAATCGATTAAATGTTTAGCAAAATGAGACCTATCTGGATAATTATTTCTGTAAGCTGCAATATGTTCCTTATACCTAATCTGAAAATTACGACCTGTTTGCCCTACATAAACACCGCTACATTCATCGCAAACTAACTTGTATATACCGGATTTTTTACAATTTTCTAATTGATCTTTCCCGTTACAAATCTGTCTCAATGAATTACTCGTTCTGAATGCTACTCTTATTTTATTCTTAAACAAAGTTTTTGAAACCCTATCACTAATGGAACCCAAATAAGTGAGACTACCTACATACTTTTCTAGTCTTTCAGGAAGCACTGGATACAAAAGAGATCGAACTATTTTACGACGTTTTCCTTTAATTAGACCGTCAATCATCTTCTTATCGTACCCGTTACTCTCTGCAATGTGATAAATAATATTAAGCTCCCTTAAATAATTAACCTGAGAAAGTGGTACCGACATTAATCTATGAATAAAACTACGATACGCTGCTAATTTATGTTGTAGAGGATGACAAGAAGACGCAGGGATAGTAACGTCTGTGTAAGTTGGTTTTCTGTAAATTTGAAAATCATGCCTATTGTCTATTCTTGATATAGTCAAATCTAAAAAGTTAAGGGACTTATCAACTTCTAAATCTAATTTAAACTTAATTTTGGGATGTAAAAGATTAATTTTATTGACAAATATATCGATTTGACGCCGTGTACCTGTCCAACACATGATTATGTCATCCACATAACGGTAGTAATAAAGAATATTAGGCTGACCAATAATATATTTATTTTCAAAATTGTCCATGAACAAATCTGCCATAAGTGGACTTAATGGAGAACCCATAGCTAAACCTTCCTTCTGTCTGAAATACTGATTATTGAATCGAAAATAGTTTTGCTCCATACAAATCTTAGTCAAAGATATCAATTCATCCACTTCAGCTGGATGTAACCTCTGTCTTTCAAAATGACCTTCCAATATCTGTAAACACTCAACATATGGAACATTTGTAAACAGACTTTCAACATCTAAAGACAAAAACCTAGAATTGTATGGCAAATTGACATCCTTAACCTTATCTATTAACTCTAAGCTATTTTTAAGACTAAATTTTGGCTGAAAATTTGATTTTGATTTTATTAAATAGTTCAAATGTTTTGATAAATAGTATGCTGGAGCCCCTAAGTATGAAACTACAGGCCGAATCGGAATGCTATCCTTATGAATTTTAGGTAAACCATACAACATAGGGGATTTAGGATTCATCGGGACTATATTTTTTAGAGAATCTGGTGAGACATATAATGTGCTTTTAGCAATATTTTTTAACTCTGAAGCAAAACTCTTAGTGGGATCTGATACAAGTAGTTCGAAATCACTACCCCTAATGACGTCATCAACCTTCTGAACATAACTATTTTTGTCCAAAATAACTACTGTGTTACCCTTATCGGCCTTTGAAACGACTAAATTGTTATCATTAATTTTGTCTTGAATAGATCTATAAATACGAGAATCTGAAATAAACGGAGATACAATGGATGAACTAAATGATTTTTTAATCTGAGATGCTACTTGATATTTGATAGACTCGTCCCCCTTTCCTCTGTGTATTGCCATTTCGGAATCAACTGCCAAAGACTCTAAATATTTTTGAGACGGAACTGACTGAATGTTATATTTAAGCCCTTTTTCAAGAAGAGAATATTCTGAAATAGAAAACTGAACGTTACTAAGGTTTTCTACACGTTGATGGAATACATGAGGACACGTTTGTTGATTACCTTGAACGCTACTAATACTATCGTTAACCCTATTTGTCGAATTATCGTTTCCTCGTACTAATTTTTCTATTTTCCTAGACTGAACCAGATACTTTTTGTGAGCTGCAACTGAAGCAAATTCTCTTGCTTTACTATCTAAAATATCAAATTCTATATTATGTAATGAAAAAGCTAACTCTGTGTACAAAACTTTAAGATGATTCTTCAAACTATCCCTAACTGAAAACCAGTACCGAACTTCCTCATCTAACCAAATATTCCTAGCCCTACCTAAAGCAATATTAGCTGCTCGACTATGGATATTTGAACGAATATTGATGTAAGATGGAATTACTCTTAAATGTTTACATTGTTGATTAAACCAAACATTTTGCGCGGCAATTCTATGTGACTTAGTGAGTTTGATGTAAAGTTTTGCCTGTTCAGCTGTGCCTGCTGATTTAAGATAATTGATTGATTCAGGCGTGACTTTGCGGAAATCCATTTTAAAAAACTAAACGGACAAAGATATATAGCAACAAATTCCGCCAATCTGCTCCCAAAGAGTCCAACCCAATGTAAAATACTCCAGTAGAAAACTGTCCTGGAAAGAACCTGGAAAAGTACAGTAAATTGGTACAATAAAATAAGAATACAATAGATAAGAAATGAAAATAAAATTAAATAAAAACTGTAAATAAGACAATAAAAATAAAATAATACAATAAACAAGATAATAAATACACTAATACCCAAGTAAACAAAATTAAATAAATAAATTTAGATAACCTGAAAAAAGTACCACAAATTAACCGCACCTCCCTACCAGAAAACTGAAACTATGAAGTAGATACTCTTAGGAAACTACCCAACTAGAACCCCAAAGAGTCCAACCTAAGGTAAAATACTCCAGTACAAACTTTCCATCAAAGAACCTGGAAAAGTACAGTAATCGGTACAATAAATTAAATACAATAGATAAGAAACTAAAATAAAATAAAAACAAGATAAAACAATAATAACAAATAAAATAATACAATAATAAACAATATAATAAATACACGAATACACAAAGACAAAAATAAATAATAAATTTAAAGAACCTGAAAAAAGTACCACAACTTGAACCGCACTTCTCTACCAGAAACCTGAAACTATGAAGTACATACACTTAGGAAATTACTCAACTAGAACGACACGTGTTTCGCTTCTCTACGAAGCATCATCAGGAACTTGACTCACTGCTTGCTAGCCTGAAATGGAAAACAACAACATCGCAGGACTCCGCATACGTGTTGCTTCACCGAGCGCCCAACAGAAAGTGAGCGAGTCGCACCACCATCCCCACTTAAGTAGTGCCGGCACCGTCATTGCCGACAACGAACGAACTAGTACGAGCGCTATCCGAGCCATCTGTCACAAAGATTCTCAATAAAGGCGACCTCGGAATACCTGTATTCAATTCGTTCAACAATGTAAATGGGCTGAAATTACTTTTTGTTATCTCTAGACTTTCTAACACTGACATACGAAAACCTTTATTACAAGTGTGTAAAATATTAAAAGTATGATTATTATTTAATGAGTGACCGGAATCGATTAAATGTTTAGCAAAATGAGACCTATCTGGATAATTATTTCTGTAAGCTGCAATATGTTCCTTATACCTAATCTGAAAATTACGACCTGTTTGCCCTACATAAACACCGCTACATTCATCGCAAACTAACTTGTATATACCGGATTTTTTACAATTTTCTAATTGATCTTTCCCGTTACAAATCTGTCTCAATGAATTACTCGTTCTGAATGCTACTCTTATTTTATTCTTAAACAAAGTTTTTGAAACCCTATCACTAATGGAACCCAAATAAGTGAGACTACCTACATACTTTTCTAGTCTTTCAGGAAGCACTGGATACAAAAGAGATCGAACTATTTTACGACGTTTTCCTTTAATTAGACCGTCAATCATCTTCTTATCGTACCCGTTACTCTCTGCAATGTGATAAATAATATTAAGCTCCCTTAAATAATTAACCTGAGAAAGTGGTACCGACATTAATCTATGAATAAAACTACGATACGCTGCTAATTTATGTTGTAGAGGATGACAAGAAGACGCAGGGATAGTAACGTCTGTGTAAGTTGGTTTTCTGTAAATTTGAAAATCATGCCTATTGTCTATTCTTGATATAGTCAAATCTAAAAAGTTAAGGGACTTATCAACTTCTAAATCTAATTTAAACTTAATTTTGGGATGTAAAAGATTAATTTTATTGACAAATATATCGATTTGACGCCGTGTACCTGTCCAACACATGATTATGTCATCCACATAACGGTAGTAATAAAGAATATTAGGCTGACCAATAATATATTTATTTTCAAAATTGTCCATGAACAAATCTGCCATAAGTGGACTTAATGGAGAACCCATAGCTAAACCTTCCTTCTGTCTGAAATACTGATTATTGAATCGAAAATAGTTTTGCTCCATACAAATCTTAGTCAAAGATATCAATTCATCCACTTCAGCTGGATGTAACCTCTGTCTTTCAAAATGACCTTCCAATATCTGTAAACACTCAACATATGGAACATTTGTAAACAGACTTTCAACATCTAAAGACAAAAACCTAGAATTGTATGGCAAATTGACATCCTTAACCTTATCTATTAACTCTAAGCTATTTTTAAGACTAAATTTTGGCTGAAAATTTGATTTTGATTTTATTAAATAGTTCAAATGTTTTGATAAATAGTATGCTGGAGCCCCTAAGTATGAAACTACAGGCCGAATCGGAATGCTATCCTTATGAATTTTAGGTAAACCATACAACATAGGGGATTTAGGATTCATCGGGACTATATTTTTTAGAGAATCTGGTGAGACATATAATGTGCTTTTAGCAATATTTTTTAACTCTGAAGCAAAACTCTTAGTGGGATCTGATACAAGTAGTTCGAAATCACTACCCCTAATGACGTCATCAACCTTCTGAACATAACTATTTTTGTCCAAAATAACTACTGTGTTACCCTTATCGGCCTTTGAAACGACTAAATTGTTATCATTAATTTTGTCTTGAATAGATCTATAAATACGAGAATCTGAAATAAACGGAGATACAATGGATGAACTAAATGATTTTTTAATCTGAGATGCTACTTGATATTTGATAGACTCGTCCCCCTTTCCTCTGTGTATTGCCATTTCGGAATCAACTGCCAAAGACTCTAAATATTTTTGAGACGGAACTGACTGAATGTTATATTTAAGCCCTTTTTCAAGAAGAGAATATTCTGAAATAGAAAACTGAACGTTACTAAGGTTTTCTACACGTTGATGGAATACATGAGGACACGTTTGTTGATTACCTTGAACGCTACTAATACTATCGTTAACCCTATTTGTCGAATTATCGTTTCCTCGTACTAATTTTTCTATTTTCCTAGACTGAACCAGATACTTTTTGTGAGCTGCAACTGAAGCAAATTCTCTTGCTTTACTATCTAAAATATCAAATTCTATATTATGTAATGAAAAAGCTAACTCTGTGTACAAAACTTTAAGATGATTCTTCAAACTATCCCTAACTGAAAACCAGTACCGAACTTCCTCATCTAACCAAATATTCCTAGCCCTACCTAAAGCAATATTAGCTGCTCGACTATGGATATTTGAACGAATATTGATGTAAGATGGAATTACTCTTAAATGTTTACATTGTTGATTAAACCAAACATTTTGCGCGGCAATTCTATGTGACTTAGTGAGTTTGATGTAAAGTTTTGCCTGTTCAGCTGTGCCTGCTGATTTAAGATAATTGATTGATTCAGGCGTGACTTTGCGGAAATCCATTTTAAAAAACTAAACGGACAAAGATATATAGCAACAAATTCCGCCAATCTGCTCCCAAAGAGTCCAACCCAATGTAAAATACTCCAGTAGAAAACTGTCCTGGAAAGAACCTGGAAAAGTACAGTAAATTGGTACAATAAAATAAGAATACAATAGATAAGAAATGAAAATAAAATTAAATAAAAACTGTAAATAAGACAATAAAAATAAAATAATACAATAAACAAGATAATAAATACACTAATACCCAAGTAAACAAAATTAAATAAATAAATTTAGATAACCTGAAAAAAGTACCACAAATTAACCGCACCTCCCTACCAGAAAACTGAAACTATGAAGTAGATACTCTTAGGAAACTACCCAACTAGAACCCCAAAGAGTCCAACCTAAGGTAAAATACTCCAGTACAAACTTTCCATCAAAGAACCTGGAAAAGTACAGTAATCGGTACAATAAATTAAATACAATAGATAAGAAACTAAAATAAAATAAAAACAAGATAAAACAATAATAACAAATAAAATAATACAATAATAAACAATATAATAAATACACGAATACACAAAGACAAAAATAAATAATAAATTTAAAGAACCTGAAAAAAGTACCACAACTTGAACCGCACTTCTCTACCAGAAACCTGAAACTATGAAGTACATACACTTAGGAAATTACTCAACTAGAACGACACGTGTTTCGCTTCTCTACGAAGCATCATCAGGAACTTGACTCACTGCTTGCTAGCCTGAAATGGAAAACAACAACATCGCAGGACTCCGCATACGTGTTGCTTCACCGAGCGCCCAACAGAAAGTGAGCGAGTCGCACCACCATCCCCACTTAAGTAGTGCCGGCACCGTCATTGCCGACAACGAACGAACTAGTACGAGCGCTATCCGAGCCATCTGTCACAAAGATTCTCAATAAAGGCGACCTCGGAATACCTGTATTCAATTCGTTCAACAATGTAAATGGGCTGAAATTACTTTTTGTTATCTCTAGACTTTCTAACACTGACATACGAAAACCTTTATTACAAGTGTGTAAAATATTAAAAGTATGATTATTATTTAATGAGTGACCGGAATCGATTAAATGTTTAGCAAAATGAGACCTATCTGGATAATTATTTCTGTAAGCTGCAATATGTTCCTTATACCTAATCTGAAAATTACGACCTGTTTGCCCTACATAAACACCGCTACATTCATCGCAAACTAACTTGTATATACCGGATTTTTTACAATTTTCTAATTGATCTTTCCCGTTACAAATCTGTCTCAATGAATTACTCGTTCTGAATGCTACTCTTATTTTATTCTTAAACAAAGTTTTTGAAACCCTATCACTAATGGAACCCAAATAAGTGAGACTACCTACATACTTTTCTAGTCTTTCAGGAAGCACTGGATACAAAAGAGATCGAACTATTTTACGACGTTTTCCTTTAATTAGACCGTCAATCATCTTCTTATCGTACCCGTTACTCTCTGCAATGTGATAAATAATATTAAGCTCCCTTAAATAATTAACCTGAGAAAGTGGTACCGACATTAATCTATGAATAAAACTACGATACGCTGCTAATTTATGTTGTAGAGGATGACAAGAAGACGCAGGGATAGTAACGTCTGTGTAAGTTGGTTTTCTGTAAATTTGAAAATCATGCCTATTGTCTATTCTTGATATAGTCAAATCTAAAAAGTTAAGGGACTTATCAACTTCTAAATCTAATTTAAACTTAATTTTGGGATGTAAAAGATTAATTTTATTGACAAATATATCGATTTGACGCCGTGTACCTGTCCAACACATGATTATGTCATCCACATAACGGTAGTAATAAAGAATATTAGGCTGACCAATAATATATTTATTTTCAAAATTGTCCATGAACAAATCTGCCATAAGTGGACTTAATGGAGAACCCATAGCTAAACCTTCCTTCTGTCTGAAATACTGATTATTGAATCGAAAATAGTTTTGCTCCATACAAATCTTAGTCAAAGATATTAATTCATCCACTTCAGCTGGATGTAACCTCTGTCTTTCAAAATGACCTTCCAATATCTGTAAACACTCAACATATGGAACATTTGTAAACAGACTTTCAACATCTAAAGACAAAAACCTAGAATTGTATGGCAAATTGACATCCTTAACCTTATCTATTAACTCTAAGCTATTTTTAAGACTAAATTTTGGCTGAAAATTTGATTTTGATTTTATTAAATAGTTCAAATGTTTTGATAAATAGTATGCTGGAGCCCCTAAGTATGAAACTACAGGCCGAATCGGAATGCTATCCTTATGAATTTTAGGTAAACCATACAACATAGGGGATTTAGGATTCATCGGGACTATATTTTTTAGAGAATCTGGTGAGACATATAATGTGCTTTTAGCAATATTTTTTAACTCTGAAGCAAAACTCTTAGTGGGATCTGATACAAGTAGTTCGAAATCACTACCCCTAATGACGTCATCAACCTTCTGAACATAACTATTTTTGTCCAAAATAACTACTGTGTTACCCTTATGGGCTTTTGAAACGACTAAATTGTTATCATTAATTTTGTCTTGAATAGATCTATAAATACGAGAATCTGAAATAAACGGAGATACAATGGATGAACTAAATGATTTTTTAATCTGAGATGCTACTTGATATTTGATAGACTCGTCCCCCTTTCCTCTGTGTATTGCCATTTCGGAATCAACTGCCAAAGACTCTAAATATTTTTGAGACGGAACTGACTGAATGTTATATTTAAGCCCTTTTTCAAGAAGAGAATATTCTGAAATAGAAAACTGAACGTTACTAAGGTTTTCTACACGTTGATGGAATACATGAGGACACGTTTGTTGATTACCTTGAACGCTACTAATACTATCGTTAACCCTATTTGTCGAATTATCGTTTCCTCGTACTAATTTTTCTATTTTCCTAGACTGAACCAGATACTTTTTGTGAGCTGCAACTGAAGCAAATTCTCTTGCTTTACTATCTAAAATATCAAATTCTATATTATGTAATGAAAAAGCTAACTCTGTGTACAAAACTTTAAGATGATTCTTCAAACTATCCCTAACTGAAAACCAGTACCGAACTTCCTCATCTAACCAAATATTCCTAGCCCTACCTAAAGCAATATTAGCTGCTCGACTATGGATATTTGAACGAATATTGATGTAAGATGGAATTACTCTTAAATGTTTACATTGTTGATTAAACCAAACATTTTGCGCGGCAATTCTATGTGACTTAGTGAGTTTGATGTAAAGTTTTGCCTGTTCAGCTGTGCCTGCTGATTTAAGATAATTGATTGATTCAGGCGTGACTTTGCGGAAATCCATTTTAAAAAACTAAACGGACAAAGATATATAGCAACAAATTCCGCCAATCTGCTCCCAAAGAGTCCAACCCAATGTAAAATACTCCAGTAGAAAACTGTCCTGGAAAGAACCTG
This sequence comes from Hydriomena furcata, assembly GCA_912999785.1. NCBI lineage: Eukaryota > Metazoa > Arthropoda > Insecta > Lepidoptera > Geometridae > Hydriomena > Hydriomena furcata. Next base: position 9,519,628 of record OU538848.1, read on the forward strand.
GAAAAGTACAGTAAATTGGTACAATAAAATAAGAATACAATAGATAAGAAATGAAAATAAAATTAAATAAAAACTGTAAATAAGACAATAAAAATAAAATAATACAATAAACAAGATAATAAATACACTAATACCCAAGTAAACAAAATTAAATAAATAAATTTAGATAACCTGAAAAAAGTACCACAAATTAACCGCACCTCCCTACCAGAAAACTGAAACTATGAAGTAGATACTCTTAGGAAACTACCCAACTAGAACCCCAAAGAGTCCAACCTAAGGTAAAATACTCCAGTACAAACTTTCCATCAAAGAACCTGGAAAAGTACAGTAATCGGTACAATAAATTAAATACAATAGATAAGAAACTAAAATAAAATAAAAACAAGATAAAACAATAATAACAAATAAAATAATACAATAATAAACAATATAATAAATACACGAATACACAAAGACAAAAATAAATAATAAATTTAAAGAACCTGAAAAAAGTACCACAACTTGAACCGCACTTCTCTACCAGAAACCTGAAACTATGAAGTACATACACTTAGGAAATTACTCAACTAGAACGACACGTGTTTCGCTTCTCTACGAAGCATCATCAGGAACTTGACTCACTGCTTGCTAGCCTGAAATGGAAAACAACAACATCGCAGGACTCCGCATACGTGTTGCTTCACCGAGCGCCCAACAGAAAGTGAGCGAGTCGCACCACCATCCCCACTTAAGTAGTGCCGGCACCGTCATTGCCGACAACGAACGAACTAGTACGAGCGCTATCCGAGCCATCTGTCACAAAGATTCTCAATAAAGGCGACCTCGGAATACCTGTATTCAATTCGTTCAACAATGTAAATGGGCTGAAATTACTTTTTGTTATCTCTAGACTTTCTAACACTGACATACGAAAACCTTTATTACAAGTGTGTAAAATATTAAAAGTATGATTATTATTTAATGAGTGACCGGAATCGATTAAATGTTTAGCAAAATGAGACCTATCTGGATAATTATTTCTGTAAGCTGCAATATGTTCCTTATACCTAATCTGAAAATTACGACCTGTTTGCCCTACATAAACACCGCTACATTCATCGCAAACTAACTTGTATATACCGGATTTTTTACAATTTTCTAATTGATCTTTCCCGTTACAAATCTGTCTCAATGAATTACTCGTTCTGAATGCTACTCTTATTTTATTCTTAAACAAAGTTTTTGAAACCCTATCACTAATGGAACCCAAATAAGTGAGACTACCTACATACTTTTCTAGTCTTTCAGGAAGCACTGGATACAAAAGAGATCGAACTATTTTACGACGTTTTCCTTTAATTAGACCGTCAATCATCTTCTTATCGTACCCGTTACTCTCTGCAATGTGATAAATAATATTAAGCTCCCTTAAATAATTAACCTGAGAAAGTGGTACCGACATTAATCTATGAATAAAACTACGATACGCTGCTAATTTATGTTGTAGAGGATGACAAGAAGACGCAGGGATAGTAACGTCTGTGTAAGTTGGTTTTCTGTAAATTTGAAAATCATGCCTATTGTCTATTCTTGATATAGTCAAATCTAAAAAGTTAAGGGACTTATCAACTTCTAAATCTAATTTAAACTTAATTTTGGGATGTAAAAGATTAATTTTATTGACAAATATATCGATTTGACGCCGTGTACCTGTCCAACACATGATTATGTCATCCACATAACGGTAGTAATAAAGAATATTAGGCTGACCAATAATATATTTATTTTCAAAATTGTCCATGAACAAATCTGCCATAAGTGGACTTAATGGAGAACCCATAGCTAAACCTTCCTTCTGTCTGAAATACTGATTATTGAATCGAAAATAGTTTTGCTCCATACAAATCTTAGTCAAAGATATCAATTCATCCACTTCAGCTGGATGTAACCTCTGTCTTTCAAAATGACCTTCCAATATCTGTAAACACTCAACATATGGAACATTTGTAAACAGACTTTCAACATCTAAAGACAAAAACCTAGAATTGTATGGCAAATTGACATCCTTAACCTTATCTATTAACTCTAAGCTATTTTTAAGACTAAATTTTGGCTGAAAATTTGATTTTGATTTTATTAAATAGTTCAAATGTTTTGATAAATAGTATGCTGGAGCCCCTAAGTATGAAACTACAGGCCGAATCGGAATGCTATCCTTATGAATTTTAGGTAAACCATACAACATAGGGGATTTAGGATTCATCGGGACTATATTTTTTAGAGAATCTGGTGAGACATATAATGTGCTTTTAGCAATATTTTTTAACTCTGAAGCAAAACTCTTAGTGGGATCTGATACAAGTAGTTCGAAATCACTACCCCTAATGACGTCATCAACCTTCTGAACATAACTATTTTTGTCCAAAATAACTACTGTGTTACCCTTATCGGCCTTTGAAACGACTAAATTGTTATCATTAATTTTGTCTTGAATAGATCTATAAATACGAGAATCTGAAATAAACGGAGATACAATGGATGAACTAAATGATTTTTTAATCTGAGATGCTACTTGATATTTGATAGACTCGTCCCCCTTTCCTCTGTGTATTGCCATTTCGGAATCAACTGCCAAAGACTCTAAATATTTTTGAGACGGAACTGACTGAATGTTATATTTAAGCCCTTTTTCAAGAAGAGAATATTCTGAAATAGAAAACTGAACGTTACTAAGGTTTTCTACACGTTGATGGAATACATGAGGACACGTTTGTTGATTACCTTGAACGCTACTAATACTATCGTTAACCCTATTTGTCGAATTATCGTTTCCTCGTACTAATTTTTCTATTTTCCTAGACTGAACCAGATACTTTTTGTGAGCTGCAACTGAAGCAAATTCTCTTGCTTTACTATCTAAAATATCAAATTCTATATTATGTAATGAAAAAGCTAACTCTGTGTACAAAACTTTAAGATGATTCTTCAAACTATCCCTAACTGAAAACCAGTACCGAACTTCCTCATCTAACCAAATATTCCTAGCCCTACCTAAAGCAATATTAGCTGCTCGACTATGGATATTTGAACGAATATTGATGTAAGATGGAATTACTCTTAAATGTTTACATTGTTGATTAAACCAAACATTTTGCGCGGCAATTCTATGTGACTTAGTGAGTTTGATGTAAAGTTTTGCCTGTTCAGCTGTGCCTGCTGATTTAAGATAATTGATTGATTCAGGCGTGACTTTGCGGAAATCCATTTTAAAAAACTAAACGGACAAAGATATATAGCAACAAATTCCGCCAATCTGCTCCCAAAGAGTCCAACCCAATGTAAAATACTCCAGTAGAAAACTGTCCTGGAAAGAACCTGGAAAAGTACAGTAAATTGGTACAATAAAATAAGAATACAATAGATAAGAAATGAAAATAAAATTAAATAAAAACTGTAAATAAGACAATAAAAATAAAATAATACAATAAACAAGATAATAAATACACTAATACCCAAGTAAACAAAATTAAATAAATAAATTTAGATAACCTGAAAAAAGTACCACAAATTAACCGCACCTCCCTACCAGAAAACTGAAACTATGAAGTAGATACTCTTAGGAAACTACCCAACTAGAACCCCAAAGAGTCCAACCTAAGGTAAAATACTCCAGTACAAACTTTCCATCAAAGAACCTGGAAAAGTACAGTAATCGGTACAATAAATTAAATACAATAGATAAGAAACTAAAATAAAATAAAAACAAGATAAAACAATAATAACAAATAAAATAATACAATAATAAACAATATAATAAATACACGAATACACAAAGACAAAAATAAATAATAAATTTAAAGAACCTGAAAAAAGTACCACAACTTGAACCGCACTTCTCTACCAGAAACCTGAAACTATGAAGTACATACACTTAGGAAATTACTCAACTAGAACGACACGTGTTTCGCTTCTCTACGAAGCATCATCAGGAACTTGACTCACTGCTTGCTAGCCTGAAATGGAAAACAACAACATCGCAGGACTCCGCATACGTGTTGCTTCACCGAGCGCCCAACAGAAAGTGAGCGAGTCGCACCACCATCCCCACTTAAGTAGTGCCGGCACCGTCATTGCCGACAACGAACGAACTAGTACGAGCGCTATCCGAGCCATCTGTCACAAAGATTCTCAATAAAGGCGACCTCGGAATACCTGTATTCAATTCGTTCAACAATGTAAATGGGCTGAAATTACTTTTTGTTATCTCTAGACTTTCTAACACTGACATACGAAAACCTTTATTACAAGTGTGTAAAATATTAAAAGTATGATTATTATTTAATGAGTGACCGGAATCGATTAAATGTTTAGCAAAATGAGACCTATCTGGATAATTATTTCTGTAAGCTGCAATATGTTCCTTATACCTAATCTGAAAATTACGACCTGTTTGCCCTACATAAACACCGCTACATTCATCGCAAACTAACTTGTATATACCGGATTTTTTACAATTTTCTAATTGATCTTTCCCGTTACAAATCTGTCTCAATGAATTACTCGTTCTGAATGCTACTCTTATTTTATTCTTAAACAAAGTTTTTGAAACCCTATCACTAATGGAACCCAAATAAGTGAGACTACCTACATACTTTTCTAGTCTTTCAGGAAGCACTGGATACAAAAGAGATCGAACTATTTTACGACGTTTTCCTTTAATTAGACCGTCAATCATCTTCTTATCGTACCCGTTACTCTCTGCAATGTGATAAATAATATTAAGCTCCCTTAAATAATTAACCTGAGAAAGTGGTACCGACATTAATCTATGAATAAAACTACGATACGCTGCTAATTTATGTTGTAGAGGATGACAAGAAGACGCAGGGATAGTAACGTCTGTGTAAGTTGGTTTTCTGTAAATTTGAAAATCATGCCTATTGTCTATTCTTGATATAGTCAAATCTAAAAAGTTAAGGGACTTATCAACTTCTAAATCTAATTTAAACTTAATTTTGGGATGTAAAAGATTAATTTTATTGACAAATATATCGATTTGACGCCGTGTACCTGTCCAACACATGATTATGTCATCCACATAACGGTAGTAATAAAGAATATTAGGCTGACCAATAATATATTTATTTTCAAAATTGTCCATGAACAAATCTGCCATAAGTGGACTTAATGGAGAACCCATAGCTAAACCTTCCTTCTGTCTGAAATACTGATTATTGAATCGAAAATAGTTTTGCTCCATACAAATCTTAGTCAAAGATATCAATTCATCCACTTCAGCTGGATGTAACCTCTGTCTTTCAAAATGACCTTCCAATATCTGTAAACACTCAACAAATGTTCCATATGTTGAGTGTTTACAGATATTGGAAGGTCATTTTGAAAGACAGAGGTTACATCCAGCTGAAGTGGATGAATTGATATCTTTGACTAAGATTTGTATGGAGCAAAACTATTTTCGATTCAATAATCAGTATTTCAGACAGAAGGAAGGTTTAGCTATGGGTTCTCCATTAAGTCCACTTATGGCAGATTTGTTCATGGACAATTTTGAAAATAAATATATTATTGGTCAGCCTAATATTCTTTATTACTACCGTTATGTGGATGACATAATCATGTGTTGGACAGGTACACGGCGTCAAATCGATATATTTGTCAATAAAATTAATCTTTTACATCCCAAAATTAAGTTTAAATTAGATTTAGAAGTTGATAAGTCCCTTAACTTTTTAGATTTGACTATATCAAGAATAGACAATAGGCATGATTTTCAAATTTACAGAAAACCAACTTACACAGACGTTACTATCCCTGCGTCTTCTTGTCATCCTCTACAACATAAATTAGCAGCGTATCGTAGTTTTATTCATAGATTAATGTCGGTACCACTTTCTCAGGTTAATTATTTAAGGGAGCTTAATATTATTTATCACATTGCAGAGAGTAACGGGTACGATAAGAAGATGATTGACGGTCTAATTAAAGGAAAACGTCGTAAAATAGTTCGATCTCTTTTGTATCCAGTGCTTCCTGAAAGACTAGAAAAGTATGTAGGTAGTCTCACTTATTTGGGTTCCATTAGTGATAGGGTTTCAAAAACTTTGTTTAAGAATAAAATAAGAGTAGCATTCAGAACGAGTAATTCATTGAGACAGATTTGTAACGGGAAAGATCAATTAGAAAATTGTAAAAAATCCGGTATATACAAGTTAGTTTGCGATGAATGTAGCGGTGTTTATGTAGGGCAAACAGGTCGTAATTTTCAGATTAGGTATAAGGAACATATTGCAGCTTACAGAAATAATTATCCAGATAGGTCTCATTTTGCTAAACATTTAATCGATTCCGGTCACTCATTAAATAATAATCATACTTTTAATATTTTACACACTTGTAATAAAGGTTTTCGTATGTCAGTGTTAGAAAGTCTAGAGATAACAAAAAGTAATTTCAGCCCATTTACATTGTTGAACGAATTGAATACAGGTATTCCGAGGTCGCCTTTATTGAGAATCTTTGTGACAGATGGCTCGGATAGCGCTCGTACTAGTTCGTTCGTTGTCGGCAATGACGGTGCCGGCACTACTTAAGTGGGGATGGTGGTGCGACTCGCTCACTTTCTGTTGGGCGCTCGGTGAAGCAACACGTATGCGGAGTCCTGCGATGTTGTTGTTTTCCATTTCAGGCTAGCAAGCAGTGAGTCAAGTTCCTGATGATGCTTCGTAGAGAAGCGAAACACGTGTCGTTCTAGTTGAGTAATTTCCTAAGTGTATGTACTTCATAGTTTCAGGTTTCTGGTAGAGAAGTGCGGTTCAAGTTGTGGTACTTTTTTCAGGTTCTTTAAATTTATTATTTATTTTTGTCTTTGTGTATTCGTGTATTTATTATATTGTTTATTATTGTATTATTTTATTTGTTATTATTGTTTTATCTTGTTTTTATTTTATTTTAGTTTCTTATCTATTGTATTTAATTTATTGTACCGATTACTGTACTTTTCCAGGTTCTTTGATGGAAAGTTTGTACTGGAGTATTTTACCTTAGGTTGGACTCTTTGGGGTTCTAGTTGGGTAGTTTCCTAAGAGTATCTACTTCATAGTTTCAGTTTTCTGGTAGGGAGGTGCGGTTAATTTGTGGTACTTTTTTCAGGTTATCTAAATTTATTTATTTAATTTTGTTTACTTGGGTATTAGTGTATTTATTATCTTGTTTATTGTATTATTTTATTTTTATTGTCTTATTTACAGTTTTTATTTAATTTTATTTTCATTTCTTATCTATTGTATTCTTATTTTATTGTACCAATTTACTGTACTTTTCCAGGTTCTTTCCAGGACAGTTTTCTACTGGAGTATTTTACATTGGGTTGGACTCTTTGGGAGCAGATTGGCGGAATTTGTTGCTATATATCTTTGTCCGTTTAGTTTTTTAAAATGGATTTCCGCAAAGTCACGCCTGAATCAATCAATTATCTTAAATCAGCAGGCACAGCTGAACAGGCAAAACTTTACATCAAACTCACTAAGTCACATAGAATTGCCGCGCAAAATGTTTGGTTTAATCAACAATGTAAACATTTAAGAGTAATTCCATCTTACATCAATATTCGTTCAAATATCCATAGTCGAGCAGCTAATATTGCTTTAGGTAGGGCTAGGAATATTTGGTTAGATGAGGAAGTTCGGTACTGGTTTTCAGTTAGGGATAGTTTGAAGAATCATCTTAAAGTTTTGTACACAGAGTTAGCTTTTTCATTACATAATATAGAATTTGATATTTTAGATAGTAAAGCAAGAGAATTTGCTTCAGTTGCAGCTCACAAAAAGTATCTGGTTCAGTCTAGGAAAATAGAAAAATTAGTACGAGGAAACGATAATTCGACAAATAGGGTTAACGATAGTATTAGTAGCGTTCAAGGTAATCAACAAACGTGTCCTCATGTATTCCATCAACGTGTAGAAAACCTTAGTAACGTTCAGTTTTCTATTTCAGAATATTCTCTTCTTGAAAAAGGGCTTAAATATAACATTCAGTCAGTTCCGTCTCAAAAATATTTAGAGTCTTTGGCAGTTGATTCCGAAATGGCAATACACAGAGGAAAGGGGGACGAGTCTATCAAATATCAAGTAGCATCTCAGATTAAAAAATCATTTAGTTCATCCATTGTATCTCCGTTTATTTCAGATTCTCGTATTTATAGATCTATTCAAGACAAAATTAATGATAACAATTTAGTCGTTTCAAAGGCCGATAAGGGTAACACAGTAGTTATTTTGGACAAAAATAGTTATGTTCAGAAGGTTGATGACGTCATTAGGGGTAGTGATTTCGAACTACTTGTATCAGATCCCACTAAGAGTTTTGCTTCAGAGTTAAAAAATATTGCTAAAAGCACATTATATGTCTCACCAGATTCTCTAAAAAATATAGTCCCGATGAATCCTAAATCCCCTATGTTGTATGGTTTACCTAAAATTCATAAGGATAGCATTCCGATTCGGCCTGTAGTTTCATACTTAGGGGCTCCAGCATACTATTTATCAAAACATTTGAACTATTTAATAAAATCAAAATCAAATTTTCAGCCAAAATTTAGTCTTAAAAATAGCTTAGAGTTAATAGATAAGGTTAAGGATGTCAATTTGCCATACAATTCTAGGTTTTTGTCTTTAGATGTTGAAAGTCTTTTACAAATGTTCCATATGTTGAGTGTTTACAGATATTGGAAGGTCATTTTGAAAGACAGAGGTTACATCCAGCTGAAGTGGATGAATTGATATCTTTGACTAAGATTTGTATGGAGCAAAACTATTTTCGATTCAATAATCAGTATTTCAGACAGAAGGAAGGTTTAGCTATGGGTTCTCCATTAAGTCCACTTATGGCAGATTTGTTCATGGACAATTTTGAAAATAAATATATTATTGGTCAGCCTAATATTCTTTATTACTACCGTTATGTGGATGACATAATCATGTGTTGGACAGGTACACGGCGTCAAATCGATATATTTGTCAATAAAATTAATCTTTTACATCCCAAAATTAAGTTTAAATTAGATTTAGAAGTTGATAAGTCCCTTAACTTTTTAGATTTGACTATATCAAGAATAGACAATAGGCATGATTTTCAAATTTACAGAAAACCAACTTACACAGACGTTACTATCCCTGCGTCTTCTTGTCATCCTCTACAACATAAATTAGCAGCGTATCGTAGTTTTATTCATAGATTAATGTCGGTACCACTTTCTCAGGTTAATTATTTAAGGGAGCTTAATATTATTTATCACATTGCAGAGAGTAACGGGTACGATAAGAAGATGATTGACGGTCTAATTAAAGGAAAACGTCGTAAAATAGTTCGATCTCTTTTGTATCCAGTGCTTCCTGAAAGACTAGAAAAGTATGTAGGTAGTCTCACTTATTTGGGTTCCATTAGTGATAGGGTTTCAAAAACTTTGTTTAAGAATAAAATAAGAGTAGCATTCAGAACGAGTAATTCATTGAGACAGATTTGTAACGGGAAAGATCAATTAGAAAATTGTAAAAAATCCGGTATATACAAGTTAGTTTGCGATGAATGTAGCGGTGTTTATGTAGGGCAAACAGGTCGTAATTTTCAGATTAGGTATAAGGAACATATTGCAGCTTACAGAAATAATTATCCAGATAGGTCTCATTTTGCTAAACATTTAATCGATTCCGGTCACTCATTAAATAATAATCATACTTTTAATATTTTACACACTTGTAATAAAGGTTTTCGTATGTCAGTGTTAGAAAGTCTAGAGATAACAAAAAGTAATTTCAGCCCATTTACATTGTTGAACGAATTGAATACAGGTATTCCGAGGTCGCCTTTATTGAGAATCTTTGTGACAGATGGCTCGGATAGCGCTCGTACTAGTTCGTTCGTTGTCGGCAATGACGGTGCCGGCACTACTTAAGTGGGGATGGTGGTGCGACTCGCTCACTTTCTGTTGGGCGCTCGGTGAAGCAACACGTATGCGGAGTCCTGCGATGTTGTTGTTTTCCATTTCAGGCTAGCAAGCAGTGAGTCAAGTTCCTGATGATGCTTCGTAGAGAAGCGAAACACGTGTCGTTCTAGTTGAGTAATTTCCTAAGTGTATGTACTTCATAGTTTCAGGTTTCTGGTAGAGAAGTGCGGTTCAAGTTGTGGTACTTTTTTCAGGTTCTTTAAATTTATTATTTATTTTTGTCTTTGTGTATTCGTGTATTTATTATATTGTTTATTATTGTATTATTTTATTTGTTATTATTGTTTTATCTTGTTTTTATTTTATTTTAGTTTCTTATCTATTGTATTTAATTTATTGTACCGATTACTGTACTTTTCCAGGTTCTTTGATGGAAAGTTTGTACTGGAGTATTTTACCTTAGGTTGGACTCTTTGGGGTTCTAGTTGGGTAGTTTCCTAAGAGTATCTACTTCATAGTTTCAGTTTTCTGGTAGGGAGGTGCGGTTAATTTGTGGTACTTTTTTCAGGTTATCTAAATTTATTTATTTAATTTTGTTTACTTGGGTATTAGTGTATTTATTATCTTGTTTATTGTATTATTTTATTTTTATTGTCTTATTTACAGTTTTTATTTAATTTTATTTTCATTTCTTATCTATTGTATTCTTATTTTATTGTACCAATTTACTGTACTTTTCCAGGTTCTTTCCAGGACAGTTTTCTACTGGAGTATTTTACATTGGGTTGGACTCTTTGGGAGCAGATTGGCGGAATTTGTTGCTATATATCTTTGTCCGTTTAGTTTTTTAAAATGGATTTCCGCAAAGTCACGCCTGAATCAATCAATTATCTTAAATCAGCAGGCACAGCTGAACAGGCAAAACTTTACATCAAACTCACTAAGTCACATAGAATTGCCGCGCAAAATGTTTGGTTTAATCAACAATGTAAACATTTAAGAGTAATTCCATCTTACATCAATATTCGTTCAAATATCCATAGTCGAGCAGCTAATATTGCTTTAGGTAGGGCTAGGAATATTTGGTTAGATGAGGAAGTTCGGTACTGGTTTTCAGTTAGGGATAGTTTGAAGAATCATCTTAAAGTTTTGTACACAGAGTTAGCTTTTTCATTACATAATATAGAATTTGATATTTTAGATAGTAAAGCAAGAGAATTTGCTTCAGTTGCAGCTCACAAAAAGTATCTGGTTCAGTCTAGGAAAATAGAAAAATTAGTACGAGGAAACGATAATTCGACAAATAGGGTTAACGATAGTATTAGTAGCGTTCAAGGTAATCAACAAACGTGTCCTCATGTATTCCATCAACGTGTAGAAAACCTTAGTAACGTTCAGTTTTCTATTTCAGAATATTCTCTTCTTGAAAAAGGGCTTAAATATAACATTCAGTCAGTTCCGTCTCAAAAATATTTAGAGTCTTTGGCAGTTGATTCCGAAATGGCAATACACAGAGGAAAGGGGGACGAGTCTATCAAATATCAAGTAGCATCTCAGATTAAAAAATCATTTAGTTCATCCATTGTATCTCCGTTTATTTCAGATTCTCGTATTTATAGATCTATTCAAGACAAAATTAATGATAACAATTTAGTCGTTTCAAAGGCCGATAAGGGTAACACAGTAGTTATTTTGGACAAAAATAGTTATGTTCAGAAGGTTGATGACGTCATTAGGGGTAGTGATTTCGAACTACTTGTATCAGATCCCACTAAGAGTTTTGCTTCAGAGTTAAAAAATATTGCTAAAAGCACATTATATGTCTCACCAGATTCTCTAAAAAATATAGTCCCGATGAATCCTAAATCCCCTATGTTGTATGGTTTACCTAAAATTCATAAGGATAGCATTCCGATTCGGCCTGTAGTTTCATACTTAGGGGCTCCAGCATACTATTTATCAAAACATTTGAACTATTTAATAAAATCAAAATCAAATTTTCAGCCAAAATTTAGTCTTAAAAATAGCTTAGAGTTAATAGATAAGGTTAAGGATGTCAATTTGCCATACAATTCTAGGTTTTTGTCTTTAGATGTTGAAAGTCTGTTTACAAATGTTCCATATGTTGAGTGTTTACAGATATTGGAAGGTCATTTTGAAAGACAGAGGTTACATCCAGCTGAAGTGGATGAATTGATATCTTTGACTAAGATTTGTATGGAGCAAAACTATTTTCGATTCAATAATCAGTATTTCAGACAGAAGGAAGGTTTAGCTATGGGTTCTCCATTAAGTCCACTTATGGCAGATTTGTTCATGGACAATTTTGAAAATAAATATATTATTGGTCAGCCTAATATTCTTTATTACTACCGTTATGTGGATGACATAATCATGTGTTGGACAGGTACACGGCGTCAAATCGATATATTTGTCAATAAAATTAATCTTTTACATCCCAAAATTAAGTTTAAATTAGATTTAGAAGTTGATAAGTCCCTTAACTTTTTAGATTTGACTATATCAAGAATAGACAATAGGCATGATTTTCAAATTTACAGAAAACCAACTTACACAGACGTTACTATCCCTGCGTCTTCTTGTCATCCTCTACAACATAAATTAGCAGCGTATCGTAGTTTTATTCATAGATTAATGTCGGTACCACTTTCTCAGGTTAATTATTTAAGGGAGCTTAATATTATTTATCACATTGCAGAGAGTAACGGGTACGATAAGAAGATGATTGACGGTCTAATTAAAGGAAAACGTCGTAAAATAGTTCGATCTCTTTTGTATCCAGTGCTTCCTGAAAGACTAGAAAAGTATGTAGGTAGTCTCACTTATTTGGGTTCCATTAGTGATAGGGTTTCAAAAACTTTGTTTAAGAATAAAATAAGAGTAGCATTCAGAACGAGTAATTCATTGAGACAGATTTGTAACGGGAAAGATCAATTAGAAAATTGTAAAAAATCCGGTATATACAAGTTAGTTTGCGATGAATGTAGCGGTGTTTATGTAGGGCAAACAGGTCGTAATTTTCAGATTAGGTATAAGGAACATATTGCAGCTTACAGAAATAATTATCCAGATAGGTCTCATTTTGCTAAACATTTAATCGATTCCGGTCACTCATTAAATAATAATCATACTTTTAATATTTTACACACTTGTAATAAAGGTTTTCGTATGTCAGTGTTAGAAAGTCTAGAGATAACAAAAAGTAATTTCAGCCCATTTACATTGTTGAACGAATTGAATACAGGTATTCCGAGGTCGCCTTTATTGAGAATCTTTGTGACAGATGGCTCGGATAGCGCTCGTACTAGTTCGTTCGTTGTCGGCAATGACGGTGCCGGCACTACTTAAGTGGGGATGGTGGTGCGACTCGCTCACTTTCTGTTGGGCGCTCGGTGAAGCAACACGTATGCGGAGTCCTGCGATGTTGTTGTTTTCCATTTCAGGCTAGCAAGCAGTGAGTCAAGTTCCTGATGATGCTTCGTAGAGAAGCGAAACACGTGTCGTTCTAGTTGAGTAATTTCCTAAGTGTATGTACTTCATAGTTTCAGGTTTCTGGTAGAGAAGTGCGGTTCAAGTTGTGGTACTTTTTTCAGGTTCTTTAAATTTATTATTTATTTTTGTCTTTGTGTATTCGTGTATTTATTATATTGTTTATTATTGTATTATTTTATTTGTTATTATTGTTTTATCTTGTTTTTATTTTATTTTAGTTTCTTATCTATTGTATTTAATTTATTGTACCGATTACTGTACTTTTCCAGGTTCTTTGATGGAAAGTTTGTACTGGAGTATTTTACCTTAGGTTGGACTCTTTGGGGTTCTAGTTGGGTAGTTTCCTAAGAGTATCTACTTCATAGTTTCAGTTTTCTGGTAGGGAGGTGCGGTTAATTTGTGGTACTTTTTTCAGGTTATCTAAATTTATTTATTTAATTTTGTTTACTTGGGTATTAGTGTATTTATTATCTTGTTTATTGTATTATTTTATTTTTATTGTCTTATTTACAGTTTTTATTTAATTTTATTTTCATTTCTTATCTATTGTATTCTTATTTTATTGTACCAATTTACTGTACTTTTCCAGGTTCTTTCCAGGACAGTTTTCTACTGGAGTATTTTACATTGGGTTGGACTCTTTGGGAGCAGATTGGCGGAATTTGTTGCTATATATCTTTGTCCGTTTAGTTTTTTAAAATGGATTTCCGCAAAGTCACGCCTGAATCAATCAATTATCTTAAATCAGCAGGCACAGCTGAACAGGCAAAACTTTACATCAAACTCACTAAGTCACATAGAATTGCCGCGCAAAATGTTTGGTTTAATCAACAATGTAAACATTTAAGAGTAATTCCATCTTACATCAATATTCGTTCAAATATCCATAGTCGAGCAGCTAATATTGCTTTAGGTAGGGCTAGGAATATTTGGTTAGATGAGGAAGTTCGGTACTGGTTTTCAGTTAGGGATAGTTTGAAGAATCATCTTAAAGTTTTGTACACAGAGTTAGCTTTTTCATTACATAATATAGAATTTGATATTTTAGATAGTAAAGCAAGAGAATTTGCTTCAGTTGCAGCTCACAAAAAGTATCTGGTTCAGTCTAGGAAAATAGAAAAATTAGTACGAGGAAACGATAATTCGACAAATAGGGTTAACGATAGTATTAGTAGCGTTCAAGGTAATCAACAAACGTGTCCTCATGTATTCCATCAACGTGTAGAAAACCTTAGTAACGTTCAGTTTTCTATTTCAGAATATTCTCTTCTTGAAAAAGGGCTTAAATATAACATTCAGTCAGTTCCGTCTCAAAAATATTTAGAGTCTTTGGCAGTTGATTCCGAAATGGCAATACACAGAGGAAAGGGGGACGAGTCTATCAAATATCAAGTAGCATCTCAGATTAAAAAATCATTTAGTTCATCCATTGTATCTCCGTTTATTTCAGATTCTCGTATTTATAGATCTATTCAAGACAAAATTAATGATAACAATTTAGTCGTTTCAAAGGCCGATAAGGGTAACACAGTAGTTATTTTGGACAAAAATAGTTATGTTCAGAAGGTTGATGACGTCATTAGGGGTAGTGATTTCGAACTACTTGTATCAGATCCCACTAAGAGTTTTGCTTCAGAGTTAAAAAATATTGCTAAAAGCACATTATATGTCTCACCAGATTCTCTAAAAAATATAGTCCCGATGAATCCTAAATCCCCTATGTTGTATGGTTTACCTAAAATTCATAAGGATAGCATTCCGATTCGGCCTGTAGTTTCATACTTAGGGGCTCCAGCATACTATTTATCAAAACATTTGAACTATTTAATAAAATCAAAATCAAATTTTCAGCCAAAATTTAGTCTTAAAAATAGCTTAGAGTTAATAGATAAGGTTAAGGATGTCAATTTGCCATACAATTCTAGGTTTTTGTCTTTAGATGTTGAAAGTCTGTTTACAAATGTTCCATATGTTGAGTGTTTACAGATATTGGAAGGTCATTTTGAAAGACAGAGGTTACATCCAGCTGAAGTGGATGAATTGATATCTTTGACTAAGATTTGTATGGAGCAAAACTATTTTCGATTCAATAATCAGTATTTCAGACAGAAGGAAGGTTTAGCTATGGGTTCTCCATTAAGTCCACTTATGGCAGATTTGTTCATGGACAATTTTGAAAATAAATATATTATTGGTCAGCCTAATATTCTTTATTACTACCGTTATGTGGATGACATAATCATGTGTTGGACAGGTACACGGCGTCAAATCGATATATTTGTCAATAAAATTAATCTTTTACATCCCAAAATTAAGTTTAAATTAGATTTAGAAGTTGATAAGTCCCTTAACTTTTTAGATTTGACTATATCAAGAATAGACAATAGGCATGATTTTCAAATTTACAGAAAACCAACTTACACAGACGTTACTATCCCTGCGTCTTCTTGTCATCCTCTACAACATAAATTAGCAGCGTATCGTAGTTTTATTCATAGATTAATGTCGGTACCACTTTCTCAGGTTAATTATTTAAGGGAGCTTAATATTATTTATCACATTGCAGAGAGTAACGGGTACGATAAGAAGATGATTGACGGTCTAATTAAAGGAAAACGTCGTAAAATAGTTCGATCTCTTTTGTATCCAGTGCTTCCTGAAAGACTAGAAAAGTATGTAGGTAGTCTCACTTATTTGGGTTCCATTAGTGATAGGGTTTCAAAAACTTTGTTTAAGAATAAAATAAGAGTAGCATTCAGAACGAGTAATTCATTGAGACAGATTTGTAACGGGAAAGATCAATTAGAAAATTGTAAAAAATCCGGTATATACAAGTTAGTTTGCGATGAATGTAGCGGTGTTTATGTAGGGCAAACAGGTCGTAATTTTCAGATTAGGTATAAGGAACATATTGCAGCTTACAGAAATAATTATCCAGATAGGTCTCATTTTGCTAAACATTTAATCGATTCCGGTCACTCATTAAATAATAATCATACTTTTAATATTTTACACACTTGTAATAAAGGTTTTCGTATGTCAGTGTTAGAAAGTCTAGAGATAACAAAAAGTAATTTCAGCCCATTTACATTGTTGAACGAATTGAATACAGGTATTCCGAGGTCGCCTTTATTGAGAATCTTTGTGACAGATGGCTCGGATAGCGCTCGTACTAGTTCGTTCGTTGTCGGCAATGACGGTGCCGGCACTACTTAAGTGGGGATGGTGGTGCGACTCGCTCACTTTCTGTTGGGCGCTCGGTGAAGCAACACGTATGCGGAGTCCTGCGATGTTGTTGTTTTCCATTTCAGGCTAGCAAGCAGTGAGTCAAGTTCCTGATGATGCTTCGTAGAGAAGCGAAACACGTGTCGTTCTAGTTGAGTAATTTCCTAAGTGTATGTACTTCATAGTTTCAGGTTTCTGGTAGAGAAGTGCGGTTCAAGTTGTGGTACTTTTTTCAGGTTCTTTAAATTTATTATTTATTTTTGTCTTTGTGTATTCGTGTATTTATTATATTGTTTATTATTGTATTATTTTATTTGTTATTATTGTTTTATCTTGTTTTTATTTTATTTTAGTTTCTTATCTATTGTATTTAATTTATTGTACCGATTACTGTACTTTTCCAGGTTCTTTGATGGAAAGTTTGTACTGGAGTATTTTACCTTAGGTTGGACTCTTTGGGGTTCTAGTTGGGTAGTTTCCTAAGAGTATCTACTTCATAGTTTCAGTTTTCTGGTAGGGAGGTGCGGTTAATTTGTGGTACTTTTTTCAGGTTATCTAAATTTATTTATTTAATTTTGTTTACTTGGGTATTAGTGTATTTATTATCTTGTTTATTGTATTATTTTATTTTTATTGTCTTATTTACAGTTTTTATTTAATTTTATTTTCATTTCTTATCTATTGTATTCTTATTTTATTGTACCAATTTACTGTACTTTTCCAGGTTCTTTCCAGGACAGTTTTCTACTGGAGTATTTTACATTGGGTTGGACTCTTTGGGAGCAGATTGGCGGAATTTGTTGCTATATATCTTTGTCCGTTTAGTTTTTTAAAATGGATTTCCGCAAAGTCACGCCTGAATCAATCAATTATCTTAAATCAGCAGGCACAGCTGAACAGGCAAAACTTTACATCAAACTCACTAAGTCACATAGAATTGCCGCGCAAAATGTTTGGTTTAATCAACAATGTAAACATTTAAGAGTAATTCCATCTTACATCAATATTCGTTCAAATATCCATAGTCGAGCAGCTAATATTGCTTTAGGTAGGGCTAGGAATATTTGGTTAGATGAGGAAGTTCGGTACTGGTTTTCAGTTAGGGATAGTTTGAAGAATCATCTTAAAGTTTTGTACACAGAGTTAGCTTTTTCATTACATAATATAGAATTTGATATTTTAGATAGTAAAGCAAGAGAATTTGCTTCAGTTGCAGCTCACAAAAAGTATCTGGTTCAGTCTAGGAAAATAGAAAAATTAGTACGAGGAAACGATAATTCGACAAATAGGGTTAACGATAGTATTAGTAGCGTTCAAGGTAATCAACAAACGTGTCCTCATGTATTCCATCAACGTGTAGAAAACCTTAGTAACGTTCAGTTTTCTATTTCAGAATATTCTCTTCTTGAAAAAGGGCTTAAATATAACATTCAGTCAGTTCCGTCTCAAAAATATTTAGAGTCTTTGGCAGTTGATTCCGAAATGGCAATACACAGAGGAAAGGGGGACGAGTCTATCAAATATCAAGTAGCATCTCAGATTAAAAAATCATTTAGTTCATCCATTGTATCTCCGTTTATTTCAGATTCTCGTATTTATAGATCTATTCAAGACAAAATTAATGATAACAATTTAGTCGTTTCAAAGGCCGATAAGGGTAACACAGTAGTTATTTTGGACAAAAATAGTTATGTTCAGAAGGTTGATGACGTCATTAGGGGTAGTGATTTCGAACTACTTGTATCAGATCCCACTAAGAGTTTTGCTTCAGAGTTAAAAAATATTGCTAAAAGCACATTATATGTCTCACCAGATTCTCTAAAAAATATAGTCCCGATGAATCCTAAATCCCCTATGTTGTATGGTTTACCTAAAATTCATAAGGATAGCATTCCGATTCGGCCTGTAGTTTCATACTTAGGGGCTCCAGCATACTATTTATCAAAACATTTGAACTATTTAATAAAATCAAAATCAAATTTTCAGCCAAAATTTAGTCTTAAAAATAGCTTAGAGTTAATAGATAAGGTTAAGGATGTCAATTTGCCATACAATTCTAGGTTTTTGTCTTTAGATGTTGAAAGTCTGTTTACAAATGTTCCATATGTTGAGTGTTTACAGATATTGGAAGGTCATTTTGAAAGACAGAGGTTACATCCAGCTGAAGTGGATGAATTGATATCTTTGACTAAGATTTGTATGGAGCAAAACTATTTTCGATTCAATAATCAGTATTTCAGACAGAAGGAAGGTTTAGCTATGGGTTCTCCATTAAGTCCACTTATGGCAGATTTGTTCATGGACAATTTTGAAAATAAATATATTATTGGTCAGCCTAATATTCTTTATTACTACCGTTATGTGGATGACATAATCATGTGTTGGACAGGTACACGGCGTCAAATCGATATATTTGTCAATAAAATTAATCTTTTACATCCCAAAATTAAGTTTAAATTAGATTTAGAAGTTGATAAGTCCCTTAACTTTTTAGATTTGACTATATCAAGAATAGACAATAGGCATGATTTTCAAATTTACAGAAAACCAACTTACACAGACGTTACTATCCCTGCGTCTTCTTGTCATCCTCTACAACATAAATTAGCAGCGTATCGTAGTTTTATTCATAGATTAATGTCGGTACCACTTTCTCAGGTTAATTATTTAAGGGAGCTTAATATTATTTATCACATTGCAGAGAGTAACGGGTACGATAAGAAGATGATTGACGGTCTAATTAAAGGAAAACGTCGTAAAATAGTTCGATCTCTTTTGTATCCAGTGCTTCCTGAAAGACTAGAAAAGTATGTAGGTAGTCTCACTTATTTGGGTTCCATTAGTGATAGGGTTTCAAAAACTTTGTTTAAGAATAAAATAAGAGTAGCATTCAGAACGAGTAATTCATTGAGACAGATTTGTAACGGGAAAGATCAATTAGAAAATTGTAAAAAATCCGGTATATACAAGTTAGTTTGCGATGAATGTAGCGGTGTTTATGTAGGGCAAACAGGTCGTAATTTTCAGATTAGGTATAAGGAACATATTGCAGCTTACAGAAATAATTATCCAGATAGGTCTCATTTTGCTAAACATTTAATCGATTCCGGTCACTCATTAAATAATAATCATACTTTTAATATTTTACACACTTGTAATAAAGGTTTTCGTATGTCAGTGTTAGAAAGTCTAGAGATAACAAAAAGTAATTTCAGCCCATTTACATTGTTGAACGAATTGAATACAGGTATTCCGAGGTCGCCTTTATTGAGAATCTTTGTGACAGATGGCTCGGATAGCGCTCGTACTAGTTCGTTCGTTGTCGGCAATGACGGTGCCGGCACTACTTAAGTGGGGATGGTGGTGCGACTCGCTCACTTTCTGTTGGGCGCTCGGTGAAGCAACACGTATGCGGAGTCCTGCGATGTTGTTGTTTTCCATTTCAGGCTAGCAAGCAGTGAGTCAAGTTCCTGATGATGCTTCGTAGAGAAGCGAAACACGTGTCGTTCTAGTTGAGTAATTTCCTAAGTGTATGTACTTCATAGTTTCAGGTTTCTGGTAGAGAAGTGCGGTTCAAGTTGTGGTACTTTTTTCAGGTTCTTTAAATTTATTATTTATTTTTGTCTTTGTGTATTCGTGTATTTATTATATTGTTTATTATTGTATTATTTTATTTGTTATTATTGTTTTATCTTGTTTTTATTTTATTTTAGTTTCTTATCTATTGTATTTAATTTATTGTACCGATTACTGTACTTTTCCAGGTTCTTTGATGGAAAGTTTGTACTGGAGTATTTTACCTTAGGTTGGACTCTTTGGGGTTCTAGTTGGGTAGTTTCCTAAGAGTATCTACTTCATAGTTTCAGTTTTCTGGTAGGGAGGTGCGGTTAATTTGTGGTACTTTTTTCAGGTTATCTAAATTTATTTATTTAATTTTGTTTACTTGGGTATTAGTGTATTTATTATCTTGTTTATTGTATTATTTTATTTTTATTGTCTTATTTACAGTTTTTATTTAATTTTATTTTCATTTCTTATCTATTGTATTCTTATTTTATTGTACCAATTTACTGTACTTTTCCAGGTTCTTTCCAGGACAGTTTTCTACTGGAGTATTTTACATTGGGTTGGACTCTTTGGGAGCAGATTGGCGGAATTTGTTGCTATATATCTTTGTCCGTTTAGTTTTTTAAAATGGATTTCCGCAAAGTCACGCCTGAATCAATCAATTATCTTAAATCAGCAGGCACAGCTGAACAGGCAAAACTTTACATCAAACTCACTAAGTCACATAGAATTGCCGCGCAAAATGTTTGGTTTAATCAACAATGTAAACATTTAAGAGTAATTCCATCTTACATCAATATTCGTTCAAATATCCATAGTCGAGCAGCTAATATTGCTTTAGGTAGGGCTAGGAATATTTGGTTAGATGAGGAAGTTCGGTACTGGTTTTCAGTTAGGGATAGTTTGAAGAATCATCTTAAAGTTTTGTACACAGAGTTAGCTTTTTCATTACATAATATAGAATTTGATATTTTAGATAGTAAAGCAAGAGAATTTGCTTCAGTTGCAGCTCACAAAAAGTATCTGGTTCAGTCTAGGAAAATAGAAAAATTAGTACGAGGAAACGATAATTCGACAAATAGGGTTAACGATAGTATTAGTAGCGTTCAAGGTAATCAACAAACGTGTCCTCATGTATTCCATCAACGTGTAGAAAACCTTAGTAACGTTCAGTTTTCTATTTCAGAATATTCTCTTCTTGAAAAAGGGCTTAAATATAACATTCAGTCAGTTCCGTCTCAAAAATATTTAGAGTCTTTGGCAGTTGATTCCGAAATGGCAATACACAGAGGAAAGGGGGACGAGTCTATCAAATATCAAGTAGCATCTCAGATTAAAAAATCATTTAGTTCATCCATTGTATCTCCGTTTATTTCAGATTCTCGTATTTATAGATCTATTCAAGACAAAATTAATGATAACAATTTAGTCGTTTCAAAGGCCGATAAGGGTAACACAGTAGTTATTTTGGACAAAAATAGTTATGTTCAGAAGGTTGATGACGTCATTAGGGGTAGTGATTTCGAACTACTTGTATCAGATCCCACTAAGAGTTTTGCTTCAGAGTTAAAAAATATTGCTAAAAGCACATTATATGTCTCACCAGATTCTCTAAAAAATATAGTCCCGATGAATCCTAAATCCCCTATGTTGTATGGTTTACCTAAAATTCATAAGGATAGCATTCCGATTCGGCCTGTAGTTTCATACTTAGGGGCTCCAGCATACTATTTATCAAAACATTTGAACTATTTAATAAAATCAAAATCAAATTTTCAGCCAAAATTTAGTCTTAAAAATAGCTTAGAGTTAATAGATAAGGTTAAGGATGTCAATTTGCCATACAATTCTAGGTTTTTGTCTTTAGATGTTGAAAGTCTGTTTACAAATGTTCCATATGTTGAGTGTTTACAGATATTGGAAGGTCATTTTGAAAGACAGAGGTTACATCCAGCTGAAGTGGATGAATTGATATCTTTGACTAAGATTTGTATGGAGCAAAACTATTTTCGATTCAATAATCAGTATTTCAGACAGAAGGAAGGTTTAGCTATGGGTTCTCCATTAAGTCCACTTATGGCAGATTTGTTCATGGACAATTTTGAAAATAAATATATTATTGGTCAGCCTAATATTCTTTATTACTACCGTTATGTGGATGACATAATCATGTATTGGACAGGTACACGGCGTCAAATCGATATATTTGTCAATAAAATTAATCTTTTACATCCCAAAATTAAGTTTAAATTAGATTTAGAAGTTGATAAGTCCCTTAACTTTTTAGATTTGACTATATCAAGAATAGACAATAGGCATGATTTTCAAATTTACAGAAAACCAACTTACACAGACGTTACTATCCCTGCGTCTTCTTGTCATCCTCTACAACATAAATTAGCAGCGTATCGTAGTTTTATTCATAGATTAATGTCGGTACCACTTTCTCAGGTTAATTATTTAAGGGAGCTTAATATTATTTATCACATTGCAGAGAGTAACGGGTACGATAAGAAGATGATTGACGGTCTAATTAAAGGAAAACGTCGTAAAATAGTTCGATCTCTTTTGTATCCAGTGCTTCCTGAAAGACTAGAAAAGTATGTAGGTAGTCTCACTTATTTGGGTTCCATTAGTGATAGGGTTTCAAAAACTTTGTTTAAGAATAAAATAAGAGTAGCATTCAGAACGAGTAATTCATTGAGACAGATTTGTAACGGGAAAGATCAATTAGAAAATTGTAAAAAATCCGGTATATACAAGTTAGTTTGCGATGAATGTAGCGGTGTTTATGTAGGGCAAACAGGTCGTAATTTTCAGATTAGGTATAAGGAACATATTGCAGCTTACAGAAATAATTATCCAGATAGGTCTCATTTTGCTAAACATTTAATCGATTCCGGTCACTCATTAAATAATAATCATACTTTTAATATTTTACACACTTGTAATAAAGGTTTTCGTATGTCAGTGTTAGAAAGTCTAGAGATAACAAAAAGTAATTTCAGCCCATTTACATTGTTGAACGAATTGAATACAGGTATTCCGAGGTCGCCTTTATTGAGAATCTTTGTGACAGATGGCTCGGATAGCGCTCGTACTAGTTCGTTCGTTGTCGGCAATGACGGTGCCGGCACTACTTAAGTGGGGATGGTGGTGCGACTCGCTCACTTTCTGTTGGGCGCTCGGTGAAGCAACACGTATGCGGAGTCCTGCGATGTTGTTGTTTTCCATTTCAGGCTAGCAAGCAGTGAGTCAAGTTCCTGATGATGCTTCGTAGAGAAGCGAAACACGTGTCGTTCTAGTTGAGTAATTTCCTAAGTGTATGTACTTCATAGTTTCAGGTTTCTGGTAGAGAAGTGCGGTTCAAGTTGTGGTACTTTTTTCAGGTTCTTTAAATTTATTATTTATTTTTGTCTTTGTGTATTCGTGTATTTATTATATTGTTTATTATTGTATTATTTTATTTGTTATTATTGTTTTATCTTGTTTTTATTTTATTTTAGTTTCTTATCTATTGTATTTAATTTATTGTACCGATTACTGTACTTTTCCAGGTTCTTTGATGGAAAGTTTGTACTGGAGTATTTTACCTTAGGTTGGACTCTTTGGGGTTCTAGTTGGGTAGTTTCCTAAGAGTATCTACTTCATAGTTTCAGTTTTCTGGTAGGGAGGTGCGGTTAATTTGTGGTACTTTTTTCAGGTTATCTAAATTTATTTATTTAATTTTGTTTACTTGGGTATTAGTGTATTTATTATCTTGTTTATTGTATTATTTTATTTTTATTGTCTTATTTACAGTTTTTATTTAATTTTATTTTCATTTCTTATCTATTGTATTCTTATTTTATTGTACCAATTTACTGTACTTTTCCAGGTTCTTTCCAGGACAGTTTTCTACTGGAGTATTTTACATTGGGTTGGACTCTTTGGGAGCAGATTGGCGGAATTTGTTGCTATATATCTTTGTCCGTTTAGTTTTTTAAAATGGATTTCCGCAAAGTCACGCCTGAATCAATCAATTATCTTAAATCAGCAGGCACAGCTGAACAGGCAAAACTTTACATCAAACTCACTAAGTCACATAGAATTGCCGCGCAAAATGTTTGGTTTAATCAACAATGTAAACATTTAAGAGTAATTCCATCTTACATCAATATTCGTTCAAATATCCATAGTCGAGCAGCTAATATTGCTTTAGGTAGGGCTAGGAATATTTGGTTAGATGAGGAAGTTCGGTACTGGTTTTCAGTTAGGGATAGTTTGAAGAATCATCTTAAAGTTTTGTACACAGAGTTAGCTTTTTCATTACATAATATAGAATTTGATATTTTAGATAGTAAAGCAAGAGAATTTGCTTCAGTTGCAGCTCACAAAAAGTATCTGGTTCAGTCTAGGAAAATAGAAAAATTAGTACGAGGAAACGATAATTCGACAAATAGGGTTAACGATAGTATTAGTAGCGTTCAAGGTAATCAACAAACGTGTCCTCATGTATTCCATCAACGTGTAGAAAACCTTAGTAACGTTCAGTTTTCTATTTCAGAATATTCTCTTCTTGAAAAAGGGCTTAAATATAACATTCAGTCAGTTCCGTCTCAAAAATATTTAGAGTCTTTGGCAGTTGATTCCGAAATGGCAATACACAGAGGAAAGGGGGACGAGTCTATCAAATATCAAGTAGCATCTCAGATTAAAAAATCATTTAGTTCATCCATTGTATCTCCGTTTATTTCAGATTCTCGTATTTATAGATCTATTCAAGACAAAATTAATGATAACAATTTAGTCGTTTCAAAGGCCGATAAGGGTAACACAGTAGTTATTTTGGACAAAAATAGTTATGTTCAGAAGGTTGATGACGTCATTAGGGGTAGTGATTTCGAACTACTTGTATCAGATCCCACTAAGAGTTTTGCTTCAGAGTTAAAAAATATTGCTAAAAGCACATTATATGTCTCACCAGATTCTCTAAAAAATATAGTCCCGATGAATCCTAAATCCCCTATGTTGTATGGTTTACCTAAAATTCATAAGGATAGCATTCCGATTCGGCCTGTAGTTTCATACTTAGGGGCTCCAGCATACTATTTATCAAAACATTTGAACTATTTAATAAAATCAAAATCAAATTTTCAGCCAAAATTTAGTCTTAAAAATAGCTTAGAGTTAATAGATAAGGTTAAGGATGTCAATTTGCCATACAATTCTAGGTTTTTGTCTTTAGATGTTGAAAGTCTGTTTACAAATGTTCCATATGTTGAGTGTTTACAGATATTGGAAGGTCATTTTGAAAGACAGAGGTTACATCCAGCTGAAGTGGATGAATTGATATCTTTGACTAAGATTTGTATGGAGCAAAACTATTTTCGATTCAATAATCAGTATTTCAGACAGAAGGAAGGTTTAGCTATGGGTTCTCCATTAAGTCCACTTATGGCAGATTTGTTCATGGACAATTTTGAAAATAAATATATTATTGGTCAGCCTAATATTCTTTATTACTACCGTTATGTGGATGACATAATCATGTGTTGGACAGGTACACGGCGTCAAATCGATATATTTGTCAATAAAATTAATCTTTTACATCCCAAAATTAAGTTTAAATTAGATTTAGAAGTTGATAAGTCCCTTAACTTTTTAGATTTGACTATATCAAGAATAGACAATAGGCATGATTTTCAAATTTACAGAAAACCAACTTACACAGACGTTACTATCCCTGCGTCTTCTTGTCATCCTCTACAACATAAATTAGCAGCGTATCGTAGTTTTATTCATAGATTAATGTCGGTACCACTTTCTCAGGTTAATTATTTAAGGGAGCTTAATATTATTTATCACATTGCAGAGAGTAACGGGTACGATAAGAAGATGATTGACGGTCTAATTAAAGGAAAACGTCGTAAAATAGTTCGATCTCTTTTGTATCCAGTGCTTCCTGAAAGACTAGAAAAGTATGTAGGTAGTCTCACTTATTTGGGTTCCATTAGTGATAGGGTTTCAAAAACTTTGTTTAAGAATAAAATAAGAGTAGCATTCAGAACGAGTAATTCATTGAGACAGATTTGTAACGGGAAAGATCAATTAGAAAATTGTAAAAAATCCGGTATATACAAGTTAGTTTGCGATGAATGTAGCGGTGTTTATGTAGGGCAAACAGGTCGTAATTTTCAGATTAGGTATAAGGAACATATTGCAGCTTACAGAAATAATTATCCAGATAGGTCTCATTTTGCTAAACATTTAATCGATTCCGGTCACTCATTAAATAATAATCATACTTTTAATATTTTACACACTTGTAATAAAGGTTTTCGTATGTCAGTGTTAGAAAGTCTAGAGATAACAAAAAGTAATTTCAGCCCATTTACATTGTTGAACGAATTGAATACAGGTATTCCGAGGTCGCCTTTATTGAGAATCTTTGTGACAGATGGCTCGGATAGCGCTCGTACTAGTTCGTTCGTTGTCGGCAATGACGGTGCCGGCACTACTTAAGTGGGGATGGTGGTGCGACTCGCTCACTTTCTGTTGGGCGCTCGGTGAAGCAACACGTATGCGGAGTCCTGCGATGTTGTTGTTTTCCATTTCAGGCTAGCAAGCAGTGAGTCAAGTTCCTGATGATGCTTCGTAGAGAAGCGAAACACGTGTCGTTCTAGTTGAGTAATTTCCTAAGTGTATGTACTTCATAGTTTCAGGTTTCTGGTAGAGAAGTGCGGTTCAAGTTGTGGTACTTTTTTCAGGTTCTTTAAATTTATTATTTATTTTTGTCTTTGTGTATTCGTGTATTTATTATATTGTTTATTATTGTATTATTTTATTTGTTATTATTGTTTTATCTTGTTTTTATTTTATTTTAGTTTCTTATCTATTGTATTTAATTTATTGTACCGATTACTGTACTTTTCCAGGTTCTTTGATGGAAAGTTTGTACTGGAGTATTTTACCTTAGGTTGGACTCTTTGGGGTTCTAGTTGGGTAGTTTCCTAAGAGTATCTACTTCATAGTTTCAGTTTTCTGGTAGGGAGGTGCGGTTAATTTGTGGTACTTTTTTCAGGTTATCTAAATTTATTTATTTAATTTTGTTTACTTGGGTATTAGTGTATTTATTATCTTGTTTATTGTATTATTTTATTTTTATTGTCTTATTTACAGTTTTTATTTAATTTTATTTTCATTTCTTATCTATTGTATTCTTATTTTATTGTACCAATTTACTGTACTTTTCCAGGTTCTTTCCAGGACAGTTTTCTACTGGAGTATTTTACATTGGGTTGGACTCTTTGGGAGCAGATTGGCGGAATTTGTTGCTATATATCTTTGTCCGTTTAGTTTTTTAAAATGGATTTCCGCAAAGTCACG
The DNA here is from genome assembly GCA_912999785.1 of Hydriomena furcata. Lineage (NCBI taxonomy): Eukaryota > Metazoa > Arthropoda > Insecta > Lepidoptera > Geometridae > Hydriomena > Hydriomena furcata. Next base: position 9,547,244 of record OU538848.1, read on the forward strand.
CCTGAATCAATCAATTATCTTAAATCAGCAGGCACAGCTGAACAGGCAAAACTTTACATCAAACTCACTAAGTCACATAGAATTGCCGCGCAAAATGTTTGGTTTAATCAACAATGTAAACATTTAAGAGTAATTCCATCTTACATCAATATTCGTTCAAATATCCATAGTCGAGCAGCTAATATTGCTTTAGGTAGGGCTAGGAATATTTGGTTAGATGAGGAAGTTCGGTACTGGTTTTCAGTTAGGGATAGTTTGAAGAATCATCTTAAAGTTTTGTACACAGAGTTAGCTTTTTCATTACATAATATAGAATTTGATATTTTAGATAGTAAAGCAAGAGAATTTGCTTCAGTTGCAGCTCACAAAAAGTATCTGGTTCAGTCTAGGAAAATAGAAAAATTAGTACGAGGAAACGATAATTCGACAAATAGGGTTAACGATAGTATTAGTAGCGTTCAAGGTAATCAACAAACGTGTCCTCATGTATTCCATCAACGTGTAGAAAACCTTAGTAACGTTCAGTTTTCTATTTCAGAATATTCTCTTCTTGAAAAAGGGCTTAAATATAACATTCAGTCAGTTCCGTCTCAAAAATATTTAGAGTCTTTGGCAGTTGATTCCGAAATGGCAATACACAGAGGAAAGGGGGACGAGTCTATCAAATATCAAGTAGCATCTCAGATTAAAAAATTTAGTTCATCCATTGTATCTCCGTTTATTTCAGATTCTCGTATTTATAGATCTATTCAAGACAAAATTAATGATAACAATTTAGTCGTTTCAAAGGCCGATAAGGGTAACACAGTAGTTATTTTGGACAAAAATAGTTATGTTCAGAAGGTTGATGACGTCATTAGGGGTAGTGATTTCGAACTACTTGTATCAGATCCCACTAAGAGTTTTGCTTCAGAGTTAAAAAATATTGCTAAAAGCACATTATATGTCTCACCAGATTCTCTAAAAAATATAGTCCCGATGAATCCTAAATCCCCTATGTTGTATGGTTTACCTAAAATTCATAAGGATAGCATTCCGATTCGGCCTGTAGTTTCATACTTAGGGGCTCCAGCATACTATTTATCAAAACATTTGAACTATTTAATAAAATCAAAATCAAATTTTCAGCCAAAATTTAGTCTTAAAAATAGCTTAGAGTTAATAGATAAGGTTAAGGATGTCAATTTGCCATACAATTCTAGGTTTTTGTCTTTAGATGTTGAAAGTCTGTTTACAAATGTTCCATATGTTGAGTGTTTACAGATATTGGAAGGTCATTTTGAAAGACAGAGGTTACATCCAGCTGAAGTGGATGAATTGATATCTTTGACTAAGATTTGTATGGAGCAAAACTATTTTCGATTCAATAATCAGTATTTCAGACAGAAGGAAGGTTTAGCTATGGGTTCTCCATTAAGTCCACTTATGGCAGATTTGTTCATGGACAATTTTGAAAATAAATATATTATTGGTCAGCCTAATATTCTTTATTACTACCGTTATGTGGATGACATAATCATGTGTTGGACAGGTACACGGCGTCAAATCGATATATTTGTCAATAAAATTAATCTTTTACATCCCAAAATTAAGTTTAAATTAGATTTAGAAGTTGATAAGTCCCTTAACTTTTTAGATTTGACTATATCAAGAATAGACAATAGGCATGATTTTCAAATTTACAGAAAACCAACTTACACAGACGTTACTATCCCTGCGTCTTCTTGTCATCCTCTACAACATAAATTAGCAGCGTATCGTAGTTTTATTCATAGATTAATGTCGGTACCACTTTCTCAGGTTAATTATTTAAGGGAGCTTAATATTATTTATCACATTGCAGAGAGTAACGGGTACGATAAGAAGATGATTGACGGTCTAATTAAAGGAAAACGTCGTAAAATAGTTCGATCTCTTTTGTATCCAGTGCTTCCTGAAAGACTAGAAAAGTATGTAGGTAGTCTCACTTATTTGGGTTCCATTAGTGATAGGGTTTCAAAAACTTTGTTTAAGAATAAAATAAGAGTAGCATTCAGAACGAGTAATTCATTGAGACAGATTTGTAACGGGAAAGATCAATTAGAAAATTGTAAAAAATCCGGTATATACAAGTTAGTTTGCGATGAATGTAGCGGTGTTTATGTAGGGCAAACAGGTCGTAATTTTCAGATTAGGTATAAGGAACATATTGCAGCTTACAGAAATAATTATCCAGATAGGTCTCATTTTGCTAAACATTTAATCGATTCCGGTCACTCATTAAATAATAATCATACTTTTAATATTTTACACACTTGTAATAAAGGTTTTCGTATGTCAGTGTTAGAAAGTCTAGAGATAACAAAAAGTAATTTCAGCCCATTTACATTGTTGAACGAATTGAATACAGGTATTCCGAGGTCGCCTTTATTGAGAATCTTTGTGACAGATGGCTCGGATAGCGCTCGTACTAGTTCGTTCGTTGTCGGCAATGACGGTGCCGGCACTACTTAAGTGGGGATGGTGGTGCGACTCGCTCACTTTCTGTTGGGCGCTCGGTGAAGCAACACGTATGCGGAGTCCTGCGATGTTGTTGTTTTCCATTTCAGGCTAGCAAGCAGTGAGTCAAGTTCCTGATGATGCTTCGTAGAGAAGCGAAACACGTGTCGTTCTAGTTGAGTAATTTCCTAAGTGTATGTACTTCATAGTTTCAGGTTTCTGGTAGAGAAGTGCGGTTCAAGTTGTGGTACTTTTTTCAGGTTCTTTAAATTTATTATTTATTTTTGTCTTTGTGTATTCGTGTATTTATTATATTGTTTATTATTGTATTATTTTATTTGTTATTATTGTTTTATCTTGTTTTTATTTTATTTTAGTTTCTTATCTATTGTATTTAATTTATTGTACCGATTACTGTACTTTTCCAGGTTCTTTGATGGAAAGTTTGTACTGGAGTATTTTACCTTAGGTTGGACTCTTTGGGGTTCTAGTTGGGTAGTTTCCTAAGAGTATCTACTTCATAGTTTCAGTTTTCTGGTAGGGAGGTGCGGTTAATTTGTGGTACTTTTTTCAGGTTATCTAAATTTATTTATTTAATTTTGTTTACTTGGGTATTAGTGTATTTATTATCTTGTTTATTGTATTATTTTATTTTTATTGTCTTATTTACAGTTTTTATTTAATTTTATTTTCATTTCTTATCTATTGTATTCTTATTTTATTGTACCAATTTACTGTACTTTTCCAGGTTCTTTCCAGGACAGTTTTCTACTGGAGTATTTTACATTGGGTTGGACTCTTTGGGAGCAGATTGGCGGAATTTGTTGCTATATATCTTTGTCCGTTTAGTTTTTTAAAATGGATTTCCGCAAAGTCACGCCTGAATCAATCAATTATCTTAAATCAGCAGGCACAGCTGAACAGGCAAAACTTTACATCAAACTCACTAAGTCACATAGAATTGCCGCGCAAAATGTTTGGTTTAATCAACAATGTAAACATTTAAGAGTAATTCCATCTTACATCAATATTCGTTCAAATATCCATAGTCGAGCAGCTAATATTGCTTTAGGTAGGGCTAGGAATATTTGGTTAGATGAGGAAGTTCGGTACTGGTTTTCAGTTAGGGATAGTTTGAAGAATCATCTTAAAGTTTTGTACACAGAGTTAGCTTTTTCATTACATAATATAGAATTTGATATTTTAGATAGTAAAGCAAGAGAATTTGCTTCAGTTGCAGCTCACAAAAAGTATCTGGTTCAGTCTAGGAAAATAGAAAAATTAGTACGAGGAAACGATAATTCGACAAATAGGGTTAACGATAGTATTAGTAGCGTTCAAGGTAATCAACAAACGTGTCCTCATGTATTCCATCAACGTGTAGAAAACCTTAGTAACGTTCAGTTTTCTATTTCAGAATATTCTCTTCTTGAAAAAGGGCTTAAATATAACATTCAGTCAGTTCCGTCTCAAAAATATTTAGAGTCTTTGGCAGTTGATTCCGAAATGGCAATACACAGAGGAAAGGGGGACGAGTCTATCAAATATCAAGTAGCATCTCAGATTAAAAAATCATTTAGTTCATCCATTGTATCTCCGTTTATTTCAGATTCTCGTATTTATAGATCTATTCAAGACAAAATTAATGATAACAATTTAGTCGTTTCAAAGGCCGATAAGGGTAACACAGTAGTTATTTTGGACAAAAATAGTTATGTTCAGAAGGTTGATGACGTCATTAGGGGTAGTGATTTCGAACTACTTGTATCAGATCCCACTAAGAGTTTTGCTTCAGAGTTAAAAAATATTGCTAAAAGCACATTATATGTCTCACCAGATTCTCTAAAAAATATAGTCCCGATGAATCCTAAATCCCCTATGTTGTATGGTTTACCTAAAATTCATAAGGATAGCATTCCGATTCGGCCTGTAGTTTCATACTTAGGGGCTCCAGCATACTATTTATCAAAACATTTGAACTATTTAATAAAATCAAAATCAAATTTTCAGCCAAAATTTAGTCTTAAAAATAGCTTAGAGTTAATAGATAAGGTTAAGGATGTCAATTTGCCATACAATTCTAGGTTTTTGTCTTTAGATGTTGAAAGTCTGTTTACAAATGTTCCATATGTTGAGTGTTTACAGATATTGGAAGGTCATTTTGAAAGACAGAGGTTACATCCAGCTGAAGTGGATGAATTGATATCTTTGACTAAGATTTGTATGGAGCAAAACTATTTTCGATTCAATAATCAGTATTTCAGACAGAAGGAAGGTTTAGCTATGGGTTCTCCATTAAGTCCACTTATGGCAGATTTGTTCATGGACAATTTTGAAAATAAATATATTATTGGTCAGCCTAATATTCTTTATTACTACCGTTATGTGGATGACATAATCATGTGTTGGACAGGTACACGGCGTCAAATCGATATATTTGTCAATAAAATTAATCTTTTACATCCCAAAATTAAGTTTAAATTAGATTTAGAAGTTGATAAGTCCCTTAACTTTTTAGATTTGACTATATCAAGAATAGACAATAGGCATGATTTTCAAATTTACAGAAAACCAACTTACACAGACGTTACTATCCCTGCGTCTTCTTGTCATCCTCTACAACATAAATTAGCAGCGTATCGTAGTTTTATTCATAGATTAATGTCGGTACCACTTTCTCAGGTTAATTATTTAAGGGAGCTTAATATTATTTATCACATTGCAGAGAGTAACGGGTACGATAAGAAGATGATTGACGGTCTAATTAAAGGAAAACGTCGTAAAATAGTTCGATCTCTTTTGTATCCAGTGCTTCCTGAAAGACTAGAAAAGTATGTAGGTAGTCTCACTTATTTGGGTTCCATTAGTGATAGGGTTTCAAAAACTTTGTTTAAGAATAAAATAAGAGTAGCATTCAGAACGAGTAATTCATTGAGACAGATTTGTAACGGGAAAGATCAATTAGAAAATTGTAAAAAATCCGGTATATACAAGTTAGTTTGCGATGAATGTAGCGGTGTTTATGTAGGGCAAACAGGTCGTAATTTTCAGATTAGGTATAAGGAACATATTGCAGCTTACAGAAATAATTATCCAGATAGGTCTCATTTTGCTAAACATTTAATCGATTCCGGTCACTCATTAAATAATAATCATACTTTTAATATTTTACACACTTGTAATAAAGGTTTTCGTATGTCAGTGTTAGAAAGTCTAGAGATAACAAAAAGTAATTTCAGCCCATTTACATTGTTGAACGAATTGAATACAGGTATTCCGAGGTCGCCTTTATTGAGAATCTTTGTGACAGATGGCTCGGATAGCGCTCGTACTAGTTCGTTCGTTGTCGGCAATGACGGTGCCGGCACTACTTAAGTGGGGATGGTGGTGCGACTCGCTCACTTTCTGTTGGGCGCTCGGTGAAGCAACACGTATGCGGAGTCCTGCGATGTTGTTGTTTTCCATTTCAGGCTAGCAAGCAGTGAGTCAAGTTCCTGATGATGCTTCGTAGAGAAGCGAAACACGTGTCGTTCTAGTTGAGTAATTTCCTAAGTGTATGTACTTCATAGTTTCAGGTTTCTGGTAGAGAAGTGCGGTTCAAGTTGTGGTACTTTTTTCAGGTTCTTTAAATTTATTATTTATTTTTGTCTTTGTGTATTCGTGTATTTATTATATTGTTTATTATTGTATTATTTTATTTGTTATTATTGTTTTATCTTGTTTTTATTTTATTTTAGTTTCTTATCTATTGTATTTAATTTATTGTACCGATTACTGTACTTTTCCAGGTTCTTTGATGGAAAGTTTGTACTGGAGTATTTTACCTTAGGTTGGACTCTTTGGGGTTCTAGTTGGGTAGTTTCCTAAGAGTATCTACTTCATAGTTTCAGTTTTCTGGTAGGGAGGTGCGGTTAATTTGTGGTACTTTTTTCAGGTTATCTAAATTTATTTATTTAATTTTGTTTACTTGGGTATTAGTGTATTTATTATCTTGTTTATTGTATTATTTTATTTTTATTGTCTTATTTACAGTTTTTATTTAATTTTATTTTCATTTCTTATCTATTGTATTCTTATTTTATTGTACCAATTTACTGTACTTTTCCAGGTTCTTTCCAGGACAGTTTTCTACTGGAGTATTTTACATTGGGTTGGACTCTTTGGGAGCAGATTGGCGGAATTTGTTGCTATATATCTTTGTCCGTTTAGTTTTTTAAAATGGATTTCCGCAAAGTCACGCCTGAATCAATCAATTATCTTAAATCAGCAGGCACAGCTGAACAGGCAAAACTTTACATCAAACTCACTAAGTCACATAGAATTGCCGCGCAAAATGTTTGGTTTAATCAACAATGTAAACATTTAAGAGTAATTCCATCTTACATCAATATTCGTTCAAATATCCATAGTCGAGCAGCTAATATTGCTTTAGGTAGGGCTAGGAATATTTGGTTAGATGAGGAAGTTCGGTACTGGTTTTCAGTTAGGGATAGTTTGAAGAATCATCTTAAAGTTTTGTACACAGAGTTAGCTTTTTCATTACATAATATAGAATTTGATATTTTAGATAGTAAAGCAAGAGAATTTGCTTCAGTTGCAGCTCACAAAAAGTATCTGGTTCAGTCTAGGAAAATAGAAAAATTAGTACGAGGAAACGATAATTCGACAAATAGGGTTAACGATAGTATTAGTAGCGTTCAAGGTAATCAACAAACGTGTCCTCATGTATTCCATCAACGTGTAGAAAACCTTAGTAACGTTCAGTTTTCTATTTCAGAATATTCTCTTCTTGAAAAAGGGCTTAAATATAACATTCAGTCAGTTCCGTCTCAAAAATATTTAGAGTCTTTGGCAGTTGATTCCGAAATGGCAATACACAGAGGAAAGGGGGACGAGTCTATCAAATATCAAGTAGCATCTCAGATTAAAAAATCATTTAGTTCATCCATTGTATCTCCGTTTATTTCAGATTCTCGTATTTATAGATCTATTCAAGACAAAATTAATGATAACAATTTAGTCGTTTCAAAGGCCGATAAGGGTAACACAGTAGTTATTTTGGACAAAAATAGTTATGTTCAGAAGGTTGATGACGTCATTAGGGGTAGTGATTTCGAACTACTTGTATCAGATCCCACTAAGAGTTTTGCTTCAGAGTTAAAAAATATTGCTAAAAGCACATTATATGTCTCACCAGATTCTCTAAAAAATATAGTCCCGATGAATCCTAAATCCCCTATGTTGTATGGTTTACCTAAAATTCATAAGGATAGCATTCCGATTCGGCCTGTAGTTTCATACTTAGGGGCTCCAGCATACTATTTATCAAAACATTTGAACTATTTAATAAAATCAAAATCAAATTTTCAGCCAAAATTTAGTCTTAAAAATAGCTTAGAGTTAATAGATAAGGTTAAGGATGTCAATTTGCCATACAATTCTAGGTTTTTGTCTTTAGATGTTGAAAGTCTGTTTACAAATGTTCCATATGTTGAGTGTTTACAGATATTGGAAGGTCATTTTGAAAGACAGAGGTTACATCCAGCTGAAGTGGATGAATTGATATCTTTGACTAAGATTTGTATGGAGCAAAACTATTTTCGATTCAATAATCAGTATTTCAGACAGAAGGAAGGTTTAGCTATGGGTTCTCCATTAAGTCCACTTATGGCAGATTTGTTCATGGACAATTTTGAAAATAAATATATTATTGGTCAGCCTAATATTCTTTATTACTACCGTTATGTGGATGACATAATCATGTGTTGGACAGGTACACGGCGTCAAATCGATATATTTGTCAATAAAATTAATCTTTTACATCCCAAAATTAAGTTTAAATTAGATTTAGAAGTTGATAAGTCCCTTAACTTTTTAGATTTGACTATATCAAGAATAGACAATAGGCATGATTTTCAAATTTACAGAAAACCAACTTACACAGACGTTACTATCCCTGCGTCTTCTTGTCATCCTCTACAACATAAATTAGCAGCGTATCGTAGTTTTATTCATAGATTAATGTCGGTACCACTTTCTCAGGTTAATTATTTAAGGGAGCTTAATATTATTTATCACATTGCAGAGAGTAACGGGTACGATAAGAAGATGATTGACGGTCTAATTAAAGGAAAACGTCGTAAAATAGTTCGATCTCTTTTGTATCCAGTGCTTCCTGAAAGACTAGAAAAGTATGTAGGTAGTCTCACTTATTTGGGTTCCATTAGTGATAGGGTTTCAAAAACTTTGTTTAAGAATAAAATAAGAGTAGCATTCAGAACGAGTAATTCATTGAGACAGATTTGTAACGGGAAAGATCAATTAGAAAATTGTAAAAAATCCGGTATATACAAGTTAGTTTGCGATGAATGTAGCGGTGTTTATGTAGGGCAAACAGGTCGTAATTTTCAGATTAGGTATAAGGAACATATTGCAGCTTACAGAAATAATTATCCAGATAGGTCTCATTTTGCTAAACATTTAATCGATTCCGGTCACTCATTAAATAATAATCATACTTTTAATATTTTACACACTTGTAATAAAGGTTTTCGTATGTCAGTGTTAGAAAGTCTAGAGATAACAAAAAGTAATTTCAGCCCATTTACATTGTTGAACGAATTGAATACAGGTATTCCGAGGTCGCCTTTATTGAGAATCTTTGTGACAGATGGCTCGGATAGCGCTCGTACTAGTTCGTTCGTTGTCGGCAATGACGGTGCCGGCACTACTTAAGTGGGGATGGTGGTGCGACTCGCTCACTTTCTGTTGGGCGCTCGGTGAAGCAACACGTATGCGGAGTCCTGCGATGTTGTTGTTTTCCATTTCAGGCTAGCAAGCAGTGAGTCAAGTTCCTGATGATGCTTCGTAGAGAAGCGAAACACGTGTCGTTCTAGTTGAGTAATTTCCTAAGTGTATGTACTTCATAGTTTCAGGTTTCTGGTAGAGAAGTGCGGTTCAAGTTGTGGTACTTTTTTCAGGTTCTTTAAATTTATTATTTATTTTTGTCTTTGTGTATTCGTGTATTTATTATATTGTTTATTATTGTATTATTTTATTTGTTATTATTGTTTTATCTTGTTTTTATTTTATTTTAGTTTCTTATCTATTGTATTTAATTTATTGTACCGATTACTGTACTTTTCCAGGTTCTTTGATGGAAAGTTTGTACTGGAGTATTTTACCTTAGGTTGGACTCTTTGGGGTTCTAGTTGGGTAGTTTCCTAAGAGTATCTACTTCATAGTTTCAGTTTTCTGGTAGGGAGGTGCGGTTAATTTGTGGTACTTTTTTCAGGTTATCTAAATTTATTTATTTAATTTTGTTTACTTGGGTATTAGTGTATTTATTATCTTGTTTATTGTATTATTTTATTTTTATTGTCTTATTTACAGTTTTTATTTAATTTTATTTTCATTTCTTATCTATTGTATTCTTATTTTATTGTACCAATTTACTGTACTTTTCCAGGTTCTTTCCAGGACAGTTTTCTACTGGAGTATTTTACATTGGGTTGGACTCTTTGGGAGCAGATTGGCGGAATTTGTTGCTATATATCTTTGTCCGTTTAGTTTTTTAAAATGGATTTCCGCAAAGTCACGCCTGAATCAATCAATTATCTTAAATCAGCAGGCACAGCTGAACAGGCAAAACTTTACATCAAACTCACTAAGTCACATAGAATTGCCGCGCAAAATGTTTGGTTTAATCAACAATGTAAACATTTAAGAGTAATTCCATCTTACATCAATATTCGTTCAAATATCCATAGTCGAGCAGCTAATATTGCTTTAGGTAGGGCTAGGAATATTTGGTTAGATGAGGAAGTTCGGTACTGGTTTTCAGTTAGGGATAGTTTGAAGAATCATCTTAAAGTTTTGTACACAGAGTTAGCTTTTTCATTACATAATATAGAATTTGATATTTTAGATAGTAAAGCAAGAGAATTTGCTTCAGTTGCAGCTCACAAAAAGTATCTGGTTCAGTCTAGGAAAATAGAAAAATTAGTACGAGGAAACGATAATTCGACAAATAGGGTTAACGATAGTATTAGTAGCGTTCAAGGTAATCAACAAACGTGTCCTCATGTATTCCATCAACGTGTAGAAAACCTTAGTAACGTTCAGTTTTCTATTTCAGAATATTCTCTTCTTGAAAAAGGGCTTAAATATAACATTCAGTCAGTTCCGTCTCAAAAATATTTAGAGTCTTTGGCAGTTGATTCCGAAATGGCAATACACAGAGGAAAGGGGGACGAGTCTATCAAATATCAAGTAGCATCTCAGATTAAAAAATCATTTAGTTCATCCATTGTATCTCCGTTTATTTCAGATTCTCGTATTTATAGATCTATTCAAGACAAAATTAATGATAACAATTTAGTCGTTTCAAAGGCCGATAAGGGTAACACAGTAGTTATTTTGGACAAAAATAGTTATGTTCAGAAGGTTGATGACGTCATTAGGGGTAGTGATTTCGAACTACTTGTATCAGATCCCACTAAGAGTTTTGCTTCAGAGTTAAAAAATATTGCTAAAAGCACATTATATGTCTCACCAGATTCTCTAAAAAATATAGTCCCGATGAATCCTAAATCCCCTATGTTGTATGGTTTACCTAAAATTCATAAGGATAGCATTCCGATTCGGCCTGTAGTTTCATACTTAGGGGCTCCAGCATACTATTTATCAAAACATTTGAACTATTTAATAAAATCAAAATCAAATTTTCAGCCAAAATTTAGTCTTAAAAATAGCTTAGAGTTAATAGATAAGGTTAAGGATGTCAATTTGCCATACAATTCTAGGTTTTTGTCTTTAGATGTTGAAAGTCTGTTTACAAATGTTCCATATGTTGAGTGTTTACAGATATTGGAAGGTCATTTTGAAAGACAGAGGTTACATCCAGCTGAAGTGGATGAATTGATATCTTTGACTAAGATTTGTATGGAGCAAAACTATTTTCGATTCAATAATCAGTATTTCAGACAGAAGGAAGGTTTAGCTATGGGTTCTCCATTAAGTCCACTTATGGCAGATTTGTTCATGGACAATTTTGAAAATAAATATATTATTGGTCAGCCTAATATTCTTTATTACTACCGTTATGTGGATGACATAATCATGTGTTGGACAGGTACACGGCGTCAAATCGATATATTTGTCAATAAAATTAATCTTTTACATCCCAAAATTAAGTTTAAATTAGATTTAGAAGTTGATAAGTCCCTTAACTTTTTAGATTTGACTATATCAAGAATAGACAATAGGCATGATTTTCAAATTTACAGAAAACCAACTTACACAGACGTTACTATCCCTGCGTCTTCTTGTCATCCTCTACAACATAAATTAGCAGCGTATCGTAGTTTTATTCATAGATTAATGTCGGTACCACTTTCTCAGGTTAATTATTTAAGGGAGCTTAATATTATTTATCACATTGCAGAGAGTAACGGGTACGATAAGAAGATGATTGACGGTCTAATTAAAGGAAAACGTCGTAAAATAGTTCGATCTCTTTTGTATCCAGTGCTTCCTGAAAGACTAGAAAAGTATGTAGGTAGTCTCACTTATTTGGGTTCCATTAGTGATAGGGTTTCAAAAACTTTGTTTAAGAATAAAATAAGAGTAGCATTCAGAACGAGTAATTCATTGAGACAGATTTGTAACGGGAAAGATCAATTAGAAAATTGTAAAAAATCCGGTATATACAAGTTAGTTTGCGATGAATGTAGAGGTGTTTATGTAGGGCAAACAGGTCGTAATTTTCAGATTAGGTATAAGGAACATATTGCAGCTTACAGAAATAATTATCCAGATAGGTCTCATTTTGCTAAACATTTAATCGATTCCGGTCACTCATTAAATAATAATCATACTTTTAATATTTTACACACTTGTAATAAAGGTTTTCGTATGTCAGTGTTAGAAAGTCTAGAGATAACAAAAAGTAATTTCAGCCCATTTACATTGTTGAACGAATTGAATACAGGTATTCCGAGGTCGCCTTTATTGAGAATCTTTGTGACAGATGGCTCGGATAGCGCTCGTACTAGTTCGTTCGTTGTCGGCAATGACGGTGCCGGCACTACTTAAGTGGGGATGGTGGTGCGACTCGCTCACTTTCTGTTGGGCGCTCGGTGAAGCAACACGTATGCGGAGTCCTGCGATGTTGTTGTTTTCCATTTCAGGCTAGCAAGCAGTGAGTCAAGTTCCTGATGATGCTTCGTAGAGAAGCGAAACACGTGTCGTTCTAGTTGAGTAATTTCCTAAGTGTATGTACTTCATAGTTTCAGGTTTCTGGTAGAGAAGTGCGGTTCAAGTTGTGGTACTTTTTTCAGGTTCTTTAAATTTATTATTTATTTTTGTCTTTGTGTATTCGTGTATTTATTATATTGTTTATTATTGTATTATTTTATTTGTTATTATTGTTTTATCTTGTTTTTATTTTATTTTAGTTTCTTATCTATTGTATTTAATTTATTGTACCGATTACTGTACTTTTCCAGGTTCTTTGATGGAAAGTTTGTACTGGAGTATTTTACCTTAGGTTGGACTCTTTGGGGTTCTAGTTGGGTAGTTTCCTAAGAGTATCTACTTCATAGTTTCAGTTTTCTGGTAGGGAGGTGCGGTTAATTTGTGGTACTTTTTTCAGGTTATCTAAATTTATTTATTTAATTTTGTTTACTTGGGTATTAGTGTATTTATTATCTTGTTTATTGTATTATTTTATTTTTATTGTCTTATTTACAGTTTTTATTTAATTTTATTTTCATTTCTTATCTATTGTATTCTTATTTTATTGTACCAATTTACTGTACTTTTCCAGGTTCTTTCCAGGACAGTTTTCTACTGGAGTATTTTACATTGGGTTGGACTCTTTGGGAGCAGATTGGCGGAATTTGTTGCTATATATCTTTGTCCGTTTAGTTTTTTAAAATGGATTTCCGCAAAGTCACGCCTGAATCAATCAATTATCTTAAATCAGCAGGCACAGCTGAACAGGCAAAACTTTACATCAAACTCACTAAGTCACATAGAATTGCCGCGCAAAATGTTTGGTTTAATCAACAATGTAAACATTTAAGAGTAATTCCATCTTACATCAATATTCGTTCAAATATCCATAGTCGAGCAGCTAATATTGCTTTAGGTAGGGCTAGGAATATTTGGTTAGATGAGGAAGTTCGGTACTGGTTTTCAGTTAGGGATAGTTTGAAGAATCATCTTAAAGTTTTGTACACAGAGTTAGCTTTTTCATTACATAATATAGAATTTGATATTTTAGATAGTAAAGCAAGAGAATTTGCTTCAGTTGCAGCTCACAAAAAGTATCTGGTTCAGTCTAGGAAAATAGAAAAATTAGTACGAGGAAACGATAATTCGACAAATAGGGTTAACGATAGTATTAGTAGCGTTCAAGGTAATCAACAAACGTGTCCTCATGTATTCCATCAACGTGTAGAAAACCTTAGTAACGTTCAGTTTTCTATTTCAGAATATTCTCTTCTTGAAAAAGGGCTTAAATATAACATTCAGTCAGTTCCGTCTCAAAAATATTTAGAGTCTTTGGCAGTTGATTCCGAAATGGCAATACACAGAGGAAAGGGGGACGAGTCTATCAAATATCAAGTAGCATCTCAGATTAAAAAATCATTTAGTTCATCCATTGTATCTCCGTTTATTTCAGATTCTCGTATTTATAGATCTATTCAAGACAAAATTAATGATAACAATTTAGTCGTTTCAAAGGCCGATAAGGGTAACACAGTAGTTATTTTGGACAAAAATAGTTATGTTCAGAAGGTTGATGACGTCATTAGGGGTAGTGATTTCGAACTACTTGTATCAGATCCCACTAAGAGTTTTGCTTCAGAGTTAAAAAATATTGCTAAAAGCACATTATATGTCTCACCAGATTCTCTAAAAAATATAGTCCCGATGAATCCTAAATCCCCTATGTTGTATGGTTTACCTAAAATTCATAAGGATAGCATTCCGATTCGGCCTGTAGTTTCATACTTAGGGGCTCCAGCATACTATTTATCAAAACATTTGAACTATTTAATAAAATCAAAATCAAATTTTCAGCCAAAATTTAGTCTTAAAAATAGCTTAGAGTTAATAGATAAGGTTAAGGATGTCAATTTGCCATACAATTCTAGGTTTTTGTCTTTAGATGTTGAAAGTCTGTTTACAAATGTTCCATATGTTGAGTGTTTACAGATATTGGAAGGTCATTTTGAAAGACAGAGGTTACATCCAGCTGAAGTGGATGAATTGATATCTTTGACTAAGATTTGTATGGAGCAAAACTATTTTCGATTCAATAATCAGTATTTCAGACAGAAGGAAGGTTTAGCTATGGGTTCTCCATTAAGTCCACTTATGGCAGATTTGTTCATGGACAATTTTGAAAATAAATATATTATTGGTCAGCCTAATATTCTTTATTACTACCGTTATGTGGATGACATAATCATGTGTTGGACAGGTACACGGCGTCAAATCGATATATTTGTCAATAAAATTAATCTTTTACATCCCAAAATTAAGTTTAAATTAGATTTAGAAGTTGATAAGTCCCTTAACTTTTTAGATTTGACTATATCAAGAATAGACAATAGGCATGATTTTCAAATTTACAGAAAACCAACTTACACAGACGTTACTATCCCTGCGTCTTCTTGTCATCCTCTACAACATAAATTAGCAGCGTATCGTAGTTTTATTCATAGATTAATGTCGGTACCACTTTCTCAGGTTAATTATTTAAGGGAGCTTAATATTATTTATCACATTGCAGAGAGTAACGGGTACGATAAGAAGATGATTGACGGTCTAATTAAAGGAAAACGTCGTAAAATAGTTCGATCTCTTTTGTATCCAGTGCTTCCTGAAAGACTAGAAAAGTATGTAGGTAGTCTCACTTATTTGGGTTCCATTAGTGATAGGGTTTCAAAAACTTTGTTTAAGAATAAAATAAGAGTAGCATTCAGAACGAGTAATTCATTGAGACAGATTTGTAACGGGAAAGATCAATTAGAAAATTGTAAAAAATCCGGTATATACAAGTTAGTTTGCGATGAATGTAGCGGTGTTTATGTAGGGCAAACAGGTCGTAATTTTCAGATTAGGTATAAGGAACATATTGCAGCTTACAGAAATAATTATCCAGATAGGTCTCATTTTGCTAAACATTTAATCGATTCCGGTCACTCATTAAATAATAATCATACTTTTAATATTTTACACACTTGTAATAAAGGTTTTCGTATGTCAGTGTTAGAAAGTCTAGAGATAACAAAAAGTAATTTCAGCCCATTTACATTGTTGAACGAATTGAATACAGGTATTCCGAGGTCGCCTTTATTGAGAATCTTTGTGACAGATGGCTCGGATAGCGCTCGTACTAGTTCGTTCGTTGTCGGCAATGACGGTGCCGGCACTACTTAAGTGGGGATGGTGGTGCGACTCGCTCACTTTCTGTTGGGCGCTCGGTGAAGCAACACGTATGCGGAGTCCTGCGATGTTGTTGTTTTCCATTTCAGGCTAGCAAGCAGTGAGTCAAGTTCCTGATGATGCTTCGTAGAGAAGCGAAACACGTGTCGTTCTAGTTGAGTAATTTCCTAAGTGTATGTACTTCATAGTTTCAGGTTTCTGGTAGAGAAGTGCGGTTCAAGTTGTGGTACTTTTTTCAGGTTCTTTAAATTTATTATTTATTTTTGTCTTTGTGTATTCGTGTATTTATTATATTGTTTATTATTGTATTATTTTATTTGTTATTATTGTTTTATCTTGTTTTTATTTTATTTTAGTTTCTTATCTATTGTATTTAATTTATTGTACCGATTACTGTACTTTTCCAGGTTCTTTGATGGAAAGTTTGTACTGGAGTATTTTACCTTAGGTTGGACTCTTTGGGGTTCTAGTTGGGTAGTTTCCTAAGAGTATCTACTTCATAGTTTCAGTTTTCTGGTAGGGAGGTGCGGTTAATTTGTGGTACTTTTTTCAGGTTATCTAAATTTATTTATTTAATTTTGTTTACTTGGGTATTAGTGTATTTATTATCTTGTTTATTGTATTATTTTATTTTTATTGTCTTATTTACAGTTTTTATTTAATTTTATTTTCATTTCTTATCTATTGTATTCTTATTTTATTGTACCAATTTACTGTACTTTTCCAGGTTCTTTCCAGGACAGTTTTCTACTGGAGTATTTTACATTGGGTTGGACTCTTTGGGAGCAGATTGGCGGAATTTGTTGCTATATATCTTTGTCCGTTTAGTTTTTTAAAATGGATTTCCGCAAAGTCACGCCTGAATCAATCAATTATCTTAAATCAGCAGGCACAGCTGAACAGGCAAAACTTTACATCAAACTCACTAAGTCACATAGAATTGCCGCGCAAAATGTTTGGTTTAATCAACAATGTAAACATTTAAGAGTAATTCCATCTTACATCAATATTCGTTCAAATATCCATAGTCGAGCAGCTAATATTGCTTTAGGTAGGGCTAGGAATATTTGGTTAGATGAGGAAGTTCGGTACTGGTTTTCAGTTAGGGATAGTTTGAAGAATCATCTTAAAGTTTTGTACACAGAGTTAGCTTTTTCATTACATAATATAGAATTTGATATTTTAGATAGTAAAGCAAGAGAATTTGCTTCAGTTGCAGCTCACAAAAAGTATCTGGTTCAGTCTAGGAAAATAGAAAAATTAGTACGAGGAAACGATAATTCGACAAATAGGGTTAACGATAGTATTAGTAGCGTTCAAGGTAATCAACAAACGTGTCCTCATGTATTCCATCAACGTGTAGAAAACCTTAGTAACGTTCAGTTTTCTATTTCAGAATATTCTCTTCTTGAAAAAGGGCTTAAATATAACATTCAGTCAGTTCCGTCTCAAAAATATTTAGAGTCTTTGGCAGTTGATTCCGAAATGGCAATACACAGAGGAAAGGGGGACGAGTCTATCAAATATCAAGTAGCATCTCAGATTAAAAAATCATTTAGTTCATCCATTGTATCTCCGTTTATTTCAGATTCTCGTATTTATAGATCTATTCAAGACAAAATTAATGATAACAATTTAGTCGTTTCAAAGGCCGATAAGGGTAACACAGTAGTTATTTTGGACAAAAATAGTTATGTTCAGAAGGTTGATGACGTCATTAGGGGTAGTGATTTCGAACTACTTGTATCAGATCCCACTAAGAGTTTTGCTTCAGAGTTAAAAAATATTGCTAAAAGCACATTATATGTCTCACCAGATTCTCTAAAAAATATAGTCCCGATGAATCCTAAATCCCCTATGTTGTATGGTTTACCTAAAATTCATAAGGATAGCATTCCGATTCGGCCTGTAGTTTCATACTTAGGGGCTCCAGCATACTATTTATCAAAACATTTGAACTATTTAATAAAATCAAAATCAAATTTTCAGCCAAAATTTAGTCTTAAAAATAGCTTAGAGTTAATAGATAAGGTTAAGGATGTCAATTTGCCATACAATTCTAGGTTTTTGTCTTTAGATGTTGAAAGTCTGTTTACAAATGTTCCATATGTTGAGTGTTTACAGATATTGGAAGGTCATTTTGAAAGACAGAGGTTACATCCAGCTGAAGTGGATGAATTGATATCTTTGACTAAGATTTGTATGGAGCAAAACTATTTTCGATTCAATAATCAGTATTTCAGACAGAAGGAAGGTTTAGCTATGGGTTCTCCATTAAGTCCACTTATGGCAGATTTGTTCATGGACAATTTTGAAAATAAATATATTATTGGTCAGCCTAATATTCTTTATTACTACCGTTATGTGGATGACATAATCATGTGTTGGACAGGTACACGGCGTCAAATCGATATATTTGTCAATAAAATTAATCTTTTACATCCCAAAATTAAGTTTAAATTAGATTTAGAAGTTGATAAGTCCCTTAACTTTTTAGATTTGACTATATCAAGAATAGACAATAGGCATGATTTTCAAATTTACAGAAAACCAACTTACACAGACGTTACTATCCCTGCGTCTTCTTGTCATCCTCTACAACATAAATTAGCAGCGTATCGTAGTTTTATTCATAGATTAATGTCGGTACCACTTTCTCAGGTTAATTATTTAAGGGAGCTTAATATTATTTATCACATTGCAGAGAGTAACGGGTACGATAAGAAGATGATTGACGGTCTAATTAAAGGAAAACGTCGTAAAATAGTTCGATCTCTTTTGTATCCAGTGCTTCCTGAAAGACTAGAAAAGTATGTAGGTAGTCTCACTTATTTGGGTTCCATTAGTGATAGGGTTTCAAAAACTTTGTTTAAGAATAAAATAAGAGTAGCATTCAGAACGAGTAATTCATTGAGACAGATTTGTAACGGGAAAGATCAATTAGAAAATTGTAAAAAATCCGGTATATACAAGTTAGTTTGCGATGAATGTAGCGGTGTTTATGTAGGGCAAACAGGTCGTAATTTTCAGATTAGGTATAAGGAACATATTGCAGCTTACAGAAATAATTATCCAGATAGGTCTCATTTTGCTAAACATTTAATCGATTCCGGTCACTCATTAAATAATAATCATACTTTTAATATTTTACACACTTGTAATAAAGGTTTTCGTATGTCAGTGTTAGAAAGTCTAGAGATAACAAAAAGTAATTTCAGCCCATTTACATTGTTGAACGAATTGAATACAGGTATTCCGAGGTCGCCTTTATTGAGAATCTTTGTGACAGATGGCTCGGATAGCGCTCGTACTAGTTCGTTCGTTGTCGGCAATGACGGTGCCGGCACTACTTAAGTGGGGATGGTGGTGCGACTCGCTCACTTTCTGTTGGGCGCTCGGTGAAGCAACACGTATGCGGAGTCCTGCGATGTTGTTGTTTTCCATTTCAGGCTAGCAAGCAGTGAGTCAAGTTCCTGATGATGCTTCGTAGAGAAGCGAAACACGTGTCGTTCTAGTTGAGTAATTTCCTAAGTGTATGTACTTCATAGTTTCAGGTTTCTGGTAGAGAAGTGCGGTTCAAGTTGTGGTACTTTTTTCAGGTTCTTTAAATTTATTATTTATTTTTGTCTTTGTGTATTCGTGTATTTATTATATTGTTTATTATTGTATTATTTTATTTGTTATTATTGTTTTATCTTGTTTTTATTTTATTTTAGTTTCTTATCTATTGTATTTAATTTATTGTACCGATTACTGTACTTTTCCAGGTTCTTTGATGGAAAGTTTGTACTGGAGTATTTTACCTTAGGTTGGACTCTTTGGGGTTCTAGTTGGGTAGTTTCCTAAGAGTATCTACTTCATAGTTTCAGTTTTCTGGTAGGGAGGTGCGGTTAATTTGTGGTACTTTTTTCAGGTTATCTAAATTTATTTATTTAATTTTGTTTACTTGGGTATTAGTGTATTTATTATCTTGTTTATTGTATTATTTTATTTTTATTGTCTTATTTACAGTTTTTATTTAATTTTATTTTCATTTCTTATCTATTGTATTCTTATTTTATTGTACCAATTTACTGTACTTTTCCAGGTTCTTTCCAGGACAGTTTTCTACTGGAGTATTTTACATTGGGTTGGACTCTTTGGGAGCAGATTGGCGGAATTTGTTGCTATATATCTTTGTCCGTTTAGTTTTTTAAAATGGATTTCCGCAAAGTCACGCCTGAATCAATCAATTATCTTAAATCAGCAGGCACAGCTGAACAGGCAAAACTTTACATCAAACTCACTAAGTCACATAGAATTGCCGCGCAAAATGTTTGGTTTAATCAACAATGTAAACATTTAAGAGTAATTCCATCTTACATCAATATTCGTTCAAATATCCATAGTCGAGCAGCTAATATTGCTTTAGGTAGGGCTAGGAATATTTGGTTAGATGAGGAAGTTCGGTACTGGTTTTCAGTTAGGGATAGTTTGAAGAATCATCTTAAAGTTTTGTACACAGAGTTAGCTTTTTCATTACATAATATAGAATTTGATATTTTAGATAGTAAAGCAAGAGAATTTGCTTCAGTTGCAGCTCACAAAAAGTATCTGGTTCAGTCTAGGAAAATAGAAAAATTAGTACGAGGAAACGATAATTCGACAAATAGGGTTAACGATAGTATTAGTAGCGTTCAAGGTAATCAACAAACGTGTCCTCATGTATTCCATCAACGTGTAGAAAACCTTAGTAACGTTCAGTTTTCTATTTCAGAATATTCTCTTCTTGAAAAAGGGCTTAAATATAACATTCAGTCAGTTCCGTCTCAAAAATATTTAGAGTCTTTGGCAGTTGATTCCGAAATGGCAATACACAGAGGAAAGGGGGACGAGTCTATCAAATATCAAGTAGCATCTCAGATTAAAAAATCATTTAGTTCATCCATTGTATCTCCGTTTATTTCAGATTCTCGTATTTATAGATCTATTCAAGACAAAATTAATGATAACAATTTAGTCGTTTCAAAGGCCGATAAGGGTAACACAGTAGTTATTTTGGACAAAAATAGTTATGTTCAGAAGGTTGATGACGTCATTAGGGGTAGTGATTTCGAACTACTTGTATCAGATCCCACTAAGAGTTTTGCTTCAGAGTTAAAAAATATTGCTAAAAGCACATTATATGTCTCACCAGATTCTCTAAAAAATATAGTCCCGATGAATCCTAAATCCCCTATGTTGTATGGTTTACCTAAAATTCATAAGGATAGCATTCCGATTCGGCCTGTAGTTTCATACTTAGGGGCTCCAGCATACTATTTATCAAAACATTTGAACTATTTAATAAAATCAAAATCAAATTTTCAGCCAAAATTTAGTCTTAAAAATAGCTTAGAGTTAATAGATAAGGTTAAGGATGTCAATTTGCCATACAATTCTAGGTTTTTGTCTTTAGATGTTGAAAGTCTGTTTACAAATGTTCCATATGTTGAGTGTTTACAGATATTGGAAGGTCATTTTGAAAGACAGAGGTTACATCCAGCTGAAGTGGATGAATTGATATCTTTGACTAAGATTTGTATGGAGCAAAACTATTTTCGATTCAATAATCAGTATTTCAGACAGAAGGAAGGTTTAGCTATGGGTTCTCCATTAAGTCCACTTATGGCAGATTTGTTCATGGACAATTTTGAAAATAAATATATTATTGGTCAGCCTAATATTCTTTATTACTACCGTTATGTGGATGACATAATCATGTGTTGGACAGGTACACGGCGTCAAATCGATATATTTGTCAATAAAATTAATCTTTTACATCCCAAAATTAAGTTTAAATTAGATTTAGAAGTTGATAAGTCCCTTAACTTTTTAGATTTGACTATATCAAGAATAGACAATAGGCATGATTTTCAAATTTACAGAAAACCAACTTACACAGACGTTACTATCCCTGCGTCTTCTTGTCATCCTCTACAACATAAATTAGCAGCGTATCGTAGTTTTATTCATAGATTAATGTCGGTACCACTTTCTCAGGTTAATTATTTAAGGGAGCTTAATATTATTTATCACATTGCAGAGAGTAACGGGTACGATAAGAAGATGATTGACGGTCTAATTAAAGGAAAACGTCGTAAAATAGTTCGATCTCTTTTGTATCCAGTGCTTCCTGAAAGACTAGAAAAGTATGTAGGTAGTCTCACTTATTTGGGTTCCATTAGTGATAGGGTTTCAAAAACTTTGTTTAAGAATAAAATAAGAGTAGCATTCAGAACGAGTAATTCATTGAGACAGATTTGTAACGGGAAAGATCAATTAGAAAATTGTAAAAAATCCGGTATATACAAGTTAGTTTGCGATGAATGTAGCGGTGTTTATGTAGGGCAAACAGGTCGTAATTTTCAGATTAGGTATAAGGAACATATTGCAGCTTACAGAAATAATTATCCAGATAGGTCTCATTTTGCTAAACATTTAATCGATTCCGGTCACTCATTAAATAATAATCATACTTTTAATATTTTACACACTTGTAATAAAGGTTTTCGTATGTCAGTGTTAGAAAGTCTAGAGATAACAAAAAGTAATTTCAGCCCATTTACATTGTTGAACGAATTGAATACAGGTATTCCGAGGTCGCCTTTATTGAGAATCTTTGTGACAGATGGCTCGGATAGCGCTCGTACTAGTTCGTTCGTTGTCGGCAATGACGGTGCCGGCACTACTTAAGTGGGGATGGTGGTGCGACTCGCTCACTTTCTGTTGGGCGCTCGGTGAAGCAACACGTATGCGGAGTCCTGCGATGTTGTTGTTTTCCATTTCAGGCTAGCAAGCAGTGAGTCAAGTTCCTGATGATGCTTCGTAGAGAAGCGAAACACGTGTCGTTCTAGTTGAGTAATTTCCTAAGTGTATGTACTTCATAGTTTCAGGTTTCTGGTAGAGAAGTGCGGTTCAAGTTGTGGTACTTTTTTCAGGTTCTTTAAATTTATTATTTATTTTTGTCTTTGTGTATTCGTGTATTTATTATATTGTTTATTATTGTATTATTTTATTTGTTATTATTGTTTTATCTTGTTTTTATTTTATTTTAGTTTCTTATCTATTGTATTTAATTTATTGTACCGATTACTGTACTTTTCCAGGTTCTTTGATGGAAAGTTTGTACTGGAGTATTTTACCTTAGGTTGGACTCTTTGGGGTTCTAGTTGGGTAGTTTCCTAAGAGTATCTACTTCATAGTTTCAGTTTTCTGGTAGGGAGGTGCGGTTAATTTGTGGTACTTTTTTCAGGTTATCTAAATTTATTTATTTAATTTTGTTTACTTGGGTATTAGTGTATTTATTATCTTGTTTATTGTATTATTTTATTTTTATTGTCTTATTTACAGTTTTTATTTAATTTTATTTTCATTTCTTATCTATTGTATTCTTATTTTATTGTACCAATTTACTGTACTTTTCCAGGTTCTTTCCAGGACAGTTTTCTACTGGAGTATTTTACATTGGGTTGGACTCTTTGGGAGCAGATTGGCGGAATTTGTTGCTATATATCTTTGTCCGTTTAGTTTTTTAAAATGGATTTCCGCAAAGTCACGCCTGAATCAATCAATTATCTTAAATCAGCAGGCACAGCTGAACAGGCAAAACTTTACATCAAACTCACTAAGTCACATAGAATTGCCGCGCAAAATGTTTGGTTTAATCAACAATGTAAACATTTAAGAGTAATTCCATCTTACATCAATATTCGTTCAAATATCCATAGTCGAGCAGCTAATATTGCTTTAGGTAGGGCTAGGAATATTTGGTTAGATGAGGAAGTTCGGTACTGGTTTTCAGTTAGGGATAGTTTGAAGAATCATCTTAAAGTTTTGTACACAGAGTTAGCTTTTTCATTACATAATATAGAATTTGATATTTTAGATAGTAAAGCAAGAGAATTTGCTTCAGTTGCAGCTCACAAAAAGTATCTGGTTCAGTCTAGGAAAATAGAAAAATTAGTACGAGGAAACGATAATTCGACAAATAGGGTTAACGATAGTATTAGTAGCGTTCAAGGTAATCAACAAACGTGTCCTCATGTATTCCATCAACGTGTAGAAAACCTTAGTAACGTTCAGTTTTCTATTTCAGAATATTCTCTTCTTGAAAAAGGGCTTAAATATAACATTCAGTCAGTTCCGTCTCAAAAATATTTAGAGTCTTTGGCAGTTGATTCCGAAATGGCAATACACAGAGGAAAGGGGGACGAGTCTATCAAATATCAAGTAGCATCTCAGATTAAAAAATCATTTAGTTCATCCATTGTATCTCCGTTTATTTCAGATTCTCGTATTTATAGATCTATTCAAGACAAAATTAATGATAACAATTTAGTCGTTTCAAAGGCCGATAAGGGTAACACAGTAGTTATTTTGGACAAAAATAGTTATGTTCAGAAGGTTGATGACGTCATTAGGGGTAGTGATTTCGAACTACTTGTATCAGATCCCACTAAGAGTTTTGCTTCAGAGTTAAAAAATATTGCTAAAAGCACATTATATGTCTCACCAGATTCTCTAAAAAATATAGTCCCGATGAATCCTAAATCCCCTATGTTGTATGGTTTACCTAAAATTCATAAGGATAGCATTCCGATTCGGCCTGTAGTTTCATACTTAGGGGCTCCAGCATACTATTTATCAAAACATTTGAACTATTTAATAAAATCAAAATCAAATTTTCAGCCAAAATTTAGTCTTAAAAATAGCTTAGAGTTAATAGATAAGGTTAAGGATGTCAATTTGCCATACAATTCTAGGTTTTTGTCTTTAGATGTTGAAAGTCTGTTTACAAATGTTCCATATGTTGAGTGTTTACAGATATTGGAAGGTCATTTTGAAAGACAGAGGTTACATCCAGCTGAAGTGGATGAATTGATATCTTTGACTAAGATTTGTATGGAGCAAAACTATTTTCGATTCAATAATCAGTATTTCAGACAGAAGGAAGGTTTAGCTATGGGTTCTCCATTAAGTCCACTTATGGCAGATTTGTTCATGGACAATTTTGAAAATAAATATATTATTGGTCAGCCTAATATTCTTTATTACTACCGTTATGTGGATGACATAATCATGTGTTGGACAGGTACACGGCGTCAAATCGATATATTTGTCAATAAAATTAATCTTTTACATCCCAAAATTAAGTTTAAATTAGATTTAGAAGTTGATAAGTCCCTTAACTTTTTAGATTTGAC
Organism: Hydriomena furcata; assembly: GCA_912999785.1. Classification (NCBI taxonomy): domain Eukaryota; kingdom Metazoa; phylum Arthropoda; class Insecta; order Lepidoptera; family Geometridae; genus Hydriomena; species Hydriomena furcata. The sequence goes on from OU538848.1 coordinate 9,572,407, forward strand.
TATATCAAGAATAGACAATAGGCATGATTTTCAAATTTACAGAAAACCAACTTACACAGACGTTACTATCCCTGCGTCTTCTTGTCATCCTCTACAACATAAATTAGCAGCGTATCGTAGTTTTATTCATAGATTAATGTCGGTACCACTTTCTCAGGTTAATTATTTAAGGGAGCTTAATATTATTTATCACATTGCAGAGAGTAACGGGTACGATAAGAAGATGATTGACGGTCTAATTAAAGGAAAACGTCGTAAAATAGTTCGATCTCTTTTGTATCCAGTGCTTCCTGAAAGACTAGAAAAGTATGTAGGTAGTCTCACTTATTTGGGTTCCATTAGTGATAGGGTTTCAAAAACTTTGTTTAAGAATAAAATAAGAGTAGCATTCAGAACGAGTAATTCATTGAGACAGATTTGTAACGGGAAAGATCAATTAGAAAATTGTAAAAAATCCGGTATATACAAGTTAGTTTGCGATGAATGTAGCGGTGTTTATGTAGGGCAAACAGGTCGTAATTTTCAGATTAGGTATAAGGAACATATTGCAGCTTACAGAAATAATTATCCAGATAGGTCTCATTTTGCTAAACATTTAATCGATTCCGGTCACTCATTAAATAATAATCATACTTTTAATATTTTACACACTTGTAATAAAGGTTTTCGTATGTCAGTGTTAGAAAGTCTAGAGATAACAAAAAGTAATTTCAGCCCATTTACATTGTTGAACGAATTGAATACAGGTATTCCGAGGTCGCCTTTATTGAGAATCTTTGTGACAGATGGCTCGGATAGCGCTCGTACTAGTTCGTTCGTTGTCGGCAATGACGGTGCCGGCACTACTTAAGTGGGGATGGTGGTGCGACTCGCTCACTTTCTGTTGGGCGCTCGGTGAAGCAACACGTATGCGGAGTCCTGCGATGTTGTTGTTTTCCATTTCAGGCTAGCAAGCAGTGAGTCAAGTTCCTGATGATGCTTCGTAGAGAAGCGAAACACGTGTCGTTCTAGTTGAGTAATTTCCTAAGTGTATGTACTTCATAGTTTCAGGTTTCTGGTAGAGAAGTGCGGTTCAAGTTGTGGTACTTTTTTCAGGTTCTTTAAATTTATTATTTATTTTTGTCTTTGTGTATTCGTGTATTTATTATATTGTTTATTATTGTATTATTTTATTTGTTATTATTGTTTTATCTTGTTTTTATTTTATTTTAGTTTCTTATCTATTGTATTTAATTTATTGTACCGATTACTGTACTTTTCCAGGTTCTTTGATGGAAAGTTTGTACTGGAGTATTTTACCTTAGGTTGGACTCTTTGGGGTTCTAGTTGGGTAGTTTCCTAAGAGTATCTACTTCATAGTTTCAGTTTTCTGGTAGGGAGGTGCGGTTAATTTGTGGTACTTTTTTCAGGTTATCTAAATTTATTTATTTAATTTTGTTTACTTGGGTATTAGTGTATTTATTATCTTGTTTATTGTATTATTTTATTTTTATTGTCTTATTTACAGTTTTTATTTAATTTTATTTTCATTTCTTATCTATTGTATTCTTATTTTATTGTACCAATTTACTGTACTTTTCCAGGTTCTTTCCAGGACAGTTTTCTACTGGAGTATTTTACATTGGGTTGGACTCTTTGGGAGCAGATTGGCGGAATTTGTTGCTATATATCTTTGTCCGTTTAGTTTTTTAAAATGGATTTCCGCAAAGTCACGCCTGAATCAATCAATTATCTTAAATCAGCAGGCACAGCTGAACAGGCAAAACTTTACATCAAACTCACTAAGTCACATAGAATTGCCGCGCAAAATGTTTGGTTTAATCAACAATGTAAACATTTAAGAGTAATTCCATCTTACATCAATATTCGTTCAAATATCCATAGTCGAGCAGCTAATATTGCTTTAGGTAGGGCTAGGAATATTTGGTTAGATGAGGAAGTTCGGTACTGGTTTTCAGTTAGGGATAGTTTGAAGAATCATCTTAAAGTTTTGTACACAGAGTTAGCTTTTTCATTACATAATATAGAATTTGATATTTTAGATAGTAAAGCAAGAGAATTTGCTTCAGTTGCAGCTCACAAAAAGTATCTGGTTCAGTCTAGGAAAATAGAAAAATTAGTACGAGGAAACGATAATTCGACAAATAGGGTTAACGATAGTATTAGTAGCGTTCAAGGTAATCAACAAACGTGTCCTCATGTATTCCATCAACGTGTAGAAAACCTTAGTAACGTTCAGTTTTTCTATTTCAGAATATTCTCTTCTTGAAAAAGGGCTTAAATATAACATTCAGGTCAGTTCCGTCTCCCAAAATATTTAGAGTCTTTGGCAGTTGATTCCGAAATGGCAATACACAGAGGAAAGGGGGACGAGTCTATCAAATATCAAGTAGCATCTCAGATTAAAAAATCATTTAGTTCATCCATTGTATCTCCGTTTATTTCAGATTCTCGTATTTATAGATCTATTCAAGACAAAATTAATGATAACAATTTAGTCGTTTCAAAGGCCGATAAGGGTAACACAGTAGTTATTTTGGACAAAAATAGTTATGTTCAGAAGGTTGATGACGTCATTAGGGGTAGTGATTTCGAACTACTTGTATCAGATCCCACTAAGAGTTTTGCTTCAGAGTTAAAAAATATTGCTAAAAGCACATTATATGTCTCACCAGATTCTCTAAAAAATATAGTCCCGATGAATCCTAAATCCCCTATGTTGTATGGTTTACCTAAAATTCATAAGGATAGCATTCCGATTCGGCCTGTAGTTTCATACTTAGGGGCTCCAGCATACTATTTATCAAAACATTTGAACTATTTAATAAAATCAAAATCAAATTTTCAGCCAAAATTTAGTCTTAAAAATAGCTTAGAGTTAATAGATAAGGTTAAGGATGTCAATTTGCCATACAATTCTAGGTTTTTTGTCTTTAGATGTTGAAAGTCTGTTTACAAATGTTCCATATGTTGAGTGTTTACAGATATTGGAAGGTCATTTTGAAAGACAGAGGTTACATCCAGCTGAAGTGGATGAATTGATATCTTTGACTAAGATTTGTATGGAGCAAAACTATTTTCGATTCAATAATCAGTATTTCAGACAGAAGGAAGGTTTAGCTATGGGTTCTCCATTAAGTCCACTTATGGCAGATTTGTTCATGGACAATTTTGAAAATAAATATATTATTGGTCAGCCTAATATTCTTTATTACTACCGTTATGTGGATGACATAATCATGTGTTGGACAGGTACACGGGCGTCAAATCGATATATTTGTCAATAAAATTAATCTTTTACATCCCAAAATTAAGTTTAAAATTAGATTTAGAAGTTGATAAGTCCCTTAACTTTTTAGATTTGACTATATCAAGAATAGACAATAGGCATGATTTTCAAATTTACAGAAAACCAACTTACACAGACGTTACTATCCCTGCGTCTTCTTGTCATCCTCTACAACATAAATTAGCAGCGTATCGTAGTTTTTATTCATAGATTAATGTCGGTACCCGACTTTCTCAGGGTTAATTATTTAAGGGAGCTTAATATTATTTATCACATTGCAGAGAGTAACGGGTACGATAAGAAGATGATTGACGGTCTAATTAAAAGGAAAACGTCGTAAAATAGTTCGATCTCTTTTGTATCCAGTGCTTCCTGAAAGACTAGAAAAGTATGTAGGTAGTCTCACTTATTTGGGTTCCATTAGTGATAGGGTTTCAAAAAACTTTGTTTAAGAATAAAATAAGAGTAGCATTCAGAACGAGTAATTCATTGAGACAGATTTGTAACGGGAAAGATCAATTAGAAAATTGTAAAAAATCCGGTATATACAAGTTAGTTTGCGATGAATGTAGCGGTGTTTATGTAGGGCAAACAGGTCGTAATTTTCAGATTAGGTATAAGGAACATATTGCAGCTTACAGAAATAATTATCCAGATAGGTCTCATTTTGCTAAACATTTAATCGATTCCGGTCACTCATTAAATAATAATCATACTTTTAATATTTTACACACTTGTAATAAAGGTTTTCGTATGTCAGTGTTAGAAAGTCTAGAGATAACAAAAAGTAATTTCAGCCCATTTACATTGTTGAACGAATTGAATACAGGTATTCCGAGGTCGCCTTTATTGAGAATCTTTGTGACAGATGGCTCGGATAGCGCTCGTACTAGTTCGTTCGTTGTCGGCAATGACGGTGCCGGGCACTACTTAAGTGGGGATGGTGGTGCGACTCGCTCACTTTCTGTTGGGCGCTCGGTGAAGCAACACGTATGCGGAGTCCTGCGATGTTGTTGTTTTCCATTTCAGGCTAGCAAGCAGTGAGTCAAGTTCCTGATGATGCTTCGTAGAGAAGCGAAACACGTGTCGTTCTAGTTGAGTAATTTCCTAAGTGTATGTACTTCATAGTTTCAGGTTTCTGGTAGAGAAGTGCGGTTCAAGTTGTGGTACTTTTTTCAGGTTCTTTAAATTTATTATTTATTTTTGTCTTTGTGTATTCGTGTATTTATTATATTGTTTATTATTGTATTATTTTATTTGTTATTATTGTTTTATCTTGTTTTTATTTTATTTTAGTTTCTTATCTATTGTATTTAATTTATTGTACCGATTACTGTACTTTTCCAGGTTCTTTGATGGAAAGTTTGTACTGGAGTATTTTACCTTAGGTTGGACTCTTTGGGGTTCTAGTTGGGTAGTTTCCTAAGAGTATCTACTTCATAGTTTCAGTTTTCTGGTAGGGAGGTGCGGTTAATTTGTGGTACTTTTTTCAGGTTATCTAAATTTATTTATTTAATTTTGTTTACTTGGGTATTAGTGTATTTATTATCTTGTTTATTGTATTATTTTATTTTTATTGTCTTATTTACAGTTTTTTATTTAATTTTATTTTCATTTCTTATCTATTGTATTCTTATTTTATTGTACCAATTGTACTGTACTTTTCCAGGTTCTTTCCAGGACAGTTTTCTACTGGAGTATTTTACATTGGGTTGGACTCTTTGGGAGCAGATTGGCGGGAATTTGTTGCTATATATCTTTGTCCGTTTAGTTTTTTAAAATGGATTCCGCAAAGTCACGCCTGAATCAATCAATTATCTTAAATCAGCAGGCACAGCTGAACAGGCCAAAACTTTACATCAAACTCACTAAGTCACATAGAATTGCCGCGCAAAATGTTTGGTTTAATCAACAATGTAAACATTTAAGAGTAATTCCATCTTACATCAATATTCGTTCAAATATCCATAGTCGAGCAGCTAATATTGCTTTAGGTAGGGCTAGGAATATTTGGTTAGATGAGGAAGTTCGGTACTGGTTTTCAGTTAGGGATAGTTTGAAGAATCATCTTAAAGTTTTGTACACAGAGTTAGCTTTTTCATTACATAATATAGAATTTGATATTTTAGATAGTAAAGCAAGAGAATTTTGCTTCAGTTGCAGCTCACAAAAAGTATCTGGTTCAGTCTAGGAAAATAGAAAAATTAGTACGAGGAAAACGATAATTCGACAAATAGGGTTAACGATAGTATTAGTAGCGTTCAAGGTAATCAACAAACGTGTCCTCCATGTATTCCATCAACGTGTAGAAAACCTTAGTAACGTTCAGTTTTCTATTTTCAGAATATTCTCTTCTTGAAAAAGGGCTTAAATATAACATTCAGTCAGTTCCGTCTCAAAAATATTTAGAGTCTTTGGCAGTTGATTCCGAAATGGCAATACACAGAGGAAAGGGGGGACGAGTCTATCAAATATCAAGTAGCATCTCAGATTAAAAAAATCATTTAGTTCATCCATTGTATCTCCGTTTATTTCAGATTCTCGTATTTATAGATCTATTCAAGACAACATTAATGATAACAATTTAGTCGTTTCAAAGGCCGATAAGGGTAACACAGTAGTTATTTTGGACAAAAAATAGTTATGTTCAGAAGGTTGATGACGTCATTAGGGGTAGTGATTTCGAACTACTTGATCAGATCCCACTAAGAGTTTTTGCTTCAGGAGTTAAAAAATATTGCTAAAAGCACATTATATGTCTCACCAGATTCTCTAAAAAATATAGTCCCGATGAATCCTAAATCCCCTATGTTGTATGGTTTACCTAAAATTCATAAGGATAGCATTCCGATTCGGCCTGTAGTTTCATACTTAGGGGCTCCAGCATACTATTTATCAAAACATTTGAACTATTTAATAAAATCAAAATCAAATTTTCAGCCAAAATTTAGTCTTAAAAATAGCTTAGAGTTAATAGATAAGGTTAAGGATGTCAATTTGCCATACAATTCTAGGTTTTTGTCTTTAGATGTTGAAAGTCTGTTTACAAATGTTCCATATGATGTGAGTGTTTACAGATATTGGAAGGTCATTTTGAAAGACAGAGGTTACATCCAGCTGAAGTGGATGAATTGATATCTTTGACTAAGATTTGTATGGAGCAAAACTATTTTCGATTCAATAATCAGTATTTCAGACAGAAGGAAGGTTTAGCTATGGGTTCTCCATTAAGTCCACTTATGGCAGATT